>OY754975.1:21385168-21796506 GCA_963576475.1 Molanna angustata
ATATATATATATATATATATATATATATATATATATATATATATATATATATATATATATATATATATATATATATATATATATATATATATATATATATATATATATATATATATATATATATATATATATATATATATATATATATATATATATATATATATATATATATATATATATATATACATTTTTGCGTGTATATTATATACTTATTTCTAAAACTGTCATAGATAATATGAGATTCCTTTAGAGTATTGTTTTTGTAATTTTTAATATAATCGCATATTTTAATGAATGGTAAAAAGTCATATGTGTGATGCACATGGTAAAAATAAAAATTGATTGGTGTTATTGCACATTATTAACGCAATTTGTGATAAAATTCTGGGTAAAAAATGTATGATTAGGATATAAATATGCATTCATGTGTATTTCTTACACAATATATTTTTTAAATCCCTTTCTGGTCATATGTGCATATAGATATATTTGTTTTTATCAAATACACGAGTGTTGCTATATAGAAAAATAAAATGATTGTTAGTTTAAAATAATGTTACCGAATTATTTATAATTTATTGTATTTTTTTAACATAATGGTGAAAGAGGTGAAATAATAAATGTTTATTTTTTTTTTTTTTTATACATGTAGTAATTTTAATAAATCAAAAAAAATATTCTGTGATTATTTTAATAAAAATTTAATTATTAATTTTCTTCTTCACCCCCATCTGTAGATTCTGTGATTGTAATATTTGTAGTACCATTGTCATCTTTAGTTTCTTGTTCTTCCGTACATGTGGGTTCTGTGAGTATTGAAGTGCTATTATCACCGGTATCTTCAGATTTTTTTGTGGGTGTTACATTATTTTTATATGATTTATACACCTAGAATAAAATAAAAACATATTGAATATAATTAAATATTAAATACCCATAAACCTGAGAAGGAAAGTGTATGAAGCGTATGTGCTGCCGGTTGCTACATATATATATATATATATATATATATATATATATATATATATATATATATATATATATATATATATATATATATATATATATATATATATATATTGTAGAAGCATATTTCCTTTAAATCCCTTCCATGCCATTGTCCCCTCACCGATGTATGAGAATTGTCACTTGTCAAAATAATTTTGGGTGACAATAAGTGTCAAGAAAGAAATTAACCAGTACAAGTTTGAAAACCACTGCGTGTGGATGTGTGCACAGAAAAAATAATCAGTGAACCAGGAATATAGAAGCATCGGTGAGATCGTTTAAAAATACAGTCCACTACATAAAACCTTTTATACCCATCACCTGATGTTTTCTACATAATATTTTGGCCCTTCTAACCGAATTTGAAGTGTTTTTTTGTGTTATTTGTTGCGAATTCTGCATGTTGCGGTGGTTTCAAATAGTAATTTGTAGGTACTCAATTTTGTTACAATATTGTGGTGATTAATTATCACATAATATTATTTTGTGATTATTGTGAGGTATAATAAGGTACCATATTAATGTTAATAACATTATTGTGAATGCATATAGGATTCTATACAAAAGGACATTCTGTATCATTGACAACGCTGTCTTCTACTTATATTGATGTAAAGGGTTCTATGCAATTTTGTTTATTTAATAATAAATATAACAAGTCGCTATTTGTAAAGAGTGTAGTGGTGGATGCGCTTCCATCAAACTTGCCTAGGAGAGATTTATCTCATCAGTGTAGAGTTTTGACTCAAGATTTAGAATTGGCAGATAATGAATTTTGGAAAAGCAGTAATATTGATATATTATTAGGTGCTGACATGTATGGAAAATTGTTTACAGGAAATTGTAAAAAATTATCAGAAGATTTATATGCATTTGAGACCATATTTGGGTTTGTAATTTTAAGAGTCAAGATTTCGTACATGATAACAATGAGTTGTTAACATGTTTTGTATCATCTGATGTGTTAGATGAAAAATTAAAAGGGTTTTGGGAAATAGAAGAGGTAAACACAGTATCAAGTAGTAGGAAAATGTCACATTCGGATGAGGAATGTGTTCAGTTATACAATGATTTACATTATCGTAATGACGACGGTAGATTTGTAGTACCGCTCTTATTAAAAAAAGATATTCACGTACCATGTGTTGGTACTTTTGGTTTTGCTCTTAAAAGATTAACTAATATGGAAAGAAAATTTTGTAATAATTTGGAAATTAAACTTGAATATACAAAGTTCATGAAGGAATATGAGATGTTAGGACACATGAAAGAAGTTCCTTTACAAGGCGATCCAAATGTATATTATGTTCCTCATCACTGTGTTCTGAAACCTGATAGTTTATCTACTAAATTGAGAGTTGTTTTTGATGGCAGTTCTAATACGAACGCAACTGGTGCATTAAACAAATATTTACATGTAGGTCCAAAGTTGCAAAAGGATATAATCGAATTATTGTTAAAGTTTAGAATCTATAAAATCGGGTTTTCTGCTGACATAACTAAAATGTATAGACAAATATCTATCAGGCAAAAAGATAGAAGATATCAGCATGTATTGTGGCAAGAAGATCCGTCACAACCTGTCAAAGAATATGAGTTATGCACTGTGACATATGGTTTAGGAAGCTCACCCTATAATGCAATTCAAACAATAAATCAGTTAGCTTTGGATGAAAGTGATAAATACCCATTAGGTGCTAAAGCTCTTCGTAATAGTACATATGTAGATGATATTATATGCGGTGATCATAATATTGAAGATGCTATTATTTTACGAGATCAGTTGATTTCTATTTTACGAAGTGGTTGTTTTGAATTGTCAAAATGGGCAACTAACTGTCCTGAATTTATTCAAGATTTTAATAAATCTGATAGCAGTGTGATCTGTTTTGCTGAAGACAGTAATCATATTAAATTATTAGGAATTAAATGGGATTTTGTGAATGATGTTTTTAGTTATCAGGTTAAGAAAATTGATATTAAATATACAAAGCGTATGATTCTATCGGTCGTTTCATCTATATATGACCCTGTAGGATGGATCACTCCGTTTACATTTTTATTGAAAAGTTTCATTCAAAATTTGTGGAAAATGAAATTGCGATGGGATGATATTATTCCAGAATCCATGAAAGTGCAGTGGAATAAAATAGTTGATCAAATGTCTTTATTAGAGGAATTTAAATTGAGTAGGTTTTTTGGAACAAGCGTTGATAGTCAGTGTTATTTAGTTGGCTTTTCTGACGCCTCTAATGACGGATATAGCGCTGTTTGTTATTTGGTTACTGAGGACAGTAAACAAATATCTCTGGTGACTGCCAAGTCTAAGGTTGCTCTAATTAAGATGCAAACGATACCACGCTTGGAGCTCTGTGGTGCATTATTATTATCAAAATTAATTAAATATACTTTATCTGTATTTCAAGATGCAATTATTATAAAGGATGTATATATGTACACAGATTCTAGTATTGTTTTGTCGTGGCTTAAAACACCATCATATCTATTAAAATTATTTGTTGCAAATCGAATAGAACGTATTTGGGAAAACGTGCCTCATGGAAAATGGTTTCATGTGAGATCTCAATGTAATCCAGCAGATTGTGCATCTAGAGGATTATATCCAGAAGAATTAGTTGGTCACACGTTGTGGATAAACGGTCCAGAGTGGCTCTTAGAACCTGTTGACAGATGGCCACGGTGTGATGATTATATTGTACCTGCACAATTGCCAGAATATAAAGGGTTAGTTAATCAATCTAATGCTTTAATTTTAGAAGATAAAGATAGATTAGGATTGTATAACATAACTAATAAATATACAAAGTTAACACGTGTAGTAGCTTGGATTTTAAGGTTTAAAAATAATTGTCTGTTAAATGTTAATAATCGCACTAAAGGAGATTTGTGTAATAGGGAAATGGAAATTAGTTTACAAGCAATTATAAAATATGATCAGAGTTTACATTTTATGAAGGATATTAATATGTTAAAATACAAAAATCAATGCGATAATCCTCAACTGCAGAAGTTGAATTGTTTTATAGATAAACAGGGACTTGTCAGAGTGGGCGGAAGAATTAGATATTCTGCACTACCCGATAAAATGAAATTTCCAATATTGTTGCATAAGCATAGTGAGTTTGGAAAATTATTGATAAATTATTTTCATATATCATATTTGCATGTGGGTCCCAGATCACTGCAACATTTAATACAACGGAAATATTGGATTGTTTCAGCGAGAAATAGAATTAAGTCTGTTTTGTCAAAGTGTCTTGTGTGTAAGCGATTTAGTGCTTCACCAGTGCAGCTAATAATGGCTGACTTGCCAGCTATTCGGGTTACTCGTCATCGACCATTCATAAACGTATCAATTGACTTAGGCGGGCCGTTTATTTTGAAGGAAAATAAACGTCGCAATTCGAAAACGTATAAGGCATACTTTTGTGTTTTCGTATGTATGACTACAAAGGCCATACATATTGAAATTGTCAATGAATTATCTACTAGTGCATTTATTGCTTGCTTAGAGAGATTTGTATCTCGACGTGGTTTATGTACTACAGTATATAGCGATTGCGGAACAAATTTGGTTGGCACACGTAAATATTTGACTGGAGTTTTTAAATTTTATAGTGACTGTATCCAGGATACAGATTTTCGAAATTTCTGTCTCGAAAAATGCATCGATTAGCATTTGAATCCTCCTAAAGGTCCACATTTTGGTGGCCTACATGAGATCAACGTAAGATCTATAAAGTATCACTTAAAGCGAGTTGTTGGCAACCAAGTGATGACTTATGAGGAGTTTAATACAGTATTGATTAAGATCGAGGCGGTAGTAAATTCTAGACCACTTGTTCCTATGTGTAATGATATTGACAGCGTAGATGCCTTAACGCCAGCTCACTTTATTATAAGTGAGGTATTGGTTGGTATTCCAGAGTATGACGTCACAGATATTAAATTGAATAGGTTAGATAGATGGCAGATGATCACAAGAATGTATCAGGATTTTTGGAAACGTTGGAGTGTGGAATACCTCACTTCACTTCAACAGCGTAAAAAGTGGTTCACTTCAGTGCCTAATATACAGGTGGGAGATTTAGTGTTAGTGAAACAAGAAAGGCTACATCCTTTACAATGGAAATTGGGAAGAATTGTGGCTACCATGCCAGGAAAGGATAATATTGTACGGGTGGTAAAAGTTAAGACAAAAGAGGGAATATTTGTTCGACCTGTTGTGAAAATATGTCCCTTAGATGTTTAATAGAAATAGTTAAGAATAATGTTAGTCTTATAGTTTTAGTTGGTTATTATAACAATTAAGTTAAATGTGTTTTCGTTATGACAGAAAGGTCTGTCTATTGTTTTCATTGATATAGTCTGTGAACTATCTTTTTGAATTTTTTTTTATGTGATTTTGTTGTGGATAGTATGTTATTGAATTTTTTTTGTGTGTTTGTAATTTCATGAATTGGACAATGTGGAGTTTTATTTTGTGATGGCTGCATTAGTGATATGAGTTTGTTAAAAGTTAATTTTGTTTGTGGCCACCGTGATATGTACAATTCGTCAAATTTTGTTTAAAATTTGAGTGGGCGGTTATGTAGAAGCATATTTCCTTTAAATCCCCTCCATGCCATTGTCCCCTCACCGATGTATGAGAATTGTCACTTGTCAAAATAATTTTGGGTGACAATAAGTGTCAAGAAAGAAATTAACCAGTACAAGTTTGAAGACCACTGCGTGTGGATGTGTGCACAGAAAAAATAATCAGTGAACCAGGAATATAGAAGCATCGGTGAGATCGTTTAAAAATACAGTCCACTACATAAAACCTTTTATACCCATCACCTGATGTTTTCTACATATATATATATATATATACATATATATATACACACATATATATATATATATATATATATATATATATATATATATATATATATATATATATATATATATATATATATATATATATATATATTATAATATTTTTATCTCGGTTTTCCCGTGTCAGTAGGTCTTGACTAAGACCATTTGTCTTCCGACGTTTCGCCTGAATATCACCAGGCATTTTATATATATATATATATATATATATATATATATATATATATATATATATATATATATATATATATATATATATATATATATATATCTTGTGCCTGCATAAGTGTGATTGTACTGTATATACAAGTTCTTTATACATATATATCTTGTGCCTGCATAAGTGTGATTGTACTGTATATACAAGTTCTTTATACATATATATCTTGTGCCTGCATAAGTGTGATTGTACTGTATATACAAGTTCTTTATACATATATATCTTGTGCCTGCATAAGTGTGATTGTACTGTATATACAAGTTCTTTATACATATATATCTTGTGCCTGCATAAGTGTGATTGTACTGTATATACAAGTTCTTTATACATATATATCTTGTGCCTGCATAAGTGTGATTGTACTGTATATACAAGTTCTTTATACATATATATCTTGTGCCTGCATAAGTGTGATTGTACTGTATATACAAGTTATCTATCTGTATTATTATATATATATATATATATATATATATATATATATATATATATATATATATATATATATATATATATATATATATATATATATATATATATATATATATATATATATATATATATATATATATATATATATATATATATATATATATATATATATATATATATATATATATATATATATATATATATATATATATATATATATATATATATATATATATATATATATATATATATATATATATATATATATATATATATATATATATATATATATATATATATATATATATATTGTTTAGAAACAGTAACTGTCTTAACAAAGCGCCAAGGAACTGCGAATAACTCAAAGAGCTATGGAAAGGACCATGCTAAAATAAGAAATGAAACGGTGAAAGAAAGATCAAAAGTTGCAACTCCGAAATGGAAAATGAACGATAAGAGAATACTGACTTGGAGACCTCGTAAGACAAAGAGAGATGTGGGGTGACCACGGGTGGTGAATGATTATTAGATGACATGGAGGCAAATAGAGAGGGCCTTCGTTCAGGAGTGGACAGGAATAGGCTGAAGAAGTAAAAAACTTGGTTATTATAATTATATGTGCCTAGTTAAAAAGAATGGGGAAAGGATAGATATGTATACAGATAGATAACTTGTATATACAGTACAATCACACTTATGCAGGCACAAGATATATATGTATAAAGAACTTGTATATACAGTACAATCACACTTATGCAGGCACAAGATATATATGTATAAAGAACTTGTATATACAGTACAATCACACTTATGCAGGCACAAGATATATATGTATAAAGAACTTGTATATACAGTACAATCACACTTATGCAGGCACAAGATATATATGTATAAAGAACTTGTATATACAGTACAATCACACTTATGCAGGCACAAGATATATATGTATAAAGAACTTGTATATACAGTACAATCACACTTATGCAGGCACAAGATATATATGTATAAAGAACTTGTATATACAGTACAATCACACTTATGCAGGCACAAGATATATATGTATAAAGAACTTGTATATACAGTACAATCACACTTATGCAGGCACAAGATATATATGTATAAAGAACTTGTATATACAGTACAATCACACTTATGCAGGCACAAGATATATATGTATAAAGAACTTGTATATACAGTACAATCACACTTATGCAGGCACAAGATATATATGTATAAAGAACTTGTATATACAGTACAATCACACTTATGCAGGCACAAGTGTGCCAGATAATGGGAAAATTCTGATTACTGTAATGTAAGTAAAGAAATTCGTAAGTCGCCCTAGAAGTAATACAAAATTAATTAACTTATTTATTTAATTTATGTACAACAATGGATTTATTGCCATAAGTCAATTTCCTCCAATCAAAGTAACATGAGGCCATAAATGTTTATAGTGAGAAAATGGTAGGTAAATCTTTTTGCTTGAAATTACTAAATAATTGTATTTGTTCTTTTTTACAACTACAGCATTATGACATGGAATAAATCTATGGCAACATTCATTAACATAGTTTTTTGGTAACGTTAAGCAAAATCACTGATTGAAGATATCAAAAAGAGTTTTATAAAAGTGCCATTATCTTGAAAACTATGATATTTTTATATAAAGGTCGAAACTATTTGATCTCATTGTTACCCTTATCAGCTCTCTTCACTTTGACGTTGGTTTTTGGGACACCTTGTACAATATTATCTTTCACATCAAGTTGAACTGGAAAAGAAACAAAATAAGTGGAGATTGATAACAAACATGAATACCTCCTCGTCCATTCTTTCAAGTAATAGCACAAGCTCTGTGTGCTTAGTGTGTGGGAACATGTCTACCGCAACAGCTTTAGTGATAATGAAAGGATTGCCTCGCATGGTTTTGGAGCTCGCCCTCCCAAGATCCACAAAATTCTTGACGGCTGCCGATGGATCGCACGATACAAACACCAATTTCTTTATCTGCTTCATATGACGCAACTGGGTTATCGCTTTCATGTCTGAAAATCAAAATTTATATGACTATATCACACTGGTATAAGACAATAACATAAACCAGGGGGGCAAGTCTGGTCGACCGGTGAAATCAAAACCCTGACGATAACCCATATCATGAATATAATTATTATATGGAGTTCTATACTATCATAAGATATGAGAACTCCATATGATAATTATATCCATGATATGGGTAACCCGAGGGTTTTGATTTCGCCGATTGACCAGACTTGCCCCCCAGAAATGGCATGCCTGGTTCTATTTCCCCTGTGGAAAATTACCTCTATCAGGGATACAACAAATGTTTACTTATTTTCAATAGTTGGTGTTTTGTTTTTGTTTATAAAAGTAGTTTGAGAAACCCTGGAAGTTTTTCGTAAAAACAATTTCAAGATATTGTATTTGTATCTATATATTTATACAAATTTTCAGAGTTCTAGCTTATATAGTTTTTGATATATTTGGAAAAATGAAATAAATATTTCAAAGTTGAAAAACCCTCACTGAAACAAAAATTAAAAATTCTGCATACAATTTTTGTAGGCCTAAACTTTTCTATATTTTCTGAAATTTAGGCCCTGTGAATCAAGCAGATCAAAAGTCATAAGGGGACACACAGACACACTCTAAATGTTCTACTCCGAATTACACACTGCGTAGCCTGTTTGGTGTTTTTTGACTTCAAAGTTGAAAAAAAACCATTAAAAATATAAACCTGGTCATACAAATCTCGTAGATCTTGGCTCGAAACTATGTGATATGTTAAGATAAATAAAATATCTTGAACAAATCGACAGAATATGTATTTGAGAATAGATAAATAAATATGAGCTGTTTAGTGCAACAATATGCCTAACAAACCTAACAAAATTTAGCCTAACAAACAAATTTTATAATCTTTAGTTTTAAGCATCTCATTTTTAATTGTGCAATAAAGGCCAACTACCTTACTCTCCACTGCCAATACGATTCAATTAGCTAAGAAGTTACCTTTGTAACGAAGAATAAATGCGGTAGGTAGTTATGCTTGCTTTAATAGTAGTTGTTGATAATTTGAATGTATGCAGGCAAAAGATAGGTAAGTTCTAAACGAAAAATAAAAAATTGAAATCGGAATCGAGGTTCAAGAGTAAGGCTACTGACCCCAATCTGTTAATTTTCCAAAGAAATAAATTTAATATATTTTTACACTAAAAATTATTCTATTAAATTCAGAGCAACAATAGCCCAAAGGGTGTTAGGCTGTTGTTGCTTTAATATTAAATAATAATTAGTGCAACACCTTGTTAAAATTTGGTATTTTCCTTAAATATATATTTATATTTTTCAAATGACAATTTCTTTTTCCTTAATTATCTCAGGACAAACCTTGAGCGGGTAAGGCTGTTGTTGCACTGAACAGCTCATATTAAATTGCAGATGAAATTGAATAATTTAAACACACATTTATTTATTTGTAACGTCTTGTACATATAATTTATACACTGGCAGATTTATTGCCAAACGACAAAGTCTTCCAACAAACCAGAAAATGATAAAAATTTAGTCAACTTATTTTTGGTGTCATAACTTAGATTATATATGATACAGATACCTAGTCAGCGCAATGAATGTATGCCAACTAAAACTACTCTGAAACAGAAGAATTTCTAGTATACGTACACCTACCGATACGCACACCTACATAAAACGTAGACCAACCGATCTACCGCCTCACACACACATGTAAAAAAAACTTGGCATACATTTGAATTCGAAATTTGTTCTACACGCGGCTTCTGTACATTATAATTCTATGTGTCATAACTTAAAAACAAATTTTGAAATCATGAAACAAACAACTTTTATCAAAATAAATCATAATTACTATTCTTTTTATAACCTGCTTTGTTAGTTGGGTTGACATTAAGAGAACTTAAATTAAATCCAGTTCCACCCAACTGAGAGAGCTGAAATTTTTCAAACACTTTTGGTGCTGGTGACAATGGAATCTGGAATACTCAATTTTGTTCAAAATGGCAGCCGCTTCATTTTTTTAAAGTAAAGAATGAATATGTCCATGCAACAAATACATATACATTGTCATACGTTCACTAAATTAAGCATAAATGCTTGTGCTATAGGTGAAAGAAATCGGTCATGGCGGGATTCAAACTTGCGACCACTGGATTACTAACCCAGTGCTCGAACTGTTCTGCCACCACCCATCTCATGATGGAGGATTATCTATTTCTTTACAATTTCCTTGACATGGATATTGCTGTTGTTATGCAGAATATGTGACGTCATCAACCGTCATTCTATTTTCAATATTGAGGGATGTCCTAAAATGACAGATGCCTCAAAATGAACCAGGAAGAAGGCAAAGGTTTAACTAATAAGGTACTTCCATCTCTACTATACAAAATATATGTTTCATGATGATATGTTTATATACTAACGTAGTCCTGCTCTAGGTGGATCAATAATGGCAATGACATCTTGGTTAGTGGCTCTGGACACGACACTAGATAGAATATCCTCTGCTCGACCGACAAAGAAGTCAGAATTGGAAATATTATTTGTCGCTGCATTGAACTTAGCATCTGTTATAGCTTCTGGAACCAGCTCTAGACCCAACACTTGATCGCAATGCTATAAATATAACAAAACAATACTTTGGTTTACGAGTACAATTCATTCTTGAGACATGTTATTAAAACAAGCTACTGATAAATACTTGATTGTTTATCAAACACATCTTATTTATTACAGTACCTATTATTTATGAGTTGCACAGTGCGGTTTTTTTGAATGACAACAAATGAAGAAAAAAGGCGGAAAAAAAATCCATAGAAAAAAATTGGATTGATTACTGCACTACTATATATTTCAAATGTCTTTCTGTTCTTTAAATTTTGAGACACTCATCAAAAAGACTTCTGAGAATTTTTTGAAAATATAAATTAGCAGAATTATATAAAAAAAATTAGAATCAGAATACTTTCATTAATTTTACACTGTTTTACAAAATAACTGGTTTCCACTGTTTTACATATGAAGGTATGATAGTTTTACAGAAGAATCATATTATCTCAAATCACTAATTTTCAGTGTGATTTAAAATATGCGTTTTTATAACCGAATAAAATACACAAACATAGGTACAAACTTTAGAAAAACAAAGCCCAATAGATCCTGTGCCACAGCAGATGTCAACCACCGTCGAGTTTTTACTTGGTTCTGCCAAGTCTATGGCTGTTTGGTAAAGTATTTCTGCTCCAGCTGTGTTTATCTGGAAAAATAATGTTTCAAACTCATAGAATAAAATCACATAATTGAGATTAAAATTTGATTATAATATAAACGAAAACCAACTGTTGCATAATTATTATTTCATATTTGGATGATTACCTACTTACATATATTTTTTATCTAAAAAAATATATGAAAACATGTTATTGGTGTTTGAACTAACAAGAGAGTTGTAATGAAGAATACGGTATAATCATGAGCTTAGAGGCAATGCATAATGAACCTAATGTCAATTAATAAAAATTCAGTAATTACATTGGCTTGGACATGTTTGGCAGATAAATGATGACCATACTCCGAAAAAAGTATTTAGACACCTGACCCGAAGGAAGACGAAGTAGACGCAGACTTAGGTTGAGTTGGCTGGTCTATGAGATGACCAATCAGAGAAGATTTCTGGAGGAGGCTAGGGTCCGCAGCAGACTGTAGCACCATTAATGGATGGATTTATTTTACTAATGTTGTTTTTTAAATTCACTTTTCTTTTAACGGAAATGAAAAAAATGGAAATTTTATGTACAATACATCTGCTTATTCATGTTGCAGTTTTTATCTGTATATGTGTGTATTTCATTATATTTTAATTATTTTTTAACAGATTTTTAATTATCTCAATAGAGACGAAGTTGGAATATTTATTGTAGGAGAACCGGGAAATCAAGGCACCTACAGGGCTTACGACCTGTCATCGGCTGGTTTACGTGATCACTTTATGCGCTTGCGCAACGTTCACCAATTATGCCTTTTTAATGAGATCCCTATCAATTTAATTTTGAAAGTTCTATATATTGTAATACTGAAATTCTTTTCGCTTGAAAATAAGGAAATGAAAGGTAAATAAGACAAAAATGACCTTATAAGTCTGGCGCAATTCAGGGGTGACTTCTATGCGAAAAATGCATTGTCACCTCAGATATAAGAATTGTAGCTTTCATTATTTACAAAAAAACAATTCTCTCAATAGATGGCGTTACAACAAAATAAATAAAAAAAATAATAAGATTGTTGTTCATAACTTCACCCATAGATGGCTGTAGTAAAAATTCATTATTTTCAAGCGAAAAGAATTTCAGTATTACAATATATAGAACTTTCAAAATTGAATTGATAGGGATCTCATTAAAAAGGCATAATTGGTGAACGTTGCGCAAGCGCATAAAGTGATCACGTAAACCAGCCGATGACACGTCGTAAGCCCTGTAGGTGCCTTGATTTCCCGGTTCTCCTACAGTAAATATTCCAACTTCGTCTCTATTGAGATAATTAAAAATCTGTTAAAAAATATCTTTGACTCCCGACAGGGAAAAAATCCAATGTTTGCGCATATGCAATAATAAAAATATTCGATATTTTAATTAGTTTATCGTTCTTTCCATGTGGCCAAACTATCTCATGGAATATATTTTTACTAATCGATTATATTACATTTTTTACATCTTTTAAAAAGGAAATAACAAAATACCTGGAAGAATGCTTCCGGAGACACACGGAAATTAATGCCATGAATTGTTTCATAAATATGAGTATCTCCCCAAAGATGTTCAGCATTTGGTAGGCGCTCTCCACTTTTCCTGTAATTATAATTTTATTACAATCATTTTTTAATCAGTCATATTTAAATGTCATTTTAAATAAAATACACAAATACACTTACTTTTTTACAATACATTGGAAATACAAAGACTTTATACTGTAGTCTTTGGATGCTTCCGATGTGAAGTGGTCTACCAAACCCCTTTTCAACTCAGAAAGCTTATCCTCGGACAAATCCTGAAATAAATTATATTTTCACATAATTTTAGTAAACTCTTGTGTGAGATGTCAAATGAATAAATTAAAATTCATAAACCCTTTGTATGCTTCCAATGTGAAGTGGTCTACCAAACCCCTTTTCAACTCAGAAAGCTTATCCTCGGACAAATCCTGAAATAAATTATATTTTCACATAATTTTAGTTAACTCTTGTGTGAGATGTCAAATGAATAAATTAAAATTCATAAACCCTTTTGGGTGTCTCTGAACAAATCTCCAAAGTTTCATCGCATTTGGATGAATGGTATGTATAGAAGAGGATCGATAACATACATTCATAAATATATGTATAACAATATCTGCTTTGATATAATAATATACAAAGATAGGTACTATTCGAAAATACATAGACTATCATCATCACTGGCACTACAGTCCGCTACGGACCCTGGCCTCCTCCAGAAATCATCTCCATCCCTCTCTATTGACCACCAGTCTTCTCATAGACCAAAAAATAAATTCATTGACCAGTCTAGAATAAATTTAAATAAATTATATTTGTAAAAAATAAATATCAACATTGGTTACAAAATGAGTTCCACACCTGAGGATTGAATCCAATGACTTGCATCAAGGCACCAGAAGTATAGGACTGTTGTATCATCAATCCAGACCGATCGCACAATTTGAGTTACACACCTGAGGATTGACTCCAATGACCAGAAGTATAGGACTGTCGTATCATCAATCCAGACCAATTTCACAAAATGAGTTACACACTTGAGAATTGACTTTAATATACCAGAAGTATACGACTGTCATATCATCAATCCAGACCAATTTCACAAAATGAGTTACACACCTGAGGATTGACTCCAATGACCAGCATCAAGGCACCAGAAGTAAAGGATTGTCGTACCATCAATCCAGACCAATTTCACAAAATGAGTTACACATCTGAGAATTGATTTAATATACCAGAAGTGTACGACTGTCGTATCATCAATCCAGACCAATTTCACAAAATGAGTTACACACCTGAGGATTGACTCCAATGACCAGAAGTATAGGACTGTCGTATCATCAATCCAGACCATTTTCACTAAAAGAGTTACACACCTGAGGATTGACTCCAATGACTTGCATCAAGGCACCAGAAGTGAAGGACTGTCGTATCATCAATCCAGACCATTTTCACTAAAAGAGTTACACACCTGAGGATTGACTCCAATGACTTGCATCAAGGCACCAGAAGTGAAGGACTGTCGTATCATCAATCCAGACCATTTTCACTAAAAGAGTTACACACCTGAGGATTGACTCCAATGACCAGCATCAAGGCACCAGAAGTGAAGGACTGTCGTATCATCAATCCAGACCAATTTCCACTGTGATCTTCAGGGGAATATACTTTCAGACCACTGGATCGAACAAAATCTTGAAACAACTGTAAAAATCAAATGCAATTTAAAGTCAATATAGAGAATGATTTATTCAAAATATTGTAGTATCACATTCAATGCTTCAATAATGAATTGTGTTTGATCGAAGTCAGACTTCATATTGATATTGTATGTATGTGTTTCTATAGAAAATTGTATTTATTAACTCTCCACTACTATGAGTGTTATAGTGTTCTTCTACATACATACTATAATGCCAACTTCCTCACGGGGTAAGTAGAGAGTACCAAACACCGCATTCTTCTATCTTGACACATATCCATCAACATTCATGCATTGTCTCATACATGATCGTCTATTGTTAAAGAAAATTTTTTACATCAATACCTCGACGTAGATAGTGCATACCATAAGTTTTTGTATGTGTGGTGTGAAAGTCAGATTTTGTAGGAAGCCGAGGTTTGACTTCTACAAAAATTAATAATAATACTGTTTATATAAAACCATAAAAATATGTATGCAAATAGTGGAGTTATTGAATCGTCGGTTGGGGAGGGTGTGCCAAGACCATCATGGAAAAACTTTGTCTAGCTCAGAGATGCATTGCAAAAATAATACTTAAGAAACCTATTGACTATCATACAGAAAACCTTTACAACGAGTTCAAAGTATTTGACCCTAGACAAACATACATTCTGACTTACTTTCATAAAAGTACATTACAATACCCGAGAACACTACAATCTATAAACACACGAACAAGAATAAACCTAAATTACACAATCCCACATATGAAAACATCTTTTGGTCAAAGAAATTTATCATTTATTGCTCCACGACTCTACAATAGTTTAACCATGGATGTAATGGATGGAACTTTCGAACCAATATGTATTAAGACATTTGAGTCCAATAGGGGGTGTGGAGAAACCCCCTGGCGGCCATCTTGCTCGACCCAAATGTAGCACTGGTAGCACAAGGATGTACACTAACTGGATAGATAGAGGCATTCGTAATATTTTTGAAGCTGCGCGTTATTCCAACCAGTCTGTCGTTTGACGTCTAGCTGTCAGGGTGTCCTTTGCATACCTAATTTATTATTTTTAAAATCATTTTTGTGTTGAAACAGTGTATTATTTGTTCTATGAAATCTAAAGTAATAAAGCAATCAATATGTTAGTGTGTGTGTGTGTGTTTGTCTCACGCCTTTTGAAAAACCAAGAGCATCTAAAAATCTAATTTATGTGCGAACCAGTATACCAGTATACCTGATGCAGTGTCACGCTAAAAATAATGCGATTAAAATGCTGAATTTTAAAGATATTTCAATAATTATTTTATTCATACAAAATTTTCCCAGTCATATCTGTCAAAAAAGTGTACATTTTGCACGCAAATATCTGTTAGTTTAAAAGTTAGAAGTACGTATTTACACGAAAAAAATATATTTTCAAGTATAACTTAGCTTTTAAGTGAAAAACATGGTGAATATTTTGTCTAATTATAATGTTTAACTTATTTTTAAAGTAAGCGTTTTGTACAAATGTACATATAACCCCGCCATTTTAATATCTTTTCATACGATATTTAATTTTCCTACCGAATGAATATGTTCTTTAAAATAATATACCTTTGAAATAAATGTGATTATGAAATAATAAAATGAAACACAAGACATTACAGCAAGTTTTAAGACATATATTGTAAAAGTCTGTTAATTATTAGTAAAGATATAGGCGTAATAAAATTGCATAATTTGTTAAAAATATTTGATTTTTCTGACAATTTTCATTTTTATGGCATCGAACAAACCAATGCAGGTACCTACATATTCAAAAAATGTCTCCATCACATTTGATATTTTTCACATGTTGGAACATGGTTACTATGGTAACGGACACATTCTGATATTCAAATAAAATTTGTTATGAATCGAATTTATTTAGAACATTGTTGTAGGTAGGTACCTACCTAATACTATTTACTTACAAATCAACAATATACTGATTTCCTATAGGAAAATTATTTTATTTATTTATTTATGTATGTATGAATGGATGCATGTATGCTATGTGCTCCTAAACCGTTTGTCCGATGACAATGAAACTTTGGTGAATTGTCGAGCGTATGCCCGGGATGGTTTCTGGATTTAATTTTTTTTCTTATTCTTCTTCTTCTTCGTGTATTTGGTCATTTTACCAATGAAAGCGGAATATCCTGGGAAACGAAGGTCCGACTGTCCCTCCATCTCTTCGCAGGTCTTCCAGGACGGTTTCTGGATTTAATCTTTTTTCTTCTTCTTCTTCATCGTGTATTTGGTCATTTTACATATGAAGTTGGAGTATTCTGGGAGAAGAAGGTCCAACTGTCCTTCCATCTCTTCACAGGTCTTCCAGGACGGGTTCTGCATATAAACTTTTTTCTTCTTTTTCTTCGTCGTGTATTTGGTCATCTTACCTATGAAGATGAACTATACTGGGAGAAGAAGGTCCAATTTTCCTTCCATCTCTTCGCAGGTTTCTGGATTTAAACTTTTTTCTTCTTCTTCTTCATCGTGTATTTGGTCATTTTACCTATGAAGGTGGACTAACCTGGGAGAAGAAGGTCCAATTGTCCTTCTATCTCTTCGCAGGTTTCTGGATTTAAACTTTTTTCTTCTTCTTCTTCTTCGTGTATTTTTGGTCATTTTACCTATGAAGTTGGAGAATCCTGGGAGAAGAAGGTCCAACTGTTCTTCCAACTCTTCGCAAGTCTTCCAAGACGGTTTTTGGATATAAACTTTTTTCTTCTTCTTCTTTTTCTTCTTCATCGTGCATTTGGTCATTTTACCTATGAAGGTGGACTATCCTGGGAGAAGAAGGTCCAATTTTCCTTCCATATCTTCGCAGGTATCTGGATTTAAACTTTTTTCTTCTTCTTCTTCGTGTATTTAGTCATTTTACCTTTAAAGGAGGAGTATCCTGGGAAAAGAAGGTCTTTTTATCTCTTCGCGGTTCTTCCAGGATGGTTTCTGGATTTCAACTTTTCTTAACCGACTGAAGGGACGGGATGTAATGAAGGGAAGGGATGCACTAAAGGGCCTGAAGGGACGGGAGGTACTGAAGGGCCTGATTGGAAGGGACGTAATGATGGATTGAAGGGACGGGAGGTTCTGAAGGGTATGAAGCGACGGTTCATGGAGTCTAATTCATTTTCTTCTTAATTTTATGTAGACCTTACACTTTTTACACAAACTATTTCCTTTAATCTTTTTCTTCGTTTTCTTATTTTATGTAGAACTTGGGTGAATTTTATACAAACTCTTTCCTATAGATTAATCTTCTTCTTCTTTTATGAAGACCTTTTAGTCAGTTTTTATACAATCTATTTCCAATAGGCTTATTCTTCTATTTTATGTATTTTTTCATATTTTATGTAGACCATTGGAATAGTTTTTTATACAAACTATTTTTTATAGTCTTATACTTATTCTTCTCTTTTTTATTTAGACTTTTGGGTTAGTTTTAAGTCTAATAGTCTATTGTGCACACTTGATGAAAATACATATGTAAAAACGAATGGGATGTGGGATGTGATGATGTAATCTGCACTAGAATCTTTTCAATACTTTTGTTTAATCAAATTTAAACCATTTATATCATCTTATTTTGAATAATTTTCAACACCTTCATATTTGATTTCGTTGACGATATTTAAATAATGAGGGTTGTGGCCATAACTGAACTCTTCACAACGTTTATATTCAAATTAAAAACTATTTACTATAGTTTAAGTCTTCTTCTTCTTCGTTAATGTAGGCTTTTGTGTCAATTTTAAGTCTATAAGTCTAATTGTGCAAAAATATAATGCACACTTGATGAAAAAATATAAAAACGAATGGGATTTGACCAACACTAGATCTTTTCAGTACATTTGTTTAATTAAATTTTAACCACATCCCAACATCCAAAATTACTAAATTTTCAATAGGTACATATTACAATTTGTTTTCGATGATAATATTTAAAAATGGGGGTTGTGGCCAAACCAATCTCTTTACAACGTTGATAAACAGTCATATTTAAAACCATTTCGCATAGTCCATGCGTGCAGAAATTGTATATTATACTTCATTCACACTTTATAGCAATATATAAAAAATAATGAGTTGTGGCCATCACTTGAACATTTTACAATCAAATTCAATCATATTTCAAACCACTTTTCATAGTCCGATTTTGCAAAATAATTGGGTGACAAAATTATAAAAACGATTGCTTTTTCCTTCACAATTTTACATTCATGGCCAACGGCGGGACATAAAAGCTAGTATTAAATAAAAAGAGATATGGTGATGTGTGCTGCTTTTGGTTGCAAAAGTCGATCGAGTAGATTTAAATCATCCCAAGAAAGAGGATTGTCACATTTTAGGTAAGTGGATTTGTGTTGCATTTAATATTAATGGTCTTTTAGATTTTTTAACATTATTTTCACGGTTAATATGTTCTTTGAAGTTGTTGTTATATGTATGTATATACATTAGAAATTGGGCTGTAGGTATTCTACAGACAAAAATAATGTCCCTAAAGTAACTTGTGTTTTTTTAACATTTGTCAGCCTTCATGGCCCAGTTGGTTCGGTATCTGAGCTAAAGGTCCCGGGTTCGATTCCCGGTGGGGACACATAAATATCACAAATCTCCAGAATGTGGAAACTTGTTATTGGGTGCGTGTTGAATTAATATTTGACATAGCACATACCTGTTAGTTGCCCGAGAAGCAATACAAAATTAAAATAACACGTGTATTTTCTGGGAGCACACGTGTTTTTTTAAAGATAAAACGCATTTTTTAATCTAATCTCATTTGAAAATATAAATTGTAGGTACCGCATTTTTATCGCTGACGGCGTTAACATGTAGAACTCCATTAAAAAATCAAGAAAATAATCTATTTTCACCAGTTTTTATTTTTAATACAATTTGGCCATTATATAATATTGTAAATATATTGTACTTATTCAGAAAATTTCTAAAAGTACATAATAATTTTTATTGCTTTGATTTATTTACATTTTATAAATTATACATTTTATAATTTTATTGTTGTTATACATTGTATACATTTTACTATTTTTTTTATATTCCTTTGCTTTCAGTATGTAGGTAAAGTAAAGTCTTGAAAATATGCAGTTTTCTATATACATATAATATATTTGTTTTCTATAGTGAAATAATGGTTTTATTTACTCCAGTTTACACCAATCTTGTGCTTCATTTACTAAAATAAATTATATATATGAAGATAATCAGCACTTCCTTGAAATCGCTCTGCAGCTTCAAAAATTTGATCAATGCATCCATCCATTACTTCAGTTACATCCGTGGTCACTATGAAACTTGGTTCGAGAAAGATGGCGGCGACCCCCCCCCGCGGTTACAACAATTTTATCTATGCTTCCATCCATTACCTTATATACATCCATGAGTTTAACAAATAACATCACAAAGAATATTCAAAATGTATATTAAAAAATATATCATAAATTATGGGAGGACAGAACTAACACAAATACTTAGTATTCAACAGTAACTACTTAAATAAATTAAAATTATTCGCAACATTACTATGCCGTATTGTGTTTGCAATGCTCTTTAAGTAACACATAAAAATATTTTATTTGATTTGGGAACACCAACATATTTAACTAGTCTCTTTCTGTGGCTCTGAAATAAAAATCGCGTCAGAGATTGGATTTATGACAGGTATTATGGCGGACATTGGGATCTGGTTGATCTGTTTTGTTTGAGCCTATATGTTTGTTGTGATAATGATTGTGATTGCAGAGTGTTGAGATTGTGTACATATTTAGCGTGGAATGGGAAAAATCACCTGGTTCATAATTGCATATAATTGTCAATATAAATTGTAAACTGCTAGCCCTAGAACAGGATTTCCTAGTTGGGCAGCAGTAATCTACTTATGTATTGTTGTCATTATAAATATGGTGTGATAAATAAATAAAAAAATAAAATATTGTTATATCTAACAGTAAGTGATCAAGTAAGTAGTTTCCGGTAAGTGATCGAGTATTTTTGTCGTAGAGTGGAGTGGTTGCACATATACCAACCAAGCAAAAAAACATAAATTTGCGCTATGCGCACCCCACGTGACATGGCATTTAGTTCTCTTTGCTTACCTCATGAGGGACACGGCGAGATGATATGTATAAAACCAGCAAATTTTTCATGCATTTATTGGTTAGCCTGATATATATTTTAATTATATCAAAAATTATTACATTGTCCTTCTCGAATGCAAATAAAACTACTTTTGACTTAAATGCCAGCTTAGAAAAACCATGTTAAGAAAAAAGAGTAAAAAAATCTGATTACATATACAGCATTTACTTAAACCTCATACTACCAGTTTGGGTCTAGGGCAGAGATTATCAAACATATTTCTTTTACCGCCCCCTTTGAAAATCAATAATTTTTCAGCGCCCCCACATAGAAACCACAATTTAATTACTTTAATTAATTTAGTTATAGTGTGCTATATTAGTCGGTTTTGGTGTTTAAACTTACATTGTAAACTAGAAATTTTTACTAATAAGAGCAATTAAAACGCAACTTTATAATATTTTAATCAAATTAAAAGAAACTATATTTTTTTCTGGGCTCCTTAACGCCCCCCTCTAGGTCTCCAACGCCCACAAGGGGGCGTTATCGCCCACTTTGAGAAAGACTGGTCTAGGGTCTATTATAAAAGAAAATGTGAGATTAATATTGTATAATATGATATTGATTTTACTTGTAAGCAAATTTGTAAGATTAGTATTAAAAATATTTTTTTTCTTTTTTGAAAACTGTGTCAGTTCTCCTGCACAACGAAGGAAACAGAGCTTCCGTAATTATATTGACCTTTCCAGTGTCAATATAATCATGATTATACTCGGAATCAGACAAATTCCCACGTTTTTTTGATCCGATAAATTTTTAATTACTTTTATCTTACCACAACAGCTTTTTTCATGGCGTCAGATATATGACAGAGACTGTCCACGGGAGCTACTCCAGTAAACCCTGTGACATAACTTCCAATTCTGAAGCCAACAGTTGGAAGTTTAGTTTCCTCGTCCAATCCAACAGTGAATTCACATTTGTTTCTGTAACCATTGATTAGTGGAGCTGATTTGATTGGTTCAAAGCTGCACATCAAGCCATTGTTCACTTTCCTCATTGTCTCGATGTAATTTCTTAAACTATGATGAATTTTCCACAGCTCATTACCGGTTTTCAGAATTATCTGATAGATGGCCTTTTGTTTATTTTCAAGCTGTAAATAAATAATACAATTTTTATTTACATAGTCAACTCCAAAAATCCCAGTGCAGTACAGATCTTTGAATGTGGTTCATGTCTGGTCTGCCAAGCAGTTTTAATACTACTTATCTTTACACTACAGTAGGATCTTGTTAATACAACATTTCACTAATCTTACATGTCCAGTTACCGGTACTACAAAATTTATAAAAAACATGGGTATTCACGAGGGTTTTATTTCACTGATTGACTTGCCACTGAATTTATATGGTAATAATTATCTATACAAACAAATACAGATTTTGATAGTATCATACCTTCATGGATTTTTACCTACATTCCAGTAATCTGCCACTCTTTTACCTAAATTAGTTCCGGTTTTCAATATGGTTTTGGCTTTTTGTATTCGTCGTAACAATACAAAAGAATTATTTAATTATTCAAATGCATAAATTGTATATCCTACAGATACTAGTATACACTAATTTGTGTTTACTCTTCTGGGGGCAAGTCTGGTCAACCGGAGGAATCAAAACCATCCATGTTTACCCATATCATGGGTATAATATATTAGGATATCATAGTACTCCATAAGATAATTATATCCATGATATGGGTAAACATGGATGGTTTTGATTTTGCCAGTTGACTAGACTTTTCCCCGGGTCTACAATTTTCATATTTTTCAACTTTGAAGTCAATAATCACCAACTTAGAGGCTTCGCAGCATATACGCTATGTATATGGATTAAGTCAAAATTCTGTGTGTGTGTCTGTATGTCCTTACCTCCCCTATAAATTTTGATCCGCTCGATGCACAGAGCACAAAATTTCAGATAATATAGAAAACTTTAGGCCTACAAAACATATTCCCAGAATTTTGAAAGTCAGGGGTTATCAATATTTTAATTTTCATTTTATATTTCCACATATCTCAAAAACCAAAAAAAGCTAGAACGCTGAAAATTTGCATAAATATAGAAAATTATAATACCTCAAATTTGTTTTTATGAAAAAGTTTCAAGGTTTCTAAAACTTTTTCACTAAGGAAAACATTTTTTATGACAAATTTATGTCATAAAAAATTACTAAATATATTTCAAATCATAAAAAAATATTGAAAAACGCCGAAACACTTCATCTAGATACTTCAATTTTGTATAAAAAATACATAAATTATAGTAGTATATCTCACACTTTTTTTACCTTCTTAAAAAATTGAATTTAGTGATGACATGTTTCATCAATTTGTATGGCAGTACCTACCTATACACAATATCTATGGGGACCTTGATGGGGACTCAATAGTTTGATACTTAATCTCCATATATACATACCATCAAGCTGTTTATTTATTTGGGGTAGGAAAAAATGACTGACCATCACACTACCCTAACTTGACATACATGTTTTGTACAGAAAACAAAATATTCAATAATATGCATACTATCGCTATCGACAGTTGGATCTCATGTGTTACACGCAACTAGTGATTGAAATATTCCCAACCTGCTGTTCATAAGGAATATTCCAAAATGGTGTAGTGCTGTCTTTGATTTTTTCTTCTTGGGTTTTATCATCGACCTTCGCTTTCTTGGCACCCTCCTCATTATCAGCTTCCAATCTGCGTTTTCTAAACAATGGATCAGGAGCCGGCTGTGCCATCTAAAAGAAACACAAAATTTTGTAATTCTAAGGTTTCTGTTTTGACAGAGTGGAAATATATTTTAAAAATTTTCGGTTTTGTCAGTATTCAGTATTATTTAGTTGGACCTTGATAATGCCGAGTCACCTCGGCGAAAATGTACAGTCACAATAAAATAAACCTGTAGAAAAATACTTTTTCTATATCATGTCAACAATAATTTTGATAGACAAAAAATGAAGAAATAAAAAATCACTTGTCAAAGCACTATATTGAAATTCATTTAATAAGTTTTTCTAAAATTGAGTTTGGTATGACTTCATCATAAAAATATACGACCTGTCGTCAGTCTTATGTAGATTCATGTGATTTGATGGTAATACAGTAACCATCATTTTGTTCACAATGGATCCACATTTTTCCAATTTCACTTATATTATTTTTAAATATACATGTTATTATCGAATAATATAAATTTTCTATTATTACTTAGCTTTTGAGTGAAAAACATGGTGATTATTTTGGTATTTTAACTTTTTGTGTATTTTCTGTGTAAATGTCGCCATTATTCATACAAAAATGTTCCATACATTTTCTTTGCCATGATTATGATCAAATCCTTATAATAATAGTTTTGTGTGTAGTGTAATATGTATGTAAATATGTAAGAAATCAATAGCGGATATAATCTAACATTCACATTTGTAACTATCATATTGAACCAAAATTAAAGTATCAGAATATTCTTGCACCCATACATACAAACTGTGAAGCTCCTCTACATGCCTGGTATAAATTTTACTTTATAAAATACACAGATACACAAATATACTTTGTTCCTTTAGTCATATATATTGTATGCTCAAGTGTGTCAGGCATACTGCTATGAATAATAACGACAAAAGTATATGATAAACTTACACTGAAAAGTGTGAGTCAATCAGAGATCTCGGGGTGATATTCGACGAAAAGATGAAGTTCAATATTCACATTGACGCCATGGTGCGGAAAGCATCCAGAGTACAAGGCAGACTAACTAAACCAAACCCCAATCAACAGGTCACCATCGCACTATACAAAACATTGGTTCTCGGCATCGTTGAGTACTGCTCGATTGCCTGATCACCCTACTATGACATTACAAAACCAGATTAGAAAGAATTCAAAATACATTCTTGAAAATTCATGAATTTCCCATGGGATTCCACGATGAATTGCAAAAAATTATATTGTTCCAATAATAATAAACAAGATAAATTTTAATGTAAAGCCTAAGACAACTAGAAACTATTTAACTTAAAAATAAGTAACACGAATGTGGGTCAGTACCAGTGGCGACCGGTCGATTGTATTTTTGATCATTTTTGATAGTGCAATATTTTTCTGAACTAGATAATTTAATTTTCTATAAAAAGTTCATACATTATAGTAGTAAATCTCAAACTTTTTTAAAAGAATGTTGTAAAAATTGAATTTAGTGATGACATCATTTCATACACTACACAACATCTACGGGGACTCTCAATAGTTTGATACTTAATCTTCAAACATACATACATACCATCAGTGGCAACTGGTCGATTGTATTTTTTATAATATATATATGATATTTAAACAAAGGTATATTTGTTTCAAATAATTTTTTAATTCAAAATAAAAACACCTCCCGATATTGACAATTGGTAAAAATCAAGTTCAAACAATGATAAGTTATATTAAAAATAAAACAATATGTCTTAAATTCTGCGTATATTTTTAATTTGTCGAAAGGTATTTCGCCTTGATAGGGCATCTTCAAGACTAGAGTAGTGTTCAAGATAATCTTGAAGATGCCCTAACAAGGCGAAATAGCTATCGACGAATTAAAAAATATACGTAGAATTTAAAACATACTGTTTTATTTTTAATATAATTTAAAATGGAATTCTATTACGTAAAATATCCACAAATATTTAAGGATAAGTTCACATTTGCATCAGTGCCGTGATTAGTAATTTAAATGGTTCTCTGTTTTGCGTTAATGTCAGATAATGTTATTTTACAATGTTGTTAAACTGATACATCGACAGATGTCGTGAAGAGAAATGTATGGGAATGTATTAATGTTGTGTGTCTATAGGTGACACTAGTCTTTTAGGCACGGAGTCGGTTGTCATGCATACGTGACGCTTGTCTCTTTCAATACGAATGGCTAATGTATTAGAGAGGGAGATAGAGGTAAACATTATAAGTACATCTAAGCTATGATAAACTCGGTGCAGCGCACTAGTCTGTGGAAGAAATTCAGTACAAATATATCTCATCTGCCACAGGGCTATCTTTGTCTGTTCATATATATGCTATACTAAAAATAAATTCATCTTGGTGCATTTTCAACATTACACGCCTTACATAATAATATTTGTTTTGCGATAAATTACATAATATTATGTCGATGGCGATGGCATAAAGTAGGTATATAATAATTATTTGTTTAGAAAATATAACAGTAATAAATCAAAGCAAAATACCTACTATTTTCAAAACATAGTTTAATATTAATTAATATTAATATATCATATAAAAATTGGTAGAGCAATTAATCCAACGCACTTAATATATTCGCCGCTGGTCAGTACTCTCCTCTAAATAGCTGGTCAGTACTCTCCTCGTTAGCTCAATTAACATACATGCACCACTCAGATGCCTAAGAAACAACTTGCTCTTCCTCCCGTCAACTTCAAACACAAATGCAGGATTTAGGAAACCAACCAACAGAATGTGCAATGAATACAACAAAACCTTTCCAGACACACACATCTTCTCCAAATCATACACAGCATTCAAACACGAAATAAAACACATTCAAAAATCATCACCACAACACGCGATGACATAATAATACACATACTCTATTGAGATATTAATCATCTGTCATAACATACTACACCATCTCTTTTATTGAATTATGGCTCCTTAATTTTAATTTTATTTTATGTATTTTTGTTTTTTTTTTCTCTTTTTTATCATTATGTTAATGTATAACTCTTGTTTCTCTATTTCTCGCCTCAATATTTATTTCTCGCCTCAATACTTATTTCTGTATAATTATTTTCTTATCTATTTCATTTCGTTTATGTTAAATTAAATTGATTTTTTTTTTTTTTTTTTCTTCTTTACTTGTTTTGTCTTTTATTATTATTGTATTACTTTGTAAATTTTCACTTTCATATGTTTATATTGTGAATACTGTAAGGTTGCAGATAAACTTTGAATTCTATGTTACCATTAGTTATATGCATATTTTCTGTAACTGTTTGTATTCCTAAATGAATAAATAAATAAATAAATAGAGCTACTGCATGTTATAATAGAATTTCAATAGCAGCACCATATGTTGACTTGTTTACAGATCTTCCAACTTATAGAAAGAAAGCAGGTAATTAAATATTATAGTGTTACAATTTTATTTTTATTTTCAATGTTAATGGAATGATTTTTATTATATAAATATTTGTTATATAAAATTATTGTATGTTCATGTGAAAACTACAATGGCTATGCCTGTTGTTTTTACTTTTATTTATAAACATAGAAAAATAAACAATTTAGAAGATCATTTCACATACTATCAAGCCAATAAACAAAATGCTAAAGATGTATTTACATGAGCTTGCAATGTTTTTCCTTTCCAATTGTATCCTTCTAGGGTCTCAATGGCTTTCTTCCTGTCTTCTTCACTATGGAAGCAAACATAAAGCCAGCTACTTCCTCGGCGTGGAGGCTTTATTTTACCGGGTTTCAACTGAAGTTTCTTTATAAACAACTTTTTCAATTCCTGTAAATGATTTAAAAAAAAATTATTACTTGAAAATTTTGCTGTAGCACAGTGATAGTTGGATTTGTTTGTGGTATTTTAGTATTTAAATTTAAAAAGAAAATCCTTTTTGAATTGAAAATTTCATAAATATCTCAGATAGATAAAATCGCTTGATTGATCATAGGAAAAATATAAACTTTTCTGTTCCAATAAAATTGAAAAATATGTCAAATATTATGAAATAAAAACACATGAATTATTTTCATATTTACAAGTTTTTCTGAGATATATTGTGATGTGTGAATAGTAAGATGTTGCTCTAATTAATTTGAATACAGAGGAATAATAATTGCACGGTGAGAATAGAACGATTGGAAGCATACGAGTCGATCACGCCAAAATACACTAGCAATTTATTTGCGTATGGCATCGGCACTAGCAATTTGAAAAAACATTGTGATTTTTTTTAATTTAAGTTCATATTATTCAAAAGCAACATACACTAATTCCATAGAATTTTGGTAAATTTTTTATTTCAATTTTAAATCGTTCAGAAGAAAAGCCGCCGGTTTCTAGGTAAGAGTACTCATTCAATACTACTTCGGCGTTATCTTTTGGGCATGGAGAATCGCTAATTGGAACGTTTTCAATAAATTCAGATGACATGGTTGGTTATAGAAATAAAGGTTAGAAACAAATGACGAAGTCCAATTATAGAGTAATCTAATTTTATAGTTAAAAATACAATTTATTTGTCACTCGTGCAATAACATAACCAAAAACAAAACTGAAACATAACCAACGTCAGGTTGACAACTAATCACCATAGAAGATAGAAATATGAAAAATGCATAGATTTTTATTAAAATATACGGGTCGCGTTCTGTGTGGCGTTCGGAAAGTCGCTCGACGATGTTAGACGTCGTCCTGAGCGTTCGGTATTCATCGAGCGATTCGTTCTGCCCGTGTTATCGCATATAACAAAGAAGAGCGTTGATAAAAGTGTTTAAATGCCGGCTAGTCAATACAATAATTAAATATGGTGGAGACGAAAGAACGTGTTGAGCGTATAAAATAAAACAATGCTTAAATTGTCAGAAATACCCGCGTAATAGTAATTATCGGTTAATAAAAATTGCTGTAAAATTAAAAAGAAAATAAATTAGAAAAACCAGTGATGACGGCCGCTGAAAAGAATTATTAAATACAGGAAATACACGTGAAACAGAGAATAATAGTGCTGAAAAGAATAATCAAATACATGAAATGCACGTGTAATATTGATGACAATCTTGCTAAAATAAATTACGAAACGAAACGTTCAGAGCAAGGAAAACAAATAATAATAAATCAGAAAGATCTTACCAACCGCTGCTCTCGTTCCGGGTCTATAGATGAAACACTTACACTACATAATATCACTTTTTATTAATTGAAAATAACTTAAAACTATCTTAAATTCACCCCTCGTTGGTTATATGGACCTGAAACACACTTATTCACTATTATACGATAATTTAAGTTATGTTTATTCTTAAAAGTTATTTTTAATAGTAACTTAAACTATCTTAAATTCACCCCTCGTTGGTTATGTATGGACCTGAAACACACTTATGCACTACCATGCAAATATGAAATTTAATGCTGAGTATCAAGCAGACGCCTCGCAGAGATAAAATTTTCTCTTTCAACGTTCGCGGTCTACGTTTGTTTTAAAAAATATATATATAAGTTATCTTTCGTACGCGTGAGTTAAAATTCGTCTATCCCGACCAAGCGTCCACTCAAATACTGATTCAAACCAGCTATCGCGTCCACCGCTGGAGACGGGGGGGGGGGAGGAGCTACCCCACCGCGCGGCGGGGCGCGTTCTACCATCTACCAATAGGAAGCCTCCATTTCACCTACCAAGTTAGAAAGTATAAAGTTCCAGGAATATGCATTGAATATAAAATTTTATTAGAAATGACATATTTACAAAATATAAGCATTGTTTAAACACATTAAGGACCCAAAGACCCGTTAATATGATAAAACCATTATAAGAGAAAGTTTTCCAAGAATCAAGGTATTTTGTTGAAGCAAAATAATAGATGTCTGGCTTCTATGCTACCATAACCCATGGTAATATTTTGATCATAATACCTATGCATATATCAATCGGCCCTCTTTTTTGATCAAGATATACCATGTGAAGACCAAAGAAACCAAACATCATGTAAGTAGACAAAACTATTATGCCGGAGCTGAACGAATCTCATCGGCATGAACTTTAACAGGCTTCCCGCGACGTTCTACCCAGTAAACGTGTCCTCTTCCGATGGGCATTAAGATCCGATGCGGACCACTCCATTTAGGAGCAAATCCAGCGTGAAAACCGGTATTCATATCAGACTGAGGGTGTTCTCTAATTAATACAGCCTGTCCTATATCGTATTTCGAAACCGTATCATTATCAGGTGCGTAACGTTGTCGATATTCCTCCTGAGACGCTCGTATTTCGTTATCTAACTGGGTACGCTCACGTGCTCCCGCTGTTGGGAAGATATCTCCATCGGGAGAATGAATCATCCATTCACCTGGACGGGGAATGTCGTAACCTAATAATGCCGTGCTAGGAGATACGCCTGTTGACTCATTACGACGACCACGTAACGCATATAAAATAGTCGGTAAATGTTCATCCCAACGATTATGAGGTTGACCTTGTAAATAAATACGCAACGCTTTCTTAATTTCTTGGTTTCTACGTTCCGTAATATTCGCTCGTGGATGGTACACTGCCGTTGTCCAGTGCAAACATTGCCATCTATCTAGTGCGCTGGTCCACAAACGATTCTTAAAATTAGTGGCATTATCCGACAAGATCGCTTTTGGATATCCGTAACGAGAGAATACGTCATCTTCTAATATTTTAATTATAATCGGAGCTCTACTCGATCGTACCGCAAACGCTTCCACCCATCGTGTATATAAATCCGTAACTACTACAATAAAACGCTTGCCGTGTGTGGATATGGGATATGGTCCCATCAAATCGACTGCGCATACGTCAAATGGTTTATGTACGTGAGTATTACCTAACGGGGCCGCAGGACGAGTCGGTACGGCTCTCGATAGAGCACACGTCATACACGCTCTCACATATTGCTCAACGTCAGTACGCATGTTCGGCCAAAAGAAATGGCGTGCCGCAGCCCGAGTCGTTTCTTTAGCTCCGGGATGACCTGCCACACGATTATCATGATACGTAGATATAACCTTCAAAACCATCGATCGGGGTACAAATAAACGCTTATCATCATCCGCAAATTTTCTCCAAAGATAATCACCTAATAACGCATAATCACGTAAATATTGTTGTTCGTGACGTGCCGTCGATGTATTTGGTCGAGATAATAATATACGCAACCTATTTATACGTCGTTGTACGTCGGTATCTCTTTTCTGTCGTAACCGTATTTCTTCCGCAAGACTTACATCTAATACCTCAACATCGTCGGATGACTCAACCGCGTCCGGCTGGTCCTCCGTCACCTCCGTTTCATCTTCCGTTTGATGTACTTGTGCCGTTATCTCATTCGTTTCCGTTGATGGGTACATCATGCGACTTAAATCTTTTGTGTCTGCCTCCGTTACTATTGGGGACGATTCGGGATTTCGGGATAACGCATCAGGGAGTTCATTTTTACGACCGGGACAGTGTTCAACTGTAAAATCAAATTCCTGTAAGAGGAGTGCCCATCTGATGAGCTTTGCCCTATCATTTTTCGCCGTATTCAACCACGTTAATGCTTTATTATCCGTACGTAGCTTAAACGATCGTCCTTCTAAATACGGACGATATCTTTTAATGGCCCACACGGCCGCAAACGCTTCCTGCTCATTCGAATGCCATTTTTGTTCGGCCGGTGAAAAACGCATACTCGCATATGATATAACATCCCGTTCTCCGTCAGAGCGTGGATGATATAATACGGCCGCAATACCTAACTTACTCGCGTCTGTTTGTGAAATAAATTCGCTATTAAAATCGGGTCGTGACAATTTTAACGGTTGTGACATAGCCAACTTAATATTACGTATAGCGGTATCGGCTTGGCTATTCCACCGATACGGCCGATTAACCTTTAATAAATCGGTTAAAGGAGCAGCAATCTCAGAGAATCGCGGTACATACTCTCGTAACCAATTACACAGTCCTAAGAAGCCACGTAGTTCTTTACGAGTTCGCGGAGCTGGTGCAGAGAAAATCTCCTTGCAATGAGACATTTGAGGATAATTTCCTTCCGCAGTAACAACATGTCCCAAATACTCTATTTCTGACGTGGCTAATTTACATTTATCAGGCGAGCATTTCAACCCGAACTGATCTAACCTTTCAAAAACCAGTCTTAAGTGATGAAGATGACTCTCCCAGTCAGAAGAATAGATTACAATATCGTCTATATATACAATGCAAAATTCTCTTAAATAACCGGCAAGAACCTGTTGACACATCGCTTTCTGAAAGCAGCTCGGGGCTCCCTTAAGTCCGAAGGGCATAACCTTAAATTGATATAACGCACCGTCAGGAGTAGAAAATGCCGTATATGGTTTAGAAGCAGGATCGAGAGGCACTTGCCAATACCCCTTTGTTAAATCTAACGTGGAAAATATCTTTGCGTTTCCGAGATCCTTTAATGTTTCGTGAATGACCGGTAAAGTGGAGACCTCGCCCTCAGTGACGTCATTTAACCGACGGAAGTCTACACAGATACGATAATCATTATCTCCCTTTTTCGGAGCCATCACGATAGGAAAACAATACGGAGATCTACTCGCTTCTATTACGTCATCAGTTAACATTTCTTCGATTTGTTTATGTAAATTACGTTTCTTAGCGTCTGATAAACGGTACGGTGGGATACGAATGGGTGTCTCATCTTTCAGCCGGATAACGTGCGGCTGCAAGCGAGCAGGGCCTGCATATGGGGTAAATAAAGCATTAAATTCTCGCAATATTTTATGTAATTCATTTTTTTTCGCATTAGATAAGTCGTTCGTAATATTTGGTAATTGTACGTTAGTTAAATTTGGTTGACGCTTCGTCGAATGAAAATATGCCGTAATTCTTTCCTTCTTGCCGAAATACAATGCTCCACGAATAAAATCAATCACGCCGTGTTCCGCTATTAACCAATCTATACCTAATATTACGTCATCTCGTAGGCCGTCTACTACTAAAAATTCATTTTTCATCTTAACATCTGCTATCGAGCAGTCTATTTCCGCTTTCGCTACTACCGTCATTTTGGCCGAAGTATGTGCAAGATTTAAACTCTTTACGTCACAAAATTTTCTTCTACACTTGTGTACTAAATCTGCACGAATTAAACTGTGAGAGGCGGCAGAGTCTACTAACGCTACATAGAGACGATCATCGATCGTCACGCTTATCCGTGGGAGGCTAACTTTACCAATCGCACATACACCGTCTACTTTATGTTCTAGTTCGCAAATTCCGTCACTGTACTCCTCTTCGTACCTACTCATCACTTTCGCCATCTCATTACTACCCAGCGCAACTACTGCAGTACCAAACTTGTGATCCGGCGCGACAACCGGTTTCCTCTCTTCGAACTCCTCTGACGCAACTACCAGCTTCTCAACATCCGACGTACCTGACGCAACTATCAAATCCCTATCGTTCAACACATCTACCAACTCTACCTCCGACGCGAATTTCGAACTATCTCGTATGTAAACTGCCTTCTCATTATTAGCCTCCACGGTCTCAATACTATCCTCATCATCTCTATGCACATCAGCATCTACCACCATCTCAGTAAAACCTACAGAGTTTTGATCGCCTATTTCTACCATTACTTCATCAACATATTCAATCTTTTCATTATTAGCCTCCACGGTCTCAATGCTATCATCCTCTCTATGCACATCAGCTTCTACCACCATCACAGTAAAACCTACAGATTTTTGATCGTCTCTTTCTACAATTACTTCATCAACAGACTCAATCATATTAATAGCATTCTCATTATTAGTACAGGGCGCCAGTTCCACGTTTGTTAACCTGGTGGAACGCAGGTTTAATTTCTTCGGGAGCCCGCGACAGGTCGAGGTCCGTAATTTGTGTTCCTGTCGGGGCGGCGAGCGTTTCCCGATGCCGATGCGATAAACTCGTTTCTTTCCACGCAATCTTTATTAAAATGACGACCAGGGCAAAATTGACATTTTGGTAACTGTTTTCTGTTATTTACTGGGTTATTATTATTAGGGCGCGAATTCGCATTACGGTTGTTTGGACGTATATTATAATTATCCTGCCGGTACGTTGAGGTATTATAGTTATTACCGCTTTCGCACGAATTGTCACGTTGGGTATTCCTATTTTCATGATTACGTTCGGCAACTGGCTGAAACAACGTTTGTCGGGGGAAATCAATCATCATTACTTTTTCTTTAAGCGACGTGAACGTAAAATTTCCGAAAATCACTCCGACATCTAAAATGTTGCGATACGTGTCTCTCATCAGGTATATTAAGTCGGAGCATGAAGCATCCGACGGAGCCGTTCCAAAGAGTCGCATATGAACCGCTTCCTTCCGCTTAAGGAATGCGATTCCACCCTCATCCACACGCTGACGGTCACCATAATAATTAGCCATAAGCGAAGACCGGGCAACGTCTATTCCGTATCTACCAATTAAAAAACCTTTGAATTCATCCCATGTCCATTTACCCTGCGCATGAGGAGACCACCAACGCTTGGCTTCTCCTCGCAACCTCTGAGACGCACGGCCGACCATTGACGCAGGAGAACAAAATATGTGGTCGAAAAACGCTTCGCATGCCGTGATAAATAAAACAGGGTCTTCTTCTGGAAGACCGCTGAACGTATCTTCCAGTTCGCGACGTTGTAAATATGGGAATAAATGTTCAATTCCCGGGCTATCGTTTCTTGGGGGTTCTGGAATATCGCGGCTTGCATTATCATTTATTCTAGCCCTAGTAACCCGTCTATTATCCCCTCCGCCGCCATCGTTTTCACGCTCTACTACTCCGAAAATAAGATATTTGAATAAACGAAAAATAAGATGAAATAACATTTTTTAATACGAGAAAAAAACAAACGAAAAGAAAACGCTCAAAACCTCAGGGTGGTTCGATAAAAACTACTGTTTTTAAAAATGGCTACACGTTGGATAGCGCCAAATTGTTATCGCATATAACAAAGAAGAGCGTTGATAAAAGTGTTTAAATGCCGGCTAGTCAATACAATAATTAAATATGGTGGAGACGAAAGAACGTGTTGAGCGTATAAAATAAAACAATGCTTAAATTGTCAGAAATACCCGCGTAATAGTAATTATCGGTTAATAAAAATTGCTGTAAAATTAAAAAGAAAATAAATTAGAAAAACCAGTGATGACGGCCGCTGAAAAGAATTATTAAATACAGGAAATACACGTGAAACAGAGAATAATAGTGCTGAAAAGAATAATCAAATACATGAAATGCACGTGTAATATTGATGACAATCTTGCTAAAATAAATTACGAAACGAAACGTTCAGAGCAAGGAAAAAAAATAATAATAAATCAGAAAGATCTTACCAACCGCTGCTCTCGTTCCGGGTCTATAGATGAAACACTTACACTACATAATATCACTTTTTATTAATTGAAAATAACTTAAAACTATCTTAAATTCACCCCTCGTTGGTTATATGGACCTGAAACACACTTATTCACTATTATACGATAATTTAAGTTATGTTTATTCTTAAAAGTTATTTTTAATAGTAACTTAAACTATCTTAAATTCACCCCTCGTTGGTTATGTATGGACCTGAAACACACTTATGCACTACCATGCAAATATGAAATTTAATGCTGAGTATCAAGCAGACGCCTCGCAGAGATAAAATTTTCTCTTTCAACGTTCGCGGTCTACGTTTGTTTTAAAAAATATATATATAAGTTATCTTTCGTACGCGTGAGTTAAAATTCGTCTATCCCGACCAAGCGTCCACTCAAATACTGATTCAAACCAGCTATCGCGTCCACCGCTGGAGACGGGGGGGGGGGAGGAGCTACCCCACCGCGCGGCGGGGCGCGTTCTACCATCTACCAATAGGAAGCCTCCATTTCACCTACCAAGTTAGAAAGTATAAAGTTCCAGGAATATGCATTGAATATAAAATTTTATTAGAAATGACATATTTACAAAATATAAGCATTGTTTAAACACATTAAGGACCCAAAGACCCGTTAATATGATAAAACCATTATAAGAGAAAGTTTTCCAAGAATCAAGGTATTTTGTTGAAGCAAAATAATAGATGTCTGGCTTCTATGCTACCATAACCCATGGTAATATTTTGATCATAATACCTATGCATATATCACCCGTTTGGAATCACGATCACGGTTGACTCGCACCAGCATTGCTCGCACCAATGATGTCGCCCAAGTCGTTCTATGAAATAGTAGGGTGGACAAGGGTGGATGTCGTTCCTGTCAATTTTCAATTATTTGGCGGGAATTATGAATTTTCGCATAGTCAAAGTGACATTTTGTTTGGCGGCTATTATTAAATACTAGTTGCATGTAACACATGAGATCCAACTGTCGATAGCGATAGTATGTATAGTTTGTTATGCCCGAAAAAAATATTGCCGAAAAACATTGATTTTTATTTTTTTCCACGGCAACATTTCTGAAAGCAGCTAGCGCTCGTTGCGGGCAAGCAACGGAACTTGCAGCTAGCACGCGCTATGGCACGCGTTCTCTTGGCATTCGACGCTGGTGGAGGACGGACGGTTTGGTGTGACGCCGTCATCGGTCGACACGTGCTCCCGATGGCGGCCATATTTTCGACGGCGCAGGAGGTCTGCTTGACAGGACCCGTCACGCGCATGGACGCTGATGGTGCCCCAGAACCAAGATGAGGGCATCAACAGGACAGGAGGTTGGAGGCAGAGCGCAGTGTGGGGCCACCGCGTAGGGAACGCGGCGGCTCGCAGATTGGACCACGAGGGGCAATCCGTGTCGTCTGGAGCGTCGGTTTGCCTCCGGTGAGGCCCCAGCTGGTATGCCACCTCTGTCGAGATGCGCCGTCATAGCGTGCCGTGGGGCACAGAGCCAGCCATGGGTGACGGTCTGGAGGAGGAGATCAGGAGGAGAAGAAGAAACCACGCCGGACACGAGGAAGACCTGCTAGCCTGACGCAGAGGCTGGGCCCCACCGAACTACAGTCACCACGTGGAAGACAGTGACATGCCTGGAGTAAGGATGTCGCTGTACCCTGGGGCGGTATATTCTGGTCGGCGTCTTTTCGTGTGTTCGCGTGTGTTTGACAGTTCGTTTCGATAGATGCCACGTGTTTCTGTTTTATTTGTTGTCTGTTGTTTTGTTTTTTATTATTTAATTGCCATGGACGAACAATGCTGATATTTTGAATAAATGCGCCGTACTACTACAATTTCATAGTGTCACCATCATTTCTCTCCTTTTCTTACCCACACCTTGGCTTGATGTTTCCTCGTGGTAGACGAGAGGTCTCATCAAGTTGAAGAATATGTACCAAACTATAAACCCATAAATACAAATTATTGAATATTTTCAGATATTTTGTTTTCTATACAACATATGTAGGTATGTATGTCAAGATAGGATAGTATGGAGGAAGATCCTTTTTTCCTACCCAGAATATGAAAATAGCATGATGGTATGTATGTATGTTTGGAGATGGAGTATCAAACTATTAAGTCGTCTTACATATTGTGTATAGGCGACTGCCATACAAAATGTATGAAGCGATGTCACTAAATTCAATTTTTAAAAAAAAGGTTAAAAAAAAATTGAGATCTTCTACCACAATTAAAATATTTTTTATAGAAAATTAAATTATCTAGTTGGGGTGTTTCGGCTTTTTTCGATAATTGTAAAAGTTTTGGAAATATAGGCAGTTAAACTCATAAATTTATCATAAAAAAAATATTTTTCTTAATAAAAAATGTTTGAGAAACCCTGGTATTTTTTTGAATAAACTAATTTGCGATTTTGTATTTTTCTATATTTGTACAAATTTTTAGCGTTCTAGCTTTTATGGTTTCTGAGATATATGGAAAAATAAAGTAAAAATTCAAAAGTTGATAACAAAAAAAAAACAAAAATTCGAAATTCTGAGTATAAAAGTTTTGTAAGCCTATAACTGTTTATATATTCTTAAATTTTGGGCTCTGTAAATTCAGCGGATCAAAAGTTATAAGGGGACACACACACACACACACACAGACACACACACACACAGACACACGAAATGTTCTACTCCGAATTCTGAGTAAATCCGTGTATGGAACATATATGCTGCGAAGCCTCTAAGTTGGTGTTTTTTGACTTCAAAGTTGGAAAAGCCGTAAAAAAAGTAGACCTCTGCATACAATTCTCGCGTATCCTGGCTTGATACATTGTCGATATGTTAAGAGAACAAAGTTCTCCTGAACAAATCGACAGTTGGAATACTTTTTCACATAGTCGTCAGCACTTTTAGTTCGGTGTGGTTTTGGTCGGTCTTATTTTTATTTATAATTCAATAGATATGAATTCATATAAATTTATCATGGATAATAATGATAAATTTTAGTACTCTGTGCAAAAAGCGTGTCATGGAATATCGTTTTGGTTGGCAACATATTTCAGTTTTCCTCACATTTCAACACATCCTAGATAACTGTTCTCTAAATCTTAACAAACAAAGTGTTTTTTTTTTTCGACAAATTAATCCGAAAACATTAGTCGTTATTCTCTATAGAAAAACGATGTGGTCTGCCCACCAAACCGTCAAAAATCCCCCGGAAAAATGCCTCACTTCGATTCATACAAAATTTTCTAACTTCGACATCTAGTATATTATAATCTTGGAGGAGTAAATATGAATTATAATCATAGAAAGGCATTTCTAAAAAACTGTGTTCAAAATAAGTAAATTTTTGTTATAAACAGTTGCAGCCCATTTAATCCAACTATCCATTTGTTCCAGAGAATTTATTTCTCTTACGTATCGACATAATTTCAAGCCAAGATAGGTAGGTACTTGAAATTTGTTTTCATGTTTTCAAAATTGAAGTCGAAAAATACCAACTTCGAGGCTTGACTTTTTGTTTCATCAAATTTTGAATTTTTACTTTATTTTTCTATATATATCTCAAAAACCATAAAAGCTAGAATGATTATTTTTTTTATAAATATAGATACATACAAAATCTCACATTAATTTTTTCATAAAAGCTAACTCAAACCAGAGTAACTCAAACTTTTTTAATTGAGAACATTTTTTGTGTCAAATTTTTGTGCCTAAATTTCCAAATTTTTAAAAAATATCGAATACTGCCTAAATAGCCTACTAGATAATTTAATTTTCTACAAAAAATATATATTAAGATAGTATATACTACACCATACAATCTCCATACATACCATCAAGCTGTTTAAATATTCACGGAAATAAAAAAGAACTGACGTCCACGCTATCCTATCCTGACATAAAATTTTGTATAGAAAACAAAATATCTTATATAACAATTGAATAATTAGGATTTAGGGGTTATTAGTTTGGTATGTATTCTTCAACTAAACTTACTTTGGCCATCGACAGTTGGATATCATGTGTTACATGCAACTAGTGATAAAAAAGCTTGCCTGTATTCCATGTAAGTATATTCATATTATGTGGCCTTGTATTATCCTATTTAGACTATTTTATCAATCTATATAATTAAATAATGGGTCAATGTGTCAGAGCAATATCATAACAAAATAAAGTGTATTTTTTAAACTAGTTGCATGTAGCACATGAGATCCAACTGTAGATAGCGATTGTATGCATAGTTAAAGAATATGTATCAATAAACCAATATATCCAAATAACTATAAACCCATATATCCAAATAACTATAAACCCATATATCCAAATAACTATAAACCCATATATCCAAATAATTGAATATTTTAAGATATTTTGTTCACCATACAAAATATGTCAGCATGTATGTCAAGATAGGATAGTATAGAGGTCAGTGCTTTTTTCCTACCCAGAATATGAAAACAGCATGACCATCATGTATTTATGTTTGGAGATTAAATATCAAACTATTGAGAGTACCCGTAGATATTATTTTGTGTATACTGCCATACAAATTGTATGAAACAATGTCACTAAATTTAATTTTTACAAAAATTGTTAAAAAAGTACGAAAAAAAAAATTGAGATGTACTACTACAATGTACATATTTTTATAGGAAATTAAATTATCTAGTTGGGGTGTTTCGGCTTTTTTTTATTTTTAAAAAAATATAAATATAGGCAGTTAAACACATAAATTTATCATAAAAAAGTGGATATACTTATTTCATACATCGCTTATTAATACATACTTCACACGGAAGAACATTGCTCGATTGACATCTTAACTTTTATACTTACATCACCTTGTTTCCTTCAAAACTTCATGACCACATACAAGACCCAGATTTTATTCTTATATACTTATTTTTAGTTTTTATAAAGACATATTTGATATTATATAGTCATATATTTACAATTTAACTTTAAAAAAAATGCATTATAATATATAATCTAGAGATATTAAAGTATTTTTGTTTTTATTTATATAACTTCTTGTTACTTACCATTGGTTGTCAATCACATACATACATACTATCTTGCCATGTCCCTTGCGGAGTAGGCAGAGAGAACCGAACGCCACATTTTTCTATCCTGGCACGCATCCCTCGCCTCGTCCACATTCATGCATCGTCTCATATGTGTTCGTCTATTGCTCACACTTCTAACATTTCCGTCTTTCAAAATATTGTTCACATGGTCGTGCCATCCCTTTCTTGGGCGTCCCCGACCTCTCATTCCATTCCTTTCCGCTCTGTATATTTTCTTCGTCAGGCGCTCCACATTCAATCTCCCCATGTGACCAAACCTCCTCAGTGTGTTCACTTTCATTCTAGTAATGACATCTTTCTTCATCTTACATTCTTTCCTTATGTCTTCATTTCTTACCCGGTCATACATCGTTCTATTACAAATTCTTCTTAACAATCTCATTTCAACTGCATTTATTCTGCTTTCATGCGTCTTCTGCCCTGTCCAGGTTTCACTTGCATACGTCAAGGTTGTCATAACTGGTCTTAGAGCTCCATTCACTTTGTTTTCTGCCATAACTCTTCTTTCGATCTCTTAATCGAGTCGTCCATTCCGTTGAAATATGCTTCCCAAGTATACATATTCGTCGATTTGCTTGAGCCATTTGTTCTCTACTCTTATTTCACACGCTGTTATGCTTTCACTCTTTTCAAAGACCATTGTCTTTGATTTGCTGGCATTCATCCTAAGTCCGTTCTCTATGCATCCTTCATATACCATACTTACAATCACTGTACTAATTTATATAAATACTCCATATAATACAAAAATTTATTCACTGCTCTGAAACTCTGGAACTTTTTTAAAAAGATAAGTAGAAAATGAAATAATTTAAATAAAGAAATGGATGGAGTAGAGTGAATATTGACGTCATAAGATACACCTGTATCAAAGGGTGTTGAAGAAGTAATGAATGTATGTTACTTGGTTCTCTCTGTCTATCCTGTGAGGGAAATAATTGATATGTATGTTAGGTAGTACATATTTTTTTGGTTCAGAGTTATTACAATATTGCCTCGACTCTATAGGAAGTATATCAATATGTTGAGCAGAAGATTCATTCAGTGTCTGTGGGTTTATTTAGTTTTGATGTACAAGTGTTATTGTTGGGGGCCATGTTTGTACTGCTAATAATTATTTTTGTTTTAACTGTCGCTTGTTTGGGAATCTATTTATCAATAGTTTGGAATAATGACTATTGGAAGAAGAGAGGGGTACCGCATGAAACACCTAAGTTTTTCTTTGGAAACTTCAAAGATGTCATGAATGGAGAGATACATATAGGAATATTGCATCAGCAAATATATAAGTATGGATTTAAAATCTTAGTACAGTGATTTTATTTTATTTCTCACTGTTATGTGTTTTTTTTAAATTCATACAATTTCCTGATTATAAACAACATCACAGTACAAGGAAGTAGTAATTACACTCATATTTATTCAATATCATACCGATATCGGTCTACTACTATTATACATACTTTTTTTTCAGAAAATACAGTTCTGTTCCATATGTTGGATACTATAAAATGAAAACTCCAGCTTTGCTTGTGAGGGATGTAGAACTTGTAAAAAATGTTTTAACCAGGGACTTTAACAATTTTTCCCATAATGATTTTCAAGTATGTAACATTGTTAATTTGATAATGTTCTTTGTTTAATTATTGTTATAATTTTATGGTTTTGAAGATATAAATGTAAATGACAACATGTATTTTCTGGGATTCTGTTACTTTTATTGTGCTTATGTGACCATTTCATTGCCTTCATGGAATCCTATACATTGTAATAGCTATTAATATACTAACATACATAATCTTAATGGAAGCAGAATAATCAAATTGATAACTTTTCCAGTTCAAAACTTTTTCTTTTTGTACATAATATAAACAAAAATATATTTATTGCATATTGCATCAATCAAAGCTTATCAATATAACACATTTTATTTCTTTTCAATTGCTACTCTAAAAGTTTTTTTGCTCATTTAGGTTGATCAGGATGCAGACCCAATATGGTTCACAAATCCTTTTGGTAAAAAAGATGAAGATTGGAAGATAGCACGCGGTCAATGGTCTACTAGTTTAACAATGAGTAAAGTGAAGACCATGTATCCTGCCATTAGAGCAAAGAGTAAAGCTTTAGTGGAGTACCTGAAGGAACATGTCAGAAATAATCCAAAGGAACCACTTGAAGCAAGAGAAGTAGGATCATGTTAATTTTCAAGTTTTGATATTTTTTGATGTTGGTCAAGGACATTTTTTTAGAATTTTATTAGGGTAAAACTAATCCAACAGGGAAATTGATAAAATCATATTGAAACAGAAACAAAGCAGGTATATAAATGGGAAATCAGGTAACAATAGTGCTATGACATATAGGATTTTTCTCAAATGATATCTTGGATTGATTTAGTGAAAATAATCTTCTTTCAGTAACACACTGCCACCTTGAAGTGCAAGTTTTTATTCATATTGGAACATCAGAAAACTATTGGTCTGCAGAAGCAACCATTTTTTTTACAATGTTGATATTTGTGGCTTAGTTTATTTGATATATTAATGAAGCTTTTGAGTGGCAGGTTCTGGGTTCAATTACTAATGGAGTCACAGTATGTAAGGTACCTGAGAAATAATACAAGATAAATTTTTCAGAGGTTTCATTGTATTTATTTTTTGTTTAAGCTTTCTGCTAATTTTCTCACTGATGCCATTGTATCAGCTGTATTCGGATTGGAAGTGGATTCCTTTAATCACAATGATAATGTATTTCGACGTATCACTCGATCCGTTTTCATATCAACTTTTTGGGATGGAATTAAGAATTTATTATTCGTGGTGTTTCCTTGGCTCGCTAAGATATTAAAATTGAGGTAAGCATTTCGTCCAATCACAGTTTTAACTAAACTATCAAGTTGTGTGATTTATATGTATGGTGTTGATACATATTATAACATTTGGGCTGTGCAGATGACTTAAAAATTACTATATATTGTTTGCCATAGATACTAAAATCAAAACTCAGAGTAGGCAGTATCCTTTCAAAATAATTTGATCTATTCTTATTATTTTTAGGTTTGTGCCCAAAGAATCAGAGAAAGCCCTAATAAAAATTGCCAAAGATATGATAGCATGCAGTAAAGAAACTGGGATGCTCAAAAATGATGTCTACGAAGTGATGAAGAAGTATAATGAACGCAATGATATCAATGGTATGGAATATTTTTGTCTAAATATAAAACGTTTTAAAATATATATTTTTTCATAAAAGAGGAACCAGTGAATCATTAAACAAATGGTATACATTCAATGAATCTAAAAAAATAATTTAAATTGATGATTTGACATTGTATCAGCATACTGGGTTCTATTCCCAGAAGAGCAGAAAATTATATTAAATTATGTTCTTCCCAAATTCCCTCTTCTCTGAATAAATTCAGCAATTATCTTCAAAACTGCAATAACAATGTTGCTACATTGTGGTGACATGTAGGCATATCTTATTAATATTTCAGGCAGTTATTATACTGGGATCAGTCTACGAATGCATTTTGGGTAAGATGGTCTCTTTCTTTCATGGACAGATATCGGCAACCAAAGGAATTGTTATAAAATATTTTATTTTCAATATTATTATTTATCTATGTACCTTGATATCTACATACACACTGCGTGCCATATTAGTGTTAGGATTTAAATAAAAAGGATTTAGCTTTGATTGATTTATTTAGATCCATTATATCGATATTATTACAGAACACACATATCTAGTATCTGTCAGTCCGACAAACCGGAAGGAAGTGAACATAGATAAAAAACTTAGTCTACACAATACTTTATTGTCGTTTAACACCTCCCCTCAATAAAGTATTTGCATTGATAGAAACTTATTTTCTATTACAAACAAAAGTAAAATTATCCCACGCTTAAAAATAAAGGTGACTCATTTTGCCCCATTTTACTCAACACTATGTCAACAATATGTACCTAATTATCATCAACTGAAAGAAACTACAATCATAAATACATTAGATTATTCAAACAATAAATTCCTCAATGACTTAAAATTAATTCCACCTATTGGCTTTGTTAGAATATCGGCAACTTGGTTATTGGTACTTATATAATTAATGACAATAGTCTTATTATCAATTTTTTCTTTTACAAATCTTTGCTTTATTTCTAAGTGTTTTACTCTAGTATTTCCAGTAGCCATATGAGCCATCTTGATAGTAGACTGATTATCCTCTAAAATTTGTATAGGCTCCATATTTAACCCAAAATCATTTAGTATTGACTTGAGCCAGCAAGCCTCACTGACTGCACAACTCAAAGCAACATATTCAGCTTCTGTTGAACTTAAAGCTACAGATTGCTGCTTTTTAGATGCCCAGATAACCGTACACCCAAAGATTTTAAAGCAATAGCCAGTTGTTGACTTACAGTCATCACTACCTCCCCAGTCACTATCAACATAACCCATCACAATATCATTTTTACTATCTCTATAATAAGTTAAACACATGTCTATTGTTCCTTTTATGTATCTTAACACATTTAGTAAAAGTTTGTATAAAAGTTTACTAGCACAAGCCTGATATCTACTCAATAGATTTATAACAATACATAAGTCTGGTCTAGACCCAGTTACTAGATACATTAAGCTTCCTATTAACATTCTACATTTATGTTCTATATCCTTACTTTCTGGTTCGCCCCTTTTTAATAAATCAAATTTGAAATTTTTCTCTATAGGTAGAGATAATGGTTTACATTCCGACATCCCATATAAGCTTAACAAATGTTTTAAATAATCCTTTTGACAAATAGTAGTATATCCCTTGTTTAGATCTTGTTTAATTTCTATGCCCAGAAACTTACTTACATAACCCATGTCTTTTACCTTAAAGTTTTGATTCAAGAAATTCTTCATATTGGAAAGTTCCAATTCAGAATTACTAAAACATAAAATATCATCGACATACAATAACAAGAAACTTTTACAGTCATTGTCAATTTTTGAATATAAACAATAATCCTTGTCCGAGCTTTTAAACCCATGAGCTCTCATTACACTGTCGAATGTCTCATTCCAATACTTAGGAGACCTTTTTAGCCCATAAATGGATTTATTTAATTTACAATATCTTGTTTTACACTGTATTCCCTCTGGTAACACCAGGTACACATTTTCCTCAATATTACTATGTAGAAAAGCATTACACACATCCATTTGATATATTTTACAATTTAATTTAGTAGCTACTGCTGTAAATATTCTAAAGGTATTTAACTTTGCTACAGGAGCATATAAGTCAAAATCATTTAGTACGCTCTGTTCGAATCCCCTCGCTACTAGCCTGGCTTTAAATATTGTGTCCCCCTGTTGATTTTTCTTTTTCTTTAAAACCCACTTAGTACTTATTATTTCTTCACCTTCTGGTACTTTTTCTACCAGTGACCATGTGTTATTCTCTTGCAGCTGTTCTATTTCTTTCCCAATAGCTTGCTTCCAATTTTTAGCGTCGTTTCCTCTCATTGCTTCTTCATAGCTGGCAGGATCTCTATCAAAGGTAGTCAATAAGGAGTAATAATCAGTCAACCACCCAGGTTTCTTGACTGACCTTCCACTGCTTGTTGTCCTTGGTTCCCTATCAGCGTCAAAATATTCTGTATCCTCTTCTTCTCTACTATTGTTGTCATTCATGGATATTTCCTGAATTGGTTCTGTGTTTCTCTGCTCCTCCATCTGTTCTTGTGACTCGTCTCCCTGGTCCCTTTCCTCTGGCTGTAGTGTCTGTACTTGTTCCTTTGAGATGTTCTCTTCACTACTTTCAGTGTTTTCTAGATCTAAATATACTATCTCTTCCATCACCTTTTCTGTTTTCTTGTGTTGAGACTCAGGTACAAACACTATGTCCCTTTTAACTAAAACAATTTTTTCCTCTTCATAGAATATTCTATAGCCTTTTGTACCCTCATATCCAACGAACACACCTTCCTTTGCCTTTGGATCCAATTTCCTCCTTTTTTCTTTTGGAATATGGGTCCACACCTTTTCACCGAATATTTTATTGATGTTATTAATATCAAAGTCTCTTTTAGTCCAAACTTGATAAGGAGACTTATCAGGAGTCCTGCTTTTGCTTGTACGATTTAGCACATACACCACTGTGTTGATTGCCTCAGCCCACAGTTCTTTTGACATACCCTTTGCGATTAGTAAAGTTCGACCAGCTTCCACTAGAGTTCGCATGTCCCTTTCGGCTTGACCGTTTTGTTCCGGGGTGTATGGAACTGTTGTTTCATGTTTAATTCCCTTTCTTTGAAACAAGTCCTTGACATCTTCAGATATAAACTCTCCCCCATTATCAGACCTGAAGGTCTTTAATAAATGGTTAGTTTCTCTTTCTGCTGTACTTATGAAATTACTAATGTGCTTAACTACCTCTGACTTTCTCTCCATAAAATAAATATGGCGATACTTTGAGAAGTCATCTTTAATCAAAAGAAAGTACCTCGCTCCGCCCAGTGATGCAACCTCAAAGGGCCCGCAGACATCTGCAAGCACTAGCTCCAAAGGTGCCGATGTGTAACTTTTTCTTTCTTTTTTAAAGGGTAATCTGTGTGCCTTCCCCTTAAGGCAAGAGGCACACTTAGTATTTTCTTCACTGAAGTGGAGGCTTTCATTTGTAAGTATATTTTTGACGTAGTCCATATTTTGATGGCATAACCTTTCATGCCACTCACTTAAAGCCAATACTGCAAGAGACTCACTTTGCTTCGTAAATTTTATAACATAAAAATTATTGTCTCTTGTTCCCGATGCACAAACAACGTTATTTTTAGTGATCAAGCATTTGTCTCTAGTTAGGTTCACTGAATAGCCTTTATTAGTGGCACTTATTACTGAGAATAAATTTAACATTAAGTCTGGCACGTACAACACATCACTTAGAGAGTTTTTCTCAAATTTCACATCCCCAACACCTAATACTTGTAATTTACGCCCATCTCCTAGAACAACAAAACGTTCAGAAAGGTGTCGCATTGATGTAAACAGGTTTCGTTCCGATGTCATGTGTTCGCTTGCCCCACTGTCAATAATCCATGACAGTTCGCTGTCCCTTTTGACTCTCTCAGCTGAGTCAGCGGTCAATGCACTTACTATAAATGCATTGCTTTTCTTCTCAGGGTGCTTATTGTTAATATTTGGGCACTGGTATTTTAAGTGACCAGTTTTAGAACATATGAAACACTTGCGAACTTCTCTATTGTTTTTACATTGTGTAGAAAAGTGTCCAACCCTTCCACACTTAAAACACTTTTTATCTGGCTTACTGCTGTTTTTCTGGTTCGTAAATAAAGCCACATTATCACTCTCCTTTGACCCCATCCTTTCTTCCTCCACGAGAAGTCTTGCTACCAAGTCATCATACCGTTGTTTAGATGGGTCGACCGACTCCCAGGCAGACACAAAATGTCTATATTTCTCTGGCAGAGACATCAACACTTTTGTTATTAGGAATTTATCCGAAATCACCTCCCCTGCATGTTTCAGCTGGCATGTAAGCTCTTGGAGTTTGGATAGAAACATCGACATCTCCACCCCGTTTTCATACTTGTAGTTGAAAAACTTCTGTTGAAGCAAATGTATGCTTGTGCTAGACTTTTGCTCATACACACTTAACAATTTCTTCCACATTTCAGAAGCTGTCTCACACATTAGAATATGGGTCATAGCACTCTCCCCAAGTCTGGTGACGATCAGATTCTGCGCCCTCGCATCTTTCTTGCTCCATTCCGTACCGTTTTCTTCTGTTTTTACTTCAGTACCGTTTACCACCGAAAGCACCTCCTGTGCTCTCATCAGCACTGTTAGTTGAAACTTCCAAATATTCCAGTTCCTTTGTCCTTCCAGCTTAGTGACTCCCATCGGTGTTGTACCCGGTTGATCCATTTCCCTGATCAACTAATAGCTCCTTCGCCGTAGAAATATATCAGCAGTGTCGTCTGACGTAGCACTTTTTCCCCGCACCACGCTGGCTCACGAACGCCGCCTTAACCTCAAAAAATCTCTCCGGCGAGAATACAACTGACAGTGTCTTCACCTAAAACAGAGTTATTGGAGCACCTGGGCCCATAACCTGTTAGGATTTAAATAAAAAGGATTTAGCTTTGATTGATTTATTTAGATCCATTATATCGATATTATTACAGAACACACATATCTAGTATCTGTCAGTCCGACAAACCGGAAGGAAGTGAACATAGATAAAAAACTTAGTCTACACAATACTTTATTGTCGTTTAACAATTAGTACAGCAGGTAAATAAAAATATACATAATAACTATTTATTTATACTGTATTGCTCATTAGGTAATATCTATCAGTGAAAGTATACTTAATGTACTCAACACCTTAACTACCACCTCAGCATGCAGGTAGTCTTTTCAATTTTTAAAGATAACAATAAAAATTAACTGGTTGACAATCTCCAACAAATGTTTCTTTGACGGTGAGATGCAAGGAAGTAAGTAGATGTGAAGCAGAGGATAAAACACATTCATAGGCTGACCTCACTGTAGATGGGTCTATTGTATTGAAAGAAATATAACTTACAAATAGGATTTAAATGTATACTTAATTAAATGCGTAATTGGTGAATGTTGCACAATCGGATAAAGGAATCATGTAAACTCAGTTTCTCCTTTGAATCAATTATTCCTAGTTGGTTGCTATTTATTTCCATTATATTTAATTAATTGAAACATGTTTTAGAACAATTATCTGTGATGGAATTGGCTGGACGTGTATTTGGATTTTTACTTGATGGAACTGAAACTTCGAGCAGTGTTATATCATTTATGCTTTATGAAGTAAGTTTCATTAAAGATATAATATCCAATGTCTTTATAATTTTATTCAGTTGAATCCTATATTAGAATACATGCTAAGTAGAGTATTTCTTATAGATCGAGTTATTGATTTGCATTTGTAATGTGTATTTTTTGTGTTCCAGCTAGCTCTTAATCCACATATTCAAAGTAAGTTAAGAACTGAGTTAAACAAAGCATTTCCTGCTAAAGAAGACATCTCTCATGATGACCTTATCAAACTTCCATACTTGGAAATGTTGTTCTCAGGTAAATGTAATTATTTATAAAGGCACACATTCAGTCATATTATGGTCAATTTAATACAGATTTAATATATTTCAGAGACTCTAAGAATGTACCCGGCTTCACTCTCGATAAACCGTCTATGTTCTAAGTCATGTGAATTACCTCCGGTTGTATCTGGAGCCAAACCTATCCAGATTCCTGTTGGGATGCCGATAACAATACCAACATATGCTCTTCACATGGACCCTCAGTACTTTCCTGATCCTGAAAGGTTTGATCCGGAACGTTTCTCAGAAGAGAATAAGGAGAAAATTATTAAATACTCTTATTTACCTTTTGGCGAAGGACCAAGAATTTGCATTGGTAAATATTAATAGTGTTTTTTTACTCAAAACCTTTATTTAGAGTGGAATGAACACTAAAATTTTTACATTTATGTGTTGCGTCATATTTTAACTTATACCATTATATTTAACATAACCCAACCAATTTATTTATTTCATTACATGTTAGTGATGATTGTATCCCCAAAAAGATTCTTAAAACTAGCGGTGGACAGGGATGGCTGGAGAAGGATTCTGGAGGAACCCAGAGCCCAAACAAGACTGTAACGCTAATGATGATGATGATGTTGACATATATTAGTAGTATATGTAACCAATTTATTTACATCAATACAAAATATATTAGTAGAGTAGTATATGTAACCAATTTATTTACATCAATACAAAATATATTAGTAGTATATGTAACCAATTTATTTACATCAATACAAAATATATTAGTAGTATATGTAACCAATTTATTTACATCAATACAAAATATATTAGTAGTATATGTAACCAATTTATTTACATCAATACAAAATATATTAGTAGAGTAGTATATGTAACCAATTTATTTACATCAATACAAAATATATAAGTAGTATGTATATGTAACCAATTTATTTACATCAATACAAAATATATTAGTAGAGTAGTATATGTAACCAATTTATTTACACCAATACAAAATATATTAGTAGCATATGTAACCAATTTATTTACATCAATACAAAATATATTAGTAGAGTAGTATATGTAACCAATTTATTTACATCAATACAAAATATATTAGTAGTATATGTAACCAATTTATTTACATCAATACAAAATATATTAGTAGTATATGTAACCAATTTATTTACATCAATACAAAATATATTAGTAGAGTAGTATATGTAACCAATTTATTTACATCAATACAAAATATATTAGTAGCATATGTAACCAATTTATTTACATCAATACAAAATATATTAGTAGAGTAGTATATGTAACCAATTTATTTACATCAATACAAAATATATTAGTAGTATATGTAACCAATTTATTTACATCAATACAAAATATATTAGTAGTATATGTAACCAATTTATTTACATCAATACAAAATATATTAGTAGTATATGTAACCAATTTATTTACATCAATACAAAATATATTAGTATATGTAACCAATTTATTTACATCAATACAAAATATATTAGTAGTATATGTAACCAATTTATTTACATCAATACAAAATATATTAGTAGTTTATGTAACCAATTTATTTACATCAATACAAAATATATTAGTAGAGTAGTATATGTAACCAATTTATTTACATCAATACAAAATATATAAGTAGTATGTATATGTAACCAATTTATTTACATCAATACAAAATATATTAGTAGAGTAGTATATGTAACCAATTTATTTACATCAATACAAAATATATTAGTAGCATATGTAACCAATTTATTTACATCAATACAAAAAAAATTAGTAGAGTAGTATATGTAACCAATTTATTTACATCAATACAAAATATATTAGTAGTATATGTAACCAATTTATTTACATCAATACAAAATATATTAGTAGTATATGTAACCAATTTATTTACATCAATACAAAATATATTAGTAGAGTAGTATATGTAACCAATTTATTTACATCAATACAAAATATATTAGTAGCATATGTAACCAATTTATTTACATCAATACAAAATATATTAGTAGAGTAGTATATGTAAAGAATTTATTTACATCAATACAAAATATATTAGTAGTATATGTAACCAATTTATTTACATCAATACAAAATATATTAGTAGTATATGTAACCAATTTATTTACATCAATACAAAATATATTAGTAGTATATGTAACCAATTTATTTACATCAATACAAAATATATTAGTATATGTAACCAATTTATTTACATCAATACAAAATATATTAGTAGTATGTATATGTAACCAATTTATTTACATCAATACAAAATATATTAGTAGTATGTATATGTAACCAATTTATTTACATCAATACAAAATATATTAGTAGAGTAGTATATGTAACCAATTTATTTACATCAATACAAAATATATTAGTAGCATATGTAACCAATTTATTTACATCAATACAAAATATATTAGTAGAGTAGTATATGTAACCAATTTATTTACATCAATACAAAATATATTAGTAGTATATGTAACCAATTTATTTACATCAATACAAAATATATTAGTAGCATATGTAACCAATTTATTTACATCAATACAAAATATATTAGTAGAGTAGTATATGTAACCAATTTATTTACATCAATACAAAATATATTAGTAGTATATGTAACCAATTTATTTACATCAATACAAAATATATTAGTAGAGTAGTATATGTAACCAATTTATTTACATCAATACAAAATATATTAGTAGCATATGTAACCAATTTATTTACATCAATACAAAATATATTAGTAGAGTAGTATATGTAACCAATTTATTTACATCAATACAAAATATATTAGTAGTATATGTAACCAATTTATTTACATCAATACAAAATATATTAGTAGAGTAGTATATGTAACCAATTTATTTACATCAATACAAAATATATTAGTAGAGTAGTATATGTAACCAATTTATTTACATCAATACAAAATATATTAGTAGAGTAGTATATGTAACCAATTTATTTACATCAATACAAAATATATTAGTAGTATATGTAACCAATTTATTTACATCAATACAAAATATATTAGTAGTATATGTAACCAATTTATTTACATCAATACAAAATATATGAGTATTATATGCTTGTATATACATATTAGTCAACTTTCGAGACATAGTAGTAAACTGATTAGCATTTATTATTGCGTGATTTAAGAAATTATTATAATGACACTTGCACAAGGTGCAAGGAAGCTTTAATAATATTTTAATACGGAAGTAGAAACAACAAAATCCTTGTGATTGTGTCTTTTTTGGAGAAATATTCGTTTGAGAGTTATTAAAGATTTTTCAAGATTATATTAATGTTTTTTTGTAAATTTTAGGCATAAAATTGGCACACGCTCAATCCAAGATTGTAATAGCCGAAATTATCCGTAATTTCGAACTGCGAGTATTGTCACCAAAGTCACAGAAGAAACCTATTATTCCTGATCCAAATATTTTCATCAACAGAGCCCCAGGACCAATGTTAATAAATTTCACACAATTATACAATTGATGAACTTTAAAAAACTTTAACAATAAACAATTATTTATAAATTTCTATTTTTAAATCTGTAATAATATACCAATTATATTTTTTTTTTCAAAAATGAATATGTTTTTGTGAAAAGTACATATACATCCTCATATATTCTTTAAACTAAGCATAAATGTTTGTGATATAGGTGGATGAAATCGGTCATGGCAGGATTCGAATTCGCAACCAGTGGTTTACTAACCCTGCATGCTAACCACTTTGCCACGACCTACCTTTGATTGTTTTTAAACAAAATTAGTAAATAGATATTTATCAACTATTTTATCCTCTCGCACCTGCTTTAATATGATATTTCTGCAAGACGGAGATGGAACCTGGTGCTAAGAATCCATGTATGGGTGTTTAATGCATACACACCACAACAGTGATGTGAAAGTAACTTGCTAGTCACGACGGTAGTGATGACTGCAATTTTACGCCACTGATAATTTTTATATTTTGTGTCTAAATACTTAGGGTATGCAAGACTATACAAGACTGGATATGATTGTACACATTCTATTAATTTTTTTGTCGTCCATTTTGGCTCACATGATAAAACATAACACGCACGTCATTACTTAGCTCTTGGAGAGATTTAAAAAAATTTATGTCCAAGTTTCTTGCCAAGACCCGCGAGATTACATAATATATGTATGACAAGGGCCCTGAGTCAAATTGAAAACGCTGTTCGTTATCGCCAAGCGCTATTTTTTTTTGTATGTGATTTGACGTTTGTTGTAGAAATTTTTTCTACAATAACAAACAACAAACGTCAAATCCCATACAAAAAAAAATTAGCGCTTGGCGATAACGAACAGCGTTTTCAATTTGACTTGGGGGCATTGTCTTCATTTTTCATGTTTTTCGACTTTGTTTAGGCCTACAAAACTTTTATACTCAGAATTTAGAATTTTTGTTCCAGTTAGATGTTATCAACATTTGAATTTTTATTTCATTTTTCCATATATCTCAAAACTGTAAAAGGTAGAACCCTGCAAATTTGTATACATGTAGAAAAATATAGTATCTAAAATTTATTTTTATGAAAAAGTTTCAGGGTTTCCCAAATATTTTATATTGAAAAAAAAAACATTTTTAATGACAAATTTATGTGTTTACCTGCCTATATTACTATTTTTTTTAAAAGTATCAAAAATTCCATAACACTCAAATTAGATAATTTAATTTTCTATAAAAAATATACAGATGATAGCAGTTCACCTTAAACTTATCTTAAGAATTATTTTTAAATTGAATTTAGTGACGAAATCGCTCTATACAATTTGTATGGCAGTATACACAATATCTACGGAGACTCAATAGTTTGTATACTTTATCTCCATACATACATACATACCATCAAGCTGTTTACATATTCAGGGTAGGAAAAAAGGACTGACCACCACACTATCCTATCTTGGAATACATGTTTTGTATAGAAAATGAAATATCTTAAAATATTCAATTATTTGGATTTAAGGGTTTATAGTTTGGTATGTATTCATCAACTATAATAATGAACACTTCCTTGCATCCTGAGCAAGTGGCGAGTTTATTGCCATTTGTCAAAACTTCCAACTAATCAGTGTTTCCAGCCCATAAAAGCAATATTTGCGTGAGAAATAAATTTAAATAAATTTCTCCTCCGCTGGGAATCGAACCCAGGACGCCCGCACAGAAACCGAACAGCTTACCAACTGTGCTACGGCGGTCGGCATACATACTATCGCTATCGGCAGTTGGATCTTATGTGTTACATGCAACTAGTTATATATTATATGTCGTCCTTTGTGACTGCTCTGATGCTGGTTGATCTGGACTGCTGATCCAAAGATCTCAGTGGAGACACAGTTTTTAATTGTGTTTTCAGTCTGGATCTGTGAGACAATAAACATCATAAGTCTCCAGAATGTGGCAACTTGTTATTGGCTGCGTGTTAAATTAATATTTGACATAGCACCTACCTGTTAGTTGCCCAAGAAGCAATACAAAAACAAAATAAATATAAAATATATTACTGTTTCAATATTTTCAATATTATAGGTAAGTAGGTACTCATTTTGGAGCAGAAAGGGGCAGTTTGCAGCAACCAAGCAAAAAACCCAAATTTGTACTCTAGGATCTTTCACATTATCTTTCTTAGATATTTGCTGACAACTATACATTATATTTTATAAATTTCGTTACTGCTTATAAATTTTAGTGCTGTTAAGTTATTTAAATATAAAGTATGGGGGGTTAATTTTAGTGGTTAGATTAATGGGGGGAATTTATGTAAGTTTATTATGTTTTTTGCAAATTGATTTAAAGCTTTAATTGCTTATCACTGAATATATTGAAACCAAAATATTTTTTTATGTTTGATTATTCTTTTAGAAAATAGTATAAGTATTGTTATATATTTTACATAGTTAAATAATGTAATAAAAAAAGCTATGAGCCGTGTAAAATTTAATATCAATAAATTATCAATGTTATTATTTTATCTTGTTTTAATTATGACAGTGACTTGCAACTTTTTAATACATAAGACATTACACAAATTTCATACACAAATAGTATTTGATAAAAATAGAAGTGGTTTTATTGTAAACATATTATTTTTTAAGACATGGCCACTGAGATAACATTACATGATAAGTTGTTAGATATTGTTATTTTTAAAAACTAATTTTGACATTTTCAGTGTTTTAAATTGATGTATAAAATATTTGAATAAAATTTAGTTGTATTCAATATTATTTACATTTTAATATCATTTAAGTCTTATATTGTATAAATCATTACAATGATTACATTATAGATAAGGAAGGATTATGTACCCAAATTATATATTTGTAAAAAATATTTCATTTAGATGAGTTTTAACATACAGCGAGGATGCTTGTTATAGTTCTATGTATTATAGTTATTTTTTTTATATTAGTATATTTATCAATAATCTGGAACAATGACTATTGGGAGAAACGTGGTGTGCCTTATGAGAAACCTGACTTTTTCTTTGGAAGTTTGAGAGATGTTATGAACGGGAAAAAACATATAAGCATTTTACAAACGGAATTATATAGGTATGCTGTTTATCCATTTTACTACGCACATCACATTATCAGTATGTTTATTGCTGTGATTTATTTTTCTTTTTAGGTACTAATATACTATTGAATAAAATTTATATATTGCTTGGAAGAGATTTTGTATCTTTATCATCTTGTATCTTTACATCTTTAATAAACTAGCTAAGTATCAAGATCTTTTTGATTTTTTTTTTCTTGTCATGCCATGTCAGGTGACTCTAATATCAGCTATCATCTGAGTGTAAGCCTATTTATCCCATGCTAATTTAAAAATATGTCAGACATCCATTCACAGATATTGTTACGCCACACCATTTGCCTTTATTTGTTTATGTACATATATTATGTCTAATAATTGGAAATTTCTTTCAAACAACCAGTGTTGCCAGCCCAGAGAAGCAATTTATATTATATGAAATATAGTTTTGAATGAATTTCCCATTCGCTTATTTGATGTTTTTAAGCAAATAAAAAAAAGGCTAGGGATATTTTTACGACTCAACCATAGATAAATTCTTATCATTCTTTCCATACCCATAGAAAAATCAAGTTATAAAAATATTTACCTTTGTTTATACTTTGTTATAAAGGTAGATCTCGATGAAAAAATGATTTATAAAATTAAGTAAATGTAATAAGATGCCAATATTATTTATTTTTTCTTCAAGTTGGTTTCCATGATGCATTTATGACCATTGAAAAAAATGACAAAGGTAAATATTTTTGTAACTTGATTTATCTGCGCTTTCTATGGTTATAAATGACCTAAAAACATAGACGACGTCAGAAAATTTGTTGTGTAAATAGACACTTTTTGGCGGGAAAACGCTTTTCCCGCCAATTCCGGTCGTAAAAATAGTGGCACCGTAAAAAAAAACCATCAACTCTTCAATCAGTAAATTTATTTTTTCAGAAAATACCATAATCTTCCCTATGTTGGATTTTTTAAGATGACAACACCAACCCTTCTGTTAAGGGATCTGGAATTAATAAAAGATGTTTTGGTAAAAGACTTCACCAACTTTTCACACATTGATTTTCAAGTAAGTTTTACTTATACTTCTAACGAGTGTTATTCAAAATATGAATAAACTTGTTAATAATAATTGGGGACTCAATTAATAGTGAATGTTCTACTAGAACATATGTAAAATGATTCTTATAAGCTCCGTGTGCACCTGACTTTCGATTATACCACTTATTTTTTCTTCTATATTGATCATTTTCATAAATTTTCAGTATAGTGTTATTACCATGACTTTCTAATAATGACTTCATACGAAACGCGACAATAATCACAATAAATCAACAGAACTAAACCAAGAATTATTTTATTTTAAGTTAAATTAACTTTTTAATGTATTGAAGGGTAGCCCAAAAAACTGGCACGACCTTGTGAGTGAAATTCTGAAACAGACGGATAGCTTGAATAACAGATGGATATTTATGAGACGATGCATGAATGTTGAAGCAATGGAAGCGTATCAAGTAAAATGTGCCATTCCATCCTCCCTGCTCATCCTGTAAGGGACATGGGATGATAGTATGTATAATTTTAATAAAATATTGTTTATTTTGATGTCTTCAGGTGGATCCTGTCGCAGATCCAATATGGTCTGCGAACCCCTTCAGCAAAAGAGATGAGGAATGGAAGATCACCCGAGGTCAGTGGTCTTCAACTCTAACATTAAATAAAGTAAAGACCATGTATCCCACAATCAGAGAAAAGGGACGAGTTTTGACAAACTTCATCAACCATCACATTGAGAATAAACCAAACGAGCCGCTCGAAATCAAAGAAGTAATTTAATTGTTCTTATATTATCCTCCCACCAAGTTATTTGATATCGAAATCTCTTTCTTGTATATCGAAATAACAGAAAAAGAAGATTTTTTCTTTTCTGTACGTGTCAATTAAATTATTGGGGCTCGTATTTTTACCTTTTTTTATTACATACTTGAAGATTATCTACATTACCGACCGCCGTGGCACCGTGGCGTGGATTCCCAGCAGAGGAGAAATTTATTTAAATTTATTTCTCACGCTAATATTGCTTCTCTGGGTTGGAAACACTGGTTAGTTGGAAGAAATTGCCATATGGCAATGAACTCGCTACTTGCGCAGGGTGCAAGGAAGTGTTCATTATTATTATTATTATAAATGTCCTAAAACATAAGTGGGCAACATTTTGTTGTAAAAGTTTCAAATATTTTACTAAGTGATTAATGCGGGCTGCATTCTCTGCTGGGAATCAAACCCAGGACGCCCGCACAGAAACCGAAGGGTGCCACGGTAGTGTTATATTGCGTATTGAGCGAAAACAGAAGTTATTTATCAAATACCTATGTTACAAATTTGGAATCAACAATAACATGTTTTTACAACAACTATACATATATAACTCGTAGAAACAGTGATTCAATGTTATTGTATGATCTATCAATAACAATATTGACTGCCATGAACTGCTAAAAAATATGAAATAAAATTTAACGTACTGATTAGACGGACGAGACACTCATAAATATGACAGGAATATCGGCAAATGGCATGAATGCTATATATATATATTTTTTTTTTCACATATACTTAATGATAATAATTCTTAAAAATTCTTGACAACTGGTGAAATACTTGAAGATTATCTACATTATATAAAGGTCCTAAAACATAGGTGGGCAACCTTTTGTTGTAAAAGGGCCAAATATTTTACTAAGTGATTAGTGCGGGCTGCATTAGGATCACATGTTATGAGATAATTTTTGTGGTTGCATGTATTTTGCAGTGAGAATCTTGCGTGCCCCACCAAGACACTTTACAGGTCGTTGGTTGGTGACCCAAGTCCTAGAAGAACTGACATTAACATGGTATAGAGAGAATTATATTTAAAGAAATAAAAGCCCCCAGATGTAATGGCGTGTTAATTTTTTGATCTGCAGGATTTTCTTTTCAGCAAGTACACATTTTTCCTATAGCCCCTCACATTATATCATAATAAATGAATTAATATTTTTTAGATATCCACTAATTATTTGACAGATGTGATTGTATCAGCTGTATTTGGATTGGAGGTAGATTCCTTCAAAAACAATGACAATGTTTTTCGCCGCGTTACTCGGTCTGTCTTTATTGCAACATTTTGGGATGGAATAAAAAACCTTTTGTTTCTGGTTTATCCGTGGCTGGCAAAAGTTTTGAAATTGAGGTAAATTTTGTGAACCTCCTATTTTCAAATATAATTTTACATCTAGTATAATGTGGTTTACAAGAGCCATTTAAGTAATAATAATATAATGGTTTATTACTAAACTCAATAAGACAATAAGGTAATTACTTTATATAGCTATTTACATAAAGTAATTATAGTTAGCATCGAATATCTTGAATATGTCACATGGTATGTAGGTACAGTGCGCAAATTTTTCCCACTCTACAATTTTTTTTTTTTTATAAAAAAAGAATATGTCCTTGTTAAACAAGTACATATACATCTTCCTACGTTCCCTAAAATAAGCAAATAAATGCTTGTGCTATAGGTGAACGAAATCGGTCGAGGCAGGATTCGAACTCGCGACCACTAGATTACTAGCCCAGCGCGCTAACCGCTCTGCCATCGACCCATCTGAATTAATTAATTCTCAAGTTATTTGTCAGAAACTTGTGAAAAAATAAAATTTTGTTTTTTTTTATGTTTAATTCAAGATTTGTGCCAAAGGAATCAGGTGACGCCCTAAAGAAGATAGCCAAGGAAATAATGGAATGTAGAAATGAAACTGGAACACTGAAGAATGATGTCTATGAGATTATGAAAAAGTATAATGATCTAAATGCTAGAAATGGTAATAAAGTACAATTTTAAAACTATGGTTTTGATAAAATAAAATTCTTTCTTGATATTCATCTTCATGTGTTTTCGGTGTATAACTTATTGCTGAAATATTATGTCTATTTTTTTGGATAGCTTTGAATACCTACTATAAAAAAATCAGCATTATCCGCGTCCTATTGGATTTGGATGCGCAGGGGAGTGGAGTGTCAGTCGGAGGTTGGTGGGTGAGTGGTGAGCGTGACTTGAGTCATAAAGGGGCCCCTTAATCCCACATATATGGTCCCAAGCCCATGTGGCTCGCCTATTCTGACTGGTATTCTGGTTGCCTAGGCTCGTGGGCCTGGATTTGTGAACCCAGTGAAACCACGATTGCTTTAACTACATTAGTATCAAGCGATCAACTGAGAGAGATCAATTTTGTTGTTAGTCGTTGCTGTCCATTATTCTCTTGCTCATGTATAAATACAAAAATTCTTTTCCATTCATATGTTTAATATTATTCCAGAGATGTCAGTAACTGAATTAGCTGGCCGTGTATTTGGATTTTTACTAGATGGAACTGAAACATCCAGTAACGCTCTGTCTTTATTGCTTTATGAAGTAAGTTTAGATTGAAATTAACGAAACTTGTAAATTATATTGATTTCCTCCTAAGCCTTCTTTCCTTCTCTGCTGGATATAAGCTTCAGCTTCCATTGGTTCCTACCGGGTCCCCTCTACATCCAAATTCTACCAGCTAACTGGACAATGTCATTAGACCATCTTTTAAGGGGTCTACCAACCCTCATCTTATCAGTCTATGATGAGAACATGGCCTTTATTGTGATGCATTTACATAAATTAGGGAAGAATTGTATAATATGAAGATAGATAGGAAAGTATGAATGTCTAATCCAAATATGATATGATGTTTTGTATGTTATATAAGTGTGTCTGATTTCACATACTCACTAAATATGTATATTTTTCAGCTGGCCCTTAATCCAAATATCCAAACAAAGTTGCGAACTGAGTTAGATGGTGCCTATTCTGCTGATGGAGAAATTTCTCATGATGATCTATATAAACTTCCCTATTTGGATATGGTTTTTTCAGGTAATTTGTTTTATCTATTTCATCAAAAATTTTGTTATTTGGAACTCTACTTTAAAGGTTGACAATACCTGAATGCACTTTCATATTGCCCATTTCTATTATATTATGTAGGTATACATTTGTGGCATCACATAATGTTCTATTGTGATTTGTCTAAATTTATCCGTCTGAATTTTAGTATATGAGAAATGTCAAAAAGTTGATTGCATTTATACGGGATTCATTACGTCACACCGTGCGGACAAATCCTTTTATCCACGGTACCGTTGGTTATTGACGTTTTCGTACTCTGAAACGAATCAGAATAGGACATAATAATATACCTACGCACATCCATAAAAATGTCGGCCTTCGTGGCTCAGTTGGTTAGGTATCTGACTGCTGATCCAAAGGTCCCGGGTTCGATTCCCGACACCTCGTCGATCTCCACACATTCATTGAACAAAATTAAAAATATTTTTTAACAGATTTTTAATTATCTCAATAGAGACGAAGTTGGAATATTTATTGTAGGAGAACCGGGAAATCAAGGCACCTACAGGGCTTACGACCTGTCATCGGCTGGTTTACGTGATCACTTTATGCGCTTGCGCAACGTTCACCAATTATGCCTTTTTTAATGAGATCCCTATCAATTCAATTTTGAAAGTTCTATATATTGTAATACTGAAATTCTTTTCGCTTGAAAATAAGGAATTTTTACTACAGCCATCTATGGGTGAAATTATGAACAACAATCTTATTATTTTTTATTTATTTTGTTGTAACGCCATCTATTGAGAGAATTGGTTTTTTTGTAAATAATGAAAGCTACAATTCTTATATCTGAGGTGACAATGCATTTTTCGCATAGAAGTCACCCCTGAATTGCGCCAGACTTATAAGGTCATTTTTGTCTTATTTACCTACTTGTACCAATGTGTAAGTAATCGAATATTTTTATTAAATGCATATGCGCAAACATTGGATTTTTTTCCCTGTCGATGATGACAGGTCGTAAGCCCTGTAGGTGCCTTAATTTCCCGGTTCTCCTACAATAAATATTCCAACTTCGTCTCTATTGAGATAATTAAAAATCTGTTAAAAAATATCTTTGACTCCCGACAGGGAAAAAAATCCAATGTTTGCGCATATGCATTTAATAAAAATATTCGAAAATTAAAAAGTTTGAGAAAGAAATTAAGAATTATCTATAGAAGACTAATCAACTCAAAGTTTATGTTATTGACAAATATACATAATATCAATTGAAGTATGTATAGGGCTGTACAGAATATGCAAAATTTTATAGTATATTATTAATCATACATACAAAATCATCAAGACGAATCGTATAATATACACTCCAAACATGCTTGTCCGACAATTGACCGTAGCCGATTGACCGTACGCCCTTTTTACCGAATGGACAATTGACCGTGAGGACAATTGCTCGTGAGGACAATTGCTCGTGAGGACAAATGACCGTGAGGACAATTGACCGTGGAGACAATTTACCGTATGGACAGTTGACTGTGAGGACAATTCACAGCACCGACAATTGACCATGGGGACAGTTGACCGTACGGACAATTGACCGTAATCAATTAGTATAAATCTATATCCATCTTGAAAAATCTAAATAAGAACAAGAAGATGTTTAAGAACAGATGTCTTCTTAAATATTTAAAATGTAGCAAATTAGAACTACATAATTACCGCTTATTTTGTAAAATTTCGTTCACGAAACTCATACGAAAAAAAGGAAGTATTTTCTGTTATTAAAAATAGTTTCCGCACAGTGAATTGTCCATTCGGTCAATTGTCCATACGATAAATTGTCCTCACGGTCAATTGTCTGTATGGTCTACTGTCCCCACGGTCAATTGTCTTTACGGCAAACTATCCCCACGGTCAATTGCCCATACGGTAAATTGTCCCCACGGTCAATTGTACTCATGGTCAATTGTCCATTCGGTAAAACGAGCGTATGGTCAATTGTCCACGGCCAATCGGCTACGGTCAATTTCCGGGAATCCTCAACATGATACCCATTGATAATTTGATACTAAAAATATCATGCATAAATGCGAAATCATTACTCTCAAGTTAATGAGAGTAAAACAAATATGATAATTCATATCAAGAATAGAGCTGTTTAACTTGTAACAGTGCATATTTTTAAAATACGTTTTCAGAGTCTACTAGATTGTATCCTGCTGTGCCCACACTTAATCGCCTTTGCTCAAAGGCTTACGAGTTACCACCAGCTATACCAGGTGCTCCACCTCTGAAGGTTCCTGTAGGAATGCCCATCACCGTGACCAGCTATGCTCTACACATGGACCCCCAATATTTCCCTGATCCTGAAAAGTTTGATCCAGAGCGGTTCTCTGAACAAAACAAGGAGAAGATAGTCAAATATTCTTACTTACCATTTGGTGAAGGACCGAGGATTTGTATTGGTAATCATATTATATTTTTTTATTTATCTTCTTGATACAGATTCTAGTATTTAAATTTTTTTTTATAAATTTAATTATCAACATTCCACAGAGAGAATTCCAAAAGAGAATTCCACACATAGCTCTGCACCAGGTACCAGATGGACAGCGTCAACCAGGAAGGCCCCCGAAACGATGGAGAGATAGCTGGAACTCAACATCTCAGGAGGACCATCCTGTACCAACAGACCCTCGGTCTACACCAAGATGAAGAAGAATTATAAACATGCATTATATTATAAAGAAAATACCAACGTTGGAAATTTGTGTAACAATTCACCTAAAATAATGTGAAACAATTCACCTGAAAATAAGGAATTATACTATTGCCATCTATGAAGTAACGAAGAAACCTATTTTTTTTGTGTAACGCCATCTATTGAGAAATTAGTTTATTTGTAAACAATGAAAGCAACAGTCCTTGTAAATGAGATGATGGTGTCTCACACAGATGTCACCCAAATGTTAGTATATTTAAAAATTTTAATAAACTTTTCGGATGAGGGTGCGGGTCAGCTCTGAAATTGGTTAACATTAAATACTCAAAAGTGGTGTAAGCAAAAAAGTTATAATTTTAATTTATTAGTTTATAAGAGCCACAAAGTAATAGCTGCAAATTATTAGGATATTTAAAAAAACTCCAATCAGCGTTGATATGATTACTCATTGAAACATTATAGTATATGAATAAAAGAAGAATTAGACTGAATTATTTTAAAAGTATGCATTAAAGATTTTTCTATACATTTTCAGGTCCTAAACTAGCACTGACTCAAATCAAAGTAGCTGTGGCTGAAATCATTAGAAAGTTTGAATTACGAGTTGTATCTCCAGAATCACAAAAGATACCAATTATACCCGATCCAAACGTGTTCCTTTTCAGAGCACCTGAAAAATTATTAGTCAATTTCTACAAGAGAAGTGATCATTCATAATTGGCTATTTTAAAATAAAATTTAAGTAAATACTTATTTAAAAAACAAGATATTATGTAAATATATCTGATTTTATAAGTTTTATGTCTTTAATTTCTCTGTGAATAAAATAAAACCCCTGAATAAAGTTAAAATTTCTAGTTTACCGATACCGTATCCATGATACCATAGCCAGGCAATTCACATTAGACTGTCCAGTCATTATCATCATATGGGTTTCTTGAACAATAGATAAGTAGGTAATCAAATTTACTTAATCTTCTTCTCCCTGGCTATACATATCTCAACTCTTTGTCTGTGCCTACTGTTGGGATCAGCTCTCCTCATCCATATATATAGTTATAGATCCTTTTGTCCTATAATATGTCACCGAGGCCATGTCCCTGCAGTTGGTTTCGTCTTTGCACAATCCAGGAATTCTCGGGTCTTCCTCTGGATGTAAATTTACTTAATGCGATTGTTAAATTCTTTGAACCTTTGTATGTTTATTATAATAAGAGATAATACAAATTGATAAGAAATAATACAAATTGATAAGAAATAATACAAATTGATAAGAAATAATACAAATTGATAAGAAATAATACAAATTGATAAGAAATAATTGGGAATTAAGAATTAATACAAAAAAAATGTTAAAAGCATTTTATAAAAATCTTATACACGTACAGTAAATAAAATAATGTGATCACACATTTATTAAAATAAGACACATCATTTCTTTATCAGTAGACTAAAGACTGATCTATAAAATGTAGTAGAATTATTAATAAAGTAAAATTTTTGGCACTTTTTAGTAAATTTATTCGATGATCAACATTTATGGCGATGTTGGTTTATGGAACGACACCCATAAATCTCCGACTGCCCTCGATACCAGAACATTTGGATCAATCTCCAATGGCCTTGGTTTTGTCTTGGACGAAACTCTTAATTCAAAGTTTTGGATGATGTTGGCGATGCAAGTCTTGGCGTTTGTGAGACCCAGTTTCATTCCTAAAATGAATTTTATTTCAATGAGAAATTTATAACATTCTTTCAAGATTTGAAACCAATAAATTAAATATTTCCGTTTATCACAACTTCTCTCGAGAAATAATCCATTAAAGCATTATAAATTATTACATATACTGGTGTTATTTAAATTGTAGATGGTATAATTCATACAAAGTTTATTTATTTATTTATATTTTTGTACATAATATATAAACAAATATATTGCACACTGGCAGACTTATTGCCATTAGGCAATTTATTCCAACCTACCAGATAACAAAGTATGACAACATTACATATATTTGTACAACAGCAAAAAGATTGATTACGAAAAACAAAACATAAAATCCTTCATAGATATAAACAATATTACGAAAATTCCAATAAATGGCATGTTGAATCAAACTAATGGACTTAGTTATTGCTAAATATCTAGACAAATTTGGGTTTTTTGCTGCGTTGGTTTGATTATGTGTGTATGCAAACAGCCTCCCCCAGGGGGGCAAGTCTAGTCCAACCGACGAAATCAAAATCCACACGATTACCCATATCATGGATATAATTATTATATGGAGTTCTATAATATCTTTAGATGTCATAGAACTCCATATGATAATTATATCCATGATATGGGTAATCACTAGGGTTTTGATTTTGCCGGTCGGACCAGACTTTTGACCCAGGCCAGAAAATTTTAAGATGTTTGGAAAAAGCATACCTTTATTTATTAAAATAGTAGAATATGGTAAGTATATCATTGAGTAAAAAATATTAATGTCATATGTAGGTATACTAATATTAATGTCATATGTAGGTATACTAATATTAATGTCATATGTAGGTATACTAATGGCACAAATTTCTCTGTTACTCTCTTATTCCCTAGTCTCCTAGTCCTTAATGAAATGAAGTGAAAATATAAAGAAATGCTGTTTGAATTTTTACTGACAGTAAGTGCATGAAACTATTTTTAAAGCCTAGGTTGACCTAGAAAAGTATGAATTATATATGATGATGTAAATTTTTACATCTTCCTAATCAAAATATTCCTATCTTTTAGTAATTATGGAAAAGTTGTTTTTCTTTTGTCAATGTAGGTTTTCTTTGTCTTGTTTTTATTGTTATTTGTTTGTGAACTACTTTTTTGTCCCAATAAATCAATTATTATTATTTTTTTTTTAACAAATCTAAATCTAAATTTTGACAGTAAGGCTTTAATATAAAATTAACTGAATTATCATCAATATTGTTTTTACTAACCAACACAAATCCTCGGTCCTTCTCCAAATGGTAAGTAAGCAAATTTGGGAACAGTACTATCGTCTGCAAATCGTTCAGGGTCAAATTTTGAAGGATCTGGGAAATACTGAGGATCGTGATGCGTTGCATAGTTGCAGATGGATACTGGTGTACCCACTGGGATCTCGAAAGGTTTACCATCTGGTAGAGCTGGTGGAAGAGTGAAGGACTTGGTACATATCCTGTTGATTATCAATACTGCTGGGTATATCCGCATCACCTCTAAATAATAAAAATTAAACATTCAATCCCATTACATCTCTTATAAATGAAAATAATTACATGATATATTTTTCATCTTCTGCTAAGTAATAAAAAATGTAGGTACTTATTGCCAAACTTTTACAAAAATTATGTGGGTGTGCAGAAGACTAATTTGGATTTTCTGCTTACTTAGTTTGATCACGTGTGTGCACAAACCGCCCCCCTCCAGGCCGAAAATTTTCAAGATGTTTGTAAATACCTATATCAGTGTTTGGTTAAGCTTTGTATTTCTAATGACCAAAATCATCAATTCCTTTTTTCCATCTGTGTTAAGGTGATCTAAGGAAAGTCATTCAATGTTAGTATAAAGCCCATTATGGTTATAAACTAAATTGAGAGTTTTATATATGTAGGTATGTATTTACTAAAACTTGTTTATTTTGTATGATTATTATCTTAAAGGTGGGGTTTAATGGGTGGTAGGGTCCCGGTGGTGCCTTTTCGTGCTGTAAGAACAGGTATCAATAAATGCCGAGAAACGCCAAGTTACCAAGCAACACTACCATCAAGTCCTACTCTCTAGCGTCCCCGTCGCAAACCCTGGAAATGTGATCTGAAAGGACCACAGCCAATAGAGAGAGGGCGATGGCGATGGCGAGCTTTCGGAGCCATCAAACCGGAAACAAATCAGCTAAGGGAAGGAAAACCCCGACAGAAAAACCCTTGACCTCCAGTAGGGGGTTTGTCGAGAGGCTAATAACCTTTCCCCGTAAAAGAAGCAATATTACGAAACCGAACACAGAGCCTCGGACCACTGCTAAGCTTCGGAAAGGACCCGGCAAACGAAATAAGGCTAACGATTTTAAACTTGCAACTTGGAACGTGCTGTCTCTGTATCGTGCTGGAACGCTGAGAATTCTTTTAGATGAGCTTGCCAAATATAAAACTGATGTGGTAGCAATTCAAGAGATTAGATGGATAGGAGAAGGAATAATTGAAAAGCGTGACTGTACCATCTTTTACAGCTGTCACGAGAAGGATCATACATTCGGAACAGGATTTGTTGTCTCTAAAAGAGTGAAAGTTATAGGATTTACTGCAGTCGATCATAGAATATCGCACATCCGCATATCTGGGAAATTCTTTAACTATAGTATTATTAATGCTCATACACCCACAGAAGACAAGAGTGATATTGAGAAAGACACTTTTTACACCAAGCTCTCAAAAGCTTACCAGGATTGCCCCAGTCACGATGTTAAAATAGTACTTGGGGATTTCAACGAAATAAAAAATAGGGAGAGAAATGGTGTATAGAGCAACTGTTGGAAAACACAGCCTGCATGCTGAAACTAATGACAATGGAACAAAACTGATCGATTTCGCAATGTCTCATAACATGATAGTGGGCAGCACATTCTTCCCAAGAAAGGATATACACAAGGGAACGTGGAAGGCACCGGATGGCAGAAATGTAAATCAGATAGACCACTTTCTTATTGATGGTAGACATAAATCTGACCTAATAGGCATACGATCTTATCGTGGGGCAAATGTTGACTCTGATCACTACCTTGTAATCTCCAGACTGCGCAGTAGAATATCAAATGTAATGAAACAGAGGGGATCCCGCACGAATAAATTTGATGTAGAACGCCTGAAGTCACAAGAAACAGCAGAACAGTTTGCTGCGGCCATGGGCCCCAGGCTGGATGATATCAATACAGATGTAGAGCGGGATGATGTTGACTCCTACTGGAACTGTGTTAGATCTGTGGTTACCACTGCAGCTGATGAAATTCTGGGAAGTAGGCGTGCACAATCGCAAGAAACGTGGTTTGATGCGGAATGCCAATACGCGACCAATTTAAAGAATGATGCATACCTCAGAATGCAACAGCGACACCATACACGTCAGGCAGTATTAGAATATAGGGACCTGAGAAAGAAGGAGAAGAAACTGCATAGACAGAAAAAACGTGTATTCCTTGAAAATCAGATCAGAGAAGTTGAACTAGCGAACGCCCATAACAAGAGCCGACTCTTTTACCAGAGGGTCAACCAACAGAGAAAAGAGTTCAAGCCCATGCTTACGATGTGCCACGACAGTGTGGGAATCATTCTGAGTGAGAAACAGCAAATTCTGAACAGATGGATGGAATATTTTGACACTCTTCTGAATGGAAGTGGGAGTGAGAGCCTAACGGGTACTAGGGAAGTCTACAACGATGATGCCAGCAATACTGAGCCGCCACCGACAATAGAGGAGGTGGTGCGTGCCATTAAAAGCCTGCATAATAATAAATCACCTGGAACAGACAATATTCCCGCGGAATTGATTAAATATGGCGGGGAGAAGCTCCACATCCACATACATTCTATAATAAAATCTGTTTGGTGCTCCGAAACCCTGCCAAGTGAATGGAACTGTGGAATAATTTGCCCTCTCCATAAAAAAGGAGATCCCATGAAATGCTCTAATTACAGAGGCAAATGCTCTGCTGAATGTCTCATACAAGATCCTGTCAAATATTTTGTGTGACAGACTGGGGAAATACTCGGATGGCATTATCGGAAAATATCAAACTGGGTTCCGTAAGGGAATGTCCACAACTGACCAAATTTTCTGCCTGAGACAGATACTGGAAAAAACTATAGAGTTCAACGTTGACACATACCATCTATTTGTTGACTTTAGGGCTGCTTACGACACAGTAAACCGAGAAAAACTCTACAGAGCCATGGATGAGTTTAATATCCCCAAAAAACTAGTAAACCTAGTGAAGCTCACAATGTCCAACGTCGAATGTCGAGTTAGAATACAACAGGACGTGTCCGAACCCCTGAAGACTTTCAACGGACTGAGGCAGGGAGACGCACTTGCGTGCACACTGTTTAACTTGGCACTGGAAAAGGCCATCCGAGACTCGGGTATTCAAATTGGTGGCCATATCTTCAATAAATCTGTGCAACTCCTTGCCTACGCTGATGATATAGATATCATTGCACGCTCGGAAAATGATTTAAAAATTGCATTTAAAGCCCTGGCTGCATCAGCAAGGAATATGGGGTTGATGGTAAACGAGGGAAAGACAAAGTATATGCCAGTGCATGAACGTCGAAAACCGCCAGATTTGCGAGTCGACGATTACACATTCGAAACTGTTAGCGAGTTTGTGTACCTCGGTACTATGGTGACAAGTGACAACAATGTCTCAACCGAAATTAAACGCCGAATAGTGTCCGCAAATCGGTGCTACTATGGGTTGCAGAGGCACATGAAGTCTCGTCACCTCACCAGAAAAACGAAAGTCCTCCTCTATAAGACTCTAATTCGGCCAGTACTCTCATATGGATCAGAATGTTGGGCAATCGCTAAATCTGATGAAAGAGCCCTGGAAATTTTTGAGAGGAAGGTGCTGAGGAGGATCTACGGCCCGATTTGTGACAATGGAGAGTGGCGTATCAGGCACAACTACGAATTGTATGATCTGTACAAGGAGGCAACCATAGTGACAGAAATAAGAATAGGAAGACTCAGATGGGCTGGACACGTCCAAAGAATGAGCGAGGAGGACGTCCCAAGACGGATCATGAATGGTGCACCGGGGGGACGAAGAAAAGTTGGAAGGCCGAAGCTTCGATGGCTGGACGGTGTGGTGAAGGATGCGAACAACATCGGCGTCCATAACTGGCGCAATGCGTCGCAGGATCGACAGTCATGGAGGCGGGCTCTGCAGGAGGCTAAGACCCGACCTGGGTTGTGGAGCCACAGATGTAGATTATCTTAAAGGTGAAGTAATTGGGTGAATTGTTATATTTTTAGTTTCACAAATACCATTTAAACTTAAGTGTCGAGGCGAAAGCAGGGGCGGTGAACTGGCTTTCAGCGCTGGAACCGAGAATTTAAAATTTGATGATATAAAACCATACAAAAGGTAAAGTAAGTATAAATATCACCAAATATCTTGAACCAGGCTTCCAGGTGAGCAGAGCGCAAATTTGTGTCTTTTTGCTTCGTTGATTTACGTGCAAATCGCCCCTTCTCGGTGAAATGGTTCAAGACATTTGGCGACAACTATAATTGTTGTTAGTCTATCGATGGACATTATTTATTTATTTGTAGCTGGTTGAATATCACAAAAAAATGTGAAGCATTGAATCAATTACAAAACAATTTTTAACTGTCTTTTTCTCTTTGGTAAAAGTCATACAGTCAGTATGGGTTTTATATACCTAGTATGTAATATGATTCAACTATTCAACATCTGGGGAGCAAGTCTGGTCCAACCGGCGAAATCAAACCCTCACGATTACCCATACCATGGATATAATTATTATATGGAGTTCTATAATATCTTTAGATGTCATAGAACTGCATATAGTGAAACTCGCCTCCAAAAAATTGAGCGTACTATATAGAGCGCGTAGATATTTTACTAAGACCCAGATGTGTATACTCTACAAAGCGCAAATACGTCCAATTATTGAATATGGCAGTCACCTCTGGAGTGGCGCCCCCCAATACCTACTGAATACCCTCGACGCTGTCCAAAGGCGTGCTATACGTCTGATTGATGATCCATCACTGACTGATGGATTGCAATCTCTAGAACACAGACGCAGAGTCGGTATTTTAAGTTTATTCTATAGATACTACCACGGGAATTGCTCAGAAGAACTTGCATCTTTGGTCCCTCCTCCACCCACTCGCAACAGAGTCACTCGCTTCACTCAATCGCAGCACCCATTCACAGTGGACCTTCAACATATACGAACAAGTCGCTTCTCGAACTCCTTTATTAATACAGCAGCCCGACTGTGGAACGATCTTCCGAATTCTGTGTTTCCATCTTCGTACAACCCGGGTCTTTTTAAAATCCGAATTAATAAACTCTTTTCTAGATTGCAAACCCCTCCCAACGCTACGTAGTGCGCTTCTTCGGAAGAGTAAAATGGACCCAAATCCTAATAGCTGGCGTCCCCTACGTAGACATGTTAAAAAAAATATATATGATAATTATATGCATGATATGGGTACCTAATCACTAGGGCTTTGATTTCGCCGGTCGGACCAGACTAGCCCCCAAATCTATATAAGTTCTACTTCATTTCTTCACAAAATCTAATTTTCATTCGTCTGAACATTGTTCTATTTTGTGTTTTTATTTTTTCTTATTTCATTTCTCACTCTAAATCTTTTTCATGTCTCTGACTCTCTTCAAATCTGTTATTTTTTTTACATTTAATTATGTAGGTACAATCACCGACCAATTATCTATTGCTCTGTGGGTACAATATAGATTTATACAAACCACTTGTAATCATATCCAAATATTTATTGTTTACAATATCGTCATATGTCAGTTTGCCATCTTTAGCTGCAGCAATTTGGTTGAGTTCTTTTCTCAATTTGGCCTGAATCTGCGGGTGGGCAGCTAACTGTAAATTTAATTTGAATTGATAGTTTGTTACATAATTAATTGTTGATTCACAATTTGATTTGTACTGAAACTGAGATAAGGTACCTATGTGTTACTCTATTTATTTTTCTTACTTACCTCGTAAAGCGTAAATGATACCAGTCCACTAGATGTTTCAACTCCTTCTGAAAGAAAGCCGAAGACTCGACCAGCAATCTCAAGGTAATCCACTGAAATAAATCAATATATAATATTTTATAATCTACAGCCAATCTTGAATGTCTTGTTTTCAGATTCGTAACATATTGTTTGACAAATTGTATCTAGGTATATTATTATCAAATATTATACATACTTTCTTCATCTTTCATTAGGCTTTCAAAGAAGTCACTCTTTCCAAAACCGTGTTCCTTTCGCAGTTTTACAATATTTTTTGCAATATCAATGCACTCTTTTTTGACCCATGGCTTCACAAATCTGAAAACAACACAAAATATATGTCTTTATTACCAACTTATGACCCCAGTATGAGTCTCAATACTGACTTATTTACAAATCTACATACAAAAAATACTTAATTTGATTTTTTAATTTATATCTGAATGCATTAATATATATGTATATCATAATATTTTTTCTCGATTTTCCCGTGTCAGTTGGTCTTGACTAAGACATTTTGTTGACCAACGTTTCGCCTCAATACCACCAGGAATTTTCAAGGTTTTGCCTTATAAACTCGCCCCTTGTGCAGGGTGCAAGGAAGTGTTAATTATTGTAAATGGAGAACTAATGAATTACGCTGTAAACGTAAACTTAATTAATTAACTAAGTTGATTAAATTTAATGTTTGGGTTGAATATGTCTCTTAAGTTTAAGATTATACACCTTATAAAATGATAATCAATATAACCTACCCTATAGGTAAAACGGAATGAACCCATGGAGCAACGATGTATGCTAAATTAGCCAGACCCTCCCAGAAGTCTGATACAAAGAGAGATGTGGATATTCTCTTAAAGATATTATTTTCATCTTCAAAAGTGTTGATCTGAAGACCCAGTACTCCGGACACCATTACGTCTGTCAGATACTTCAATGCCACCTAAAAAATATTAAATATTATTATATTTTAAAAATTCTCTTGTATTATAATCATTCAACAAAAAACTTATTTTCTTAGAAAACTCAAGTATTTTTCAATAGATGGCGTTAGGATTTATGAAATATTTTCAAACATGATGAAAAGTATAATCAGTAAAATGAATGAGTTTGTGTATCTTGGCACCATGGTTACGAATATCAACAGTGTCTCCACCTCCATGGCGAGGCCAGATGATATTATATGGTCACATAGAATCCTGGGGGGGCAAGTCTGGTTCAATCGGCGAAATCTAAACCCTCGTTGTTACCCATATCATGGATATAATTATTATATGGAGTGTTACAATATCTTTAGATGTTATAGAGCTCCATACGATAATTATATCCATGATATGGGTAATCACTAGGGTTTTGGTTTCGCCGGTTGAACCAGACTTGCCCCCCAGAAGTGGAGACCCTGGACCAATATAAAAGACCATAGAAGACCACTAATAAGACCTAGACCAATATAAAAGACCATAAAGATAGGAAGACCACTAAAATGGTGAACAGATGACATTCTCTGGCATGCAGGTTGTGTATGACTAGTAAACAACTTCAAATAGAATTCAATGGAAAAGTTTACAAGAGGCCTTTATTCAGCAGTGGATTAGTATGGAGTAAGTATGGAGTAAACATAGAGTAAGTATGTGATGATGGGAGTAACAAAATTTACACAGAACTGTTATACTCATACCTCTCTGGCTTCTAGTGGCTCTCCTTTATGTTCTTCAATCTGTTTGTCAAGATATTGCACCATCCTCTCTGCCTTTTCCGACATGGTATCATACAAAATCTTCACTTTGCTTGGAGTCAGATTAGTAGACCATTGTGCACGTCTTAACTTCCACGTGTCTCCAGTATGGAAGAATGGATTTACTCCAAGAATAGGATCCTTTTTGGTGTCAGTCTATAGAAAAAATAAAAATTATTAAACAATGATCATAAAACATATATGAAAATTACAGCTGAACAAAGATAGGAAAAATGGTAATTTTGTACCAGAACAGACAGGCTTTTGCCTGGTGATGCGTTTTTAGTCAGCTTATAAATGTAATAATTTATTTTTATAATACGAAAAATAGAATTAAAAAAAAATGTCTTCAATCAAAGCACAGCTAATGATCGACGAAAATAATAATAATAATACATACTAAATTTTGGAAAATAACACACCAATAGATTACACAAAATGTTTTTTTGTATGAATGTAATAAGCACCTATTGTATTCATGTAAGTATATAATTTTGAGATGATCACCTACCTGGGTTCCAATATAACAAAAGAAAACAAAGACTATACAGAAATTAAACGAAGAGTCGCAACAGGAAACAAGGCATTCTTCTTTATTCTCCCAGTGCTTAAGTCAAGAAGTGTTCACAGGGTAACCAAAATCACCCTTTACAAAACAATCATTAGAACAGTTGTGACATATGGGTGTGAGTCGTGGACAATGACAAAAAAGTCCGCAGAGGTACTGGACACCTTCGAGAGGAGGGTGCTGCGTAGATACTGGGGCCCGTGAATGATGGCGAAGCCTGGAGAGTGCGCTACAACGATGAGCTGTACAACATCTACAAGGCACCTAGAATATCTGTACATGCCAGACTGAACAGGCTAAGATGGGCCAGACATGTGCAGAGAATGCCGTTATCACGGGCACCAAAAAGAATCCTGAAAGGGCACCTGGAGGCCAAGGCTACGGTGGGAAGACGAAGTTAGGAGTAAGGCTACCGAACTGCTCCAGGCAACGAATTGGAAGGACGAGGCGGGAGAAAGGAGAGGATGGAGGCAAAGACTCATAGGGCCTAGGCTCGATATGGACTGTAGAGCCATCGAAGAAGAAGAAAAAGTATTCATGTAAAAAATTCTTACAGTTGGATGTGTTCACAAGATTTAAAATAGATAATAAAGGTCACTATGTAAAAATTGTTTTGGGACGCATTTAACAAAAAATTGTTAATCACAAAAAACTTGCTTTTATTGTATTGTAATAATAATTTTCCTTCTTCACCAATGCATGATGAAAATAAATAAAGAAGATAATCTTCTTCTTTCTCAGCCATCTCTCTACTGCTGGATGTAGGCCTCTTCTAAGAGCTTCCACTCGTCTTTTTTTGGGCTTTTTGAACCCATTTACTTCTAGGGACAGGGACAATATCATCGGCCCACCTTTTCTGGGGCCGGCCTATTCCCCTTTTCATGGGATATGAAAAAGGGAAAAGAAGATAATAAATTGTTGTAAATCATAAAAAGATATTTATGATTTACAACAAGTTCCCAGCGCAGCTGATATTGTTAATAACAATCGTAATTTTACCTCATTCGTTAATGCTGACTGTAATGCCAGCACTTCGGTCAATATTGCATCTTGATATTACAGATGAATTAGAAAGATAAAGGCAAAGTAGAAAAGATACCCTTTTCACCTAAAAATCGATCATAATTATTTATCTAAAGATGACAATAAAATATTTGAAAAATTGGTAGCCAGTACAGATAAATGCATTAATATAAAACATTATTCTATATATTTACTTTTAAAAAAACAAAATAACAAAATTATCGAACCACCCAATAATCTAAATAAATCTAAGAATAAGGAAAAACCTCATTAAGACCTTTGTCTGGAGTGTCTTACTATATGGCTGTGAGACATGGAGCATAGGCCAGAGGGAAAAAGAACGCCTGTCTTCATTCGAAATGTGGTGCTACAGACGCATGCTGAAGATCCTCTGGTCGGACCACATCCAAAACTGTGTGGTGCTGAGTAGAGCCGGGGAAACAAGGCAATTTCTTAAAAGGATCGCCCAGCGACGATCCAACTGGATAGGCCATAACATGAGGCACCCGGGTCTGGTCATAACCATCGCGGAGGGAATGGTGGAGAGTAGCAACCATAGAGACTGACCAAGAAACAGCTACTTGGGCCAGGTGATCGACGACATGTGCTGTATTAGCTACGTAGAGATGAAGAGGCTGACAGAGGACAGGGCAGAGTGGAGTAGAAGAGAGGCAGCCATAGCTGTTACAGACCAATCCTAGGATTGCAACTGAGAAGAAGAAGACTTTTAACTTCTTATAATTTGTACACTGGAATGCTTATTGCCAATTGGTAATTTCTTCCAACTAATCAGAGTTAATGTTAAATATACAATTATATTATGTGTACTATGGTAATAAGGTGACAAAAATAATAAAAATAAAGATCACATAAAAGTAAAATAAGACAAAAAAGGGTTGAATATACGAACAGTTAAGAAAAAAATGATAAGAACAGGAAGAAGAAATCAGGTATTATCAAAATAAAATTACAAAAATAAATTTTAAAACACAAATTTTCAAACACGATGTTTGGTTGGTTGATATAAATAAAATTATGATTACACAATTCAAATGCATAACTACGAATCCAATCAATAACAAATTGTTAGTTCAAGTGTGTTAATGAAATGCAGGCAAGCTATCACTCATGATTATAACAGATGTTTTATTTATCATAATGTTATGTACATATGTACCTACATCATTGGAACGAGGTCACTTTCATTAAAAGTATGACTGGAAATATACTACAGGAGTAGAGATGTGCCCAATCTTATTTAATTTTTCTCGATGATAACCAAATGAATATTAGGAACTTGCCAGTCATCCTGACAACACTATCTTGACATTTGACTACATGACATCCAAATTAATTAATTTATTAGGTAATTTATGTATTAAAGATTGTCTGTTACCTGTGGTTATTTTCTATACTACATATTTACTCTTTTTAATGTTAAATCAAATTTTAATGTCCTATTACTTGCCAATATGCAGCAGCCAGCATCTACTTTAGTTTAATTATCTGTCCATAGATAAACCATAGAATTATAATATACAGATAAACATGATAATTTTAAAATTAATTTTCTTCAACAACATTAATTTGAAACCAGATCCATTATTCATAAATCGAACAACATTATTTTAGTTCAAATCATCCTCAATATAGGGCTAGTTGCCTAATAGAATAGAATATTTACTGTTATTAATGAAAATATCAATTGTATGAGCATCGAATATTCATTCGAATATTTTTTTACAGCTTCATCATCTTTTTGATATTTATCAGTTGGTAATTAGTTCAGCATCCTGAGTTTAATTCTCAGCAGAGGAGAATTTATTTCAAATTATTTATTTAGTAAATTTTACTCCAGTTATTGGTTGGAAGAAATCGCCATTTGGCACGATAATCAATAGCGCAGGGTGTAAGGAAGTGCTATTATTATTATTAATTGTTGAGAACAAATATGAACTTTTCAAGCTTGTGAATTGAAAAAAAAGTACTACCAAATATTTTTTGTATATCCAGTGTTTTTCTGTATAACATTTCAGAGAAGCGTAAAAATACGAAACTTAGAGACAAATAATCTGTAAACATGACAAAAGTAAACTTTATTGGTACACACCGCCACCAAAGTTTGGTGCATATCAATAAATATAATGTATTTGAATATTTTTTAAATGAATCTGAATGAAAATCGAAACAGTACTCAACACTATAATCAAAAAGTACATGTCATGTTGTTAGAAAAGGAATTTAAATTTCGAAATGAAAATTCTTTAACTACTACATAAATGTATAATTAATATCCGATTTATAATTAAATATAGAATGAGTTCCACATCAATTTATGCATCAATTCCCTGACTTAAAGTCATACTTAGTCAGTTCTGTATAACCTTTCCTCTATGACAAAAATAGAAAAAAAAAAAACGAGTGGGTTGTGGCCAACGCTATACTCTTCACTACCAAGTCACTCCTCAAAGTATTCAAATTTTGTATGGAAATTTTTCAATATTTTTATGAAATGAATTTGTTCAATATTTTTTTATTTAAATATTTTATTATTAAACTTGATATTTCTTCAACGCCATTTTATGAAAGTGATGTGCCTTTTTACCAATTTAAAAATAAAAAATTTAAATTTTGGGGTCACTTTGAAATTTTTGACAGCTAAAAAAATCGGAAAGCATTATTCAGATATCCTTCAAAATCTAATGGGGTCTAAGCGAGTATTAGACATATTTACAAAATTTGAAAAGAATTGAATGAATACTTTAGTCTATAATCGATAAAGTGAAATAATCATGCCGTACATAGCACACACACACAGATACATTGTGATGAAACTTTCAGAATACAATCTCAGCATGATACTACTTGATAATCTGCAATAAAAAAATACCTTTAAAAATTGCGAAATCATAACTCCCCACTATATGCCCTTGGGTTAGTGAGGAGTAATAATAAAGTAATGCTTGTAAAGTTTTTCCCATAGTAGGTAGGAAATATACCCAAAGCTCCTGTTTTTATACAATTTGAATAACTTATATAATATTTTTACGGCCACCCAATAAGGAAGGTAAAAAAAAACTGAAAAAGAATTTGTGAATTCCCGATGACAATGTTTTAAGTTTAATTCATTCGACATGTTGATAAAATTGATCAATTTTGTATTTCTTAAATTGAATTGTGACGCTATACAAGTTGCATATCATCAGGCGTTATTTTTTTCTATTTTCTTTAACTTCACTTGTTATTCATTTTATCGAGAAGAATATTTTGAAAAGGATGTCATATTTTTTATATGTACTTGTTTGATATTGGAAGCAAATTGTGAATCGCCATTTAAAAAAGACGATTCAACTGAATTATTCGTTGAAATTACTTCTAGCTTCCGAGAACTTAATTTAAATTTTGACGCTTTTGCATTTATTTATTTGTAATTTGTAATTTCTAGGTGCATTTTGTTGTTCATTTATCGCTTTGTTTAGATATATTTAACACTAAAAAAATACTATCGCGCGCGCATCGGATCGGCGCGCGCTCCCGCCATTGCTAGGAAAAAAAATAATCCGTTGTTACGCCTATGTGGACGCGTTTTTTTACGCGGGATCTAAATTTACGAATTAATTGGTCCGCGAGATTTACTTACATGAAAATCGTTTTCTTGGAAATGGCTGTACTCTTTGAGAAGTACATCTTTGATAATATCCACATCACGTATCAATAATATTGGAGTTCTTAGTTTGTACACACCAATATACGCAGCAGTGTTGAACTTTCTGAAATGTAAAATTGAAAGGTTAATTATCAAATGTCGGAATAGTATTTTTGTATTTTTTTTGAATTGATACATTTTTCTGTGGAGAGTATTAAATTGGTCACCAGGCACAATACACTCGCTTGTTAGTATGTGTACTCGCTTGTTATATTGCAATGAAATTTGAACAAATATATTTTCCCTCTAAAACCTAAAAATTCAAATATACAATATTCTATTCTGGGAATTGTATAGCGGCCATACCACTGCAATGAATATTCAAGACATTTAGATTAGATTAAAAAAAATACGCTTAAAAATTGTGAAATGATGACTCTCCACTATTCCATAATAGTGTAGAGTAAAAATGATAAGCGAATCTTTTTTTAATGGCACAGAGATTTATAGATTATTACTGATTGAGATTAAAATCATAGAATAATAATATAACTAATTAATATTTATTTAAAAATAATATTGGTCAAGTGTTTATTTTTGTTATCTATGGAGATATTCGACTCATGATTGGTTTTTGTTGTAAAATATGGAAACCATTGTTTTTTTTAATATCATATTTGTAACTGTGAAAAAGATCTTCTAAATTTACAATGCGTACCTCTTAAAATACAATAGTACCCTTAATTACTTATTTTAGATCTTCGCTAATTGAGGAGATGATGATATTTTATTTAACATGGCCATGTAGGGGATACCAGCTATTAGCACACTACGTAGCGTTGGGGAGGATTTGCAATCATATTTATTTGGATCTTAAGAGGCAATAGTAGGATATATAGTATATTTTGAAAACAATTTCTCCAGTACCCTCAAAAGATACGGCTTTGAAATAAAGAACAGTTTATATTTACATTATTCTATTGTATGAGTTTTTTGAAATTTGAATTTGTTTGATACTTTTCTTGTATATTGTTAATTGGTTTTAGTAAAACTTTTTAATTTTTTTTTATTGTAAGTAACTACAAAACTACAAAGATTTTTACTTCAATCGAAAGAGAATATGAAAATCTACCGGCTGAGTTTTTTAATATTATAATATTTTAATTACTATTTTTGCTATTAAAAAAAACCTCTGTATTTTACCTTTTCTTCACGATAAAATGTTGTATATTAACACATATTAGGTGATATACAATATTGGTTCGTGTTTCATACATTAGAAGGTAATTTAGCGTTCAATTTTGTGTACATCCGTATGCCCAGGTTATACAAGGGCCTTAAAAAGACCCGGGTTGTAAGAAGGTGGAAACTCTGGCTACTGCGTTAATAAAAGAATTCGAGTAGAGATTGTGAACTGGTGGTGAATTAAAACGAGTGACTAGGTATTGTGCATGGGTGGAAGAGGGACCAGAGATGCAATTTATTCTGATCATTCGGGTTTTTGTGTTAAAAGAGTTTGAGAAGCAATTATTCTGTATTTCTTGGAACTTACACCAATATGAATCAGGTACTTACTTGTACAAATCCGTATAAATGAGTCCCAAATGTTTCGTGCCCGTGAGAGCGTCCGCGATGTTTCCAAAGAAAAACCTTGGCTTCTCGAAGGGTATGTCGCGCTTGGCCCAGTAACTGTAATTCCACGTGAAATAGAGATAGACTCCCACCACAACCGCCAAAACTATCCCAATACACACGAGCATAACGGCGAGAATACCGCGGACTTGTGTGTTGCTGTTACACACACGTCCTCGCCCAAATATTAACTGAATATACCGATAAATTGATCATGCGCGACCTTTGCATATGGAAAAATTATCTTGTTTCTCAGTGACGGAAATAAGCCGTTGAAATTTAAACTGAGTACTTATAGGTTTGTTGTACAGATGTCGATACAAATTATTATGAAGTTGGTGCTTTCGATTACCTATTTTTTTTTCTCATCAGAGTTTTGATTGCCATAACTAATTTATTATCCATACCATTATTAAAAATCTGTAGTTTCATTTGATTTTGTTTTTTTTTTATTTCAATACTGATTGCTTTGTTTTTTTTACTTGAGCTACTCTTTCACGCTCTTACATAAATATACTCACTCTCACGCACACACCATACACAAACATATACATTACACATATACACACACATACAATCCTCCTCCTTATTTCCATTCTTCATCATTTCTTGCTAGCTATCCTGTTACATCATTCTTCAATTTTTGTTGCAATTGAAATACTTAATGATATATTTTACATTATGATCTTCAAAGGTGAGTCGAGTTAGGTAGGTACTCGTTTTTGTAAAAAAAATGTTTCACTGTTTTATTATTATGTAGAATAGTACATGTACTCATGTTTTGAAAAATCAAAATAACGAAACTCTCGGTTGTATCAGCAGACCATACCTATCGTTTTCATTATTTATTTATATCATAATAATTTACTGATAGGTTAATTAATTAATCAATGAATGAAATATTGAATAAATAATTTAATTAATGATTAAATAAACAAATTAATTATTTCATTCATTCATTGAATAATTCAATAATTAATGAATTAACAAACAAACTCATTTCATGAAAATGCTGAAAATTTTCCACACAAAAATTTTAATAGGTACTTTGTGGGGTAGTGAGGAGTAGGTATGGCTTTATTTTATTTTTTATTTTATTTTATTTTATGGCTTTGGCCACAACCCACTCGTTTAATAGTATTCTTTGGTTAATCATTGTTATATATTATTGTGATATAAACGCTGCTAGAGAAGCATAGTTCATGGAGAGATGGATTTATAAATTGATGTTTTTTTTTTATTTTGTCGGTAGATGTAGGTATTGTATTTTTGCCAATAAATATTGATCTAAATGTGTTTGTGTGGCGCCGCGTCGGGCGGGATGTGGCAGATGTTTTTCCAAAACACTACACTTGCATCTTACATCATCTGTACCTAAATCTCGTCGCTATCACTCTTCACACCAGCTTCCAGCAATCCAGGTTTGGTCCATAGAAGATTCGCGTCCTAAACAATTCAGTACATACATGATGTATTTTATTTTATTTTTAATATCATTTTTATAATTCTGTACATATTCAACATACACAATCATAAGATACAAAAAAGAAACCTACACAATAAAAAATAACATAATATTGCCCTTTACCAAGTCCGGTCAATCGTCGGAATGAAAACCCTCCATTTAGATATTCGATTATTAAAATTTTCTATCTTGAAATTCTCTTGCTATATAGGTTTGTAACGTGGGTTGGTTACCATCACGAAATGGGATACCTTCAGAGTACTAGCACTCGTGTGCAAAGGAGGTATTTAAAAACATAAGAAATAAATATTTACATATGTATAGAATTATTGCTAAAGAAAATGAAGAGAACATAATTAATCATAATTAATTAACCAATTGTTCAATTGCCTCCCATGTATAGAATTAGAGTTCTAATTAGCCCACTTTGCCAGTGTGGTGATGAGGATGAGACAATTGATCATGTATTTTTTAACTGTAAAAATAATTCCGCCTTCAAAAATATATACAAACAATTAATTAAAATCACTCACCAATCTCCACTTAATATCCAACATCTTTTGTCTCTTAATAATTAACGTGTACTGTCCGTTATTTCAAAATTCCTTTCATTGAATGACATAAATTTATAATAAAATTAACTTTTCTCCTCTGACATGAAATAATTGGCACATAGCACTCTTTACAGGGTGCATTGCCTTAAATTAAAAATAAAAACATAGTTAAGTTTATTTTTCTTTTGAAATTGTTAGTTTCAGTTGCCAGTCTCAAATGTGTCTCGAGTTGATTGAACCACACCACCCCATCATCGCGTGTAGTAGTGCTGTTGATATCATGGATCGAGTTGCAAAACTTAAAGTGCAATGGTTGGGTCATGTTACCAGACAGGGTATTACCAATGGACACCCAGAATTCTGAAATGGAGACCATGGGATACGAAAAGGGGAGGTCAACATTGTACCTAATTTTAATATTGTAGCTTTTCATATATAGCAGCGGTCGGGGAACCGGGGTAAATTACCCCAAATGGGGTAAAAATGTTTTAGTTGTTCTGGCAAATCATTATAGTTACATTATTATTTCGTGTAATTTTTTTTATTGTAGCTTTCTCAGTTAGAAAGTATTTTTTTGTAATTGTGTTGTAGGTGTTGTATAATTTTCGCCAAACATCTTGAACGAGCTTCAGGTTGCGCAGAGCGCAAATTTGTGTCTTTTTGCTTCGTTGGTTTACGTGCAAATCGCCCCCCTTCTCGGCTAAAAGTTCAAGATATTTGGTGACAAGTATACATTTGGACACTTGATTTAGTTACTTCGACACCCAAGTACTTAAATCGCATCACTTGTTCTATGGTTTTATTTTCGATTGAAAGTTTGCATCGTAATGGATACCTTGAGGTGACCATGCTTTTTGTTTTGTCTACTGAGATTTTCATGTTAAATCTTTGAGAAGATAATTGTAATCTATACAGCAGTCTCTGAAGATCATCTTCGGAATTAGCAATTAGGACCAATTATGAAACTAATAATTAAGTACTCCATTCTGACGATGCTCGACATTGAGCTATACCGGTAAATGGTAGTCGCGTTTGAGAACTTATAATTAATTAAAAAAAAATTATTGACAAACATTTTTTTCAACATCTCAATAGAGACGAAATTGGGATATTGTAGAAGAACCAGGAACTCGAGGCACCTACAGGGATTACGATCTGTCATCGTCTGGTTTACGTGATCACTTTATGCGCTTGCGCAACGTTCACCAATTATGCCTTCTTATTGAGTTCCCTTATCAATGTAATTTGTGAAAGTTCTATATATTTGAATAGTGTGTATCATTTCACTTGAAAATAAGGAACTATACTATTGCCATCTATGGACTAACGGAAAAGCCTTTTTGTAACGTCATCTATTGAGAAATTTGTTTATTTGTAAACAAATGTTTGTCAATAAAAATATCATTTGACTCCCTATTTGACAATAAAAATATCATTTGAAAGGGAAAAAATCCAATGTTTGCGTACCTATATGCAAGTAAAAAAATATTCGATTTATAATTTTTCTATAATTCTATACGGTTTTTGATTGGAAGTAACATTGCAAATAGTTAAAATAGATTTTATTTTCTAAATTCTATTTGATAATTAATTATATTCAATAAAAAAAATACATTGAATACGACTGTCTCAATCGAATGCTCGTAGGAGTTGATTACATAATATTTTGTTTACAATATTGTTCTATTTTCGTCCAAGGCAAGATTAAGGGGGGGACTGCTGCCAACGTATCTATTTTTCAATTTGATATACCATCATTATTTCTTATCAAATCGTTTTGAAAAAAATAATTTAGATAGTTTGGATATTAATAAACAAAAATATACCTTAACTTTTTGATAATGTTCTGTATAAATTCTTGTAGAAAAATAATGGCATACCCCGATTTTCAACGTTTATCATATATTTTTAATAAACTATAAGGCGTAGAGTAATATATTTTTTTTAAATTAACGAAGACAAAAATATCTAGAAAAATATGATATGACGTTGCATTAATACTTCAGGTTTAATAAATAAACCTAAAAAAACATTTATTTTCCATTCAGCGCCATTGCGTAAAAAAAGTTTTTTTGGTTTATTTACTTAACCTGATGCGTTAATGTAACGTCATATCATATTTTTCCAGGTATTTTGTTCTTCTTTAATTTATAAAAAAAAAATATTGCTCTATACCTTATATTTGTTTGGAAATTTAAGATAAATGTCTAAAATCGGGGTGTGCTTATTATTTTCCTACAAGAATATATACAGACCATAATCAAAAAGTTACTAGGTTATTTCCTTCAAAATGATTCGTTTAGTAATAATGATGGTATATCATACATTTATTTTTAAATTGTCGTATGGTTCGGATTTGCTTATATTTAAGAGAAGATCGTTAAAATATTTCATTCCTATATAAGAGTAGTGATGCTGCATTGTAGTTGTATTGCATTTAGGAATCGCAATTTTTCCCTCTGAACGTGAACGAGAACTAATTAAATTTATATGTGCATTATTGTTGATAATATTTTTATAATATTTTTTTATATATAAGTATTAAAAAAACCATTTACGCAAAAAATACAAAAATGAAAATACACAATCTTAAGTAAACAGACAACATTATTCAATGTAAGAGTATAAAAAAGAAAAGAAATTATATGTACCTACCTACTAGAAAACAACAAATCAAGAGAAAAAAAGAAATAATGAGAACATAAAGTGATAATGAAAATATAAAATGTTTTTCCTTTTATAGAAATCCGAATTCTTTGTCAAATAACAAATTATGTACTTAAAAGATAAAAAAAATTACAAGACAAAAAAGTATCAAGAATACAAATACATTAGAAATATATTATGCATTTAAAATACAACAATGATTGATCAAAAGAACAAGAGGTAATATAAAATATCAATGAGGTTCACCAGCCATTCTGAATGTTGTCCTTTTAAGTGTGACGAGGCAGTTGTGTGGGGATATATGTAATACTCATGTGTCGTGCTTTCTTTTATAAGGTAATACACACTCGCACACCTAGGCTGCCGCTGGTTACCCCACATTACCCCGTATTCAGTAACTATTGTAACTAAAATAGAAACATACTAAAATTGTATGATTTTAGATTTACGGTCTTATTTCAGCGTTATAAAATATCAACTTGGACTAAATGGAATAAGAACGTACCTATATTGGCCGGAACATTCTTAAAATGCTACTGAATTAGACGTATTTTGAATAGGTAATTATGAAAATGATGAGATTTTATAACGCTGAAATAAGACCGTAAATCTAAAATCTGCAATTTTAGAACGTTCCTATAATTTAGTTACAATAGTTACTGAATACGGGGTAGTGTGGAATATGTCATGATGGTACATACCTACATATTTTATTACAATTATATTGTAAATTGTGAGTTAATATATATTTATTTCGGAAATAAATGATAATATTCATTATCATTATGTTCAAGGTACCAGGTATATTTATTTATTTATATAATTGTACATGTGTACAGTTTATCGCCATAAGGCAATTTCTTCCAACCAACCCGAGCAACGTGAAGTCTCTAAGTTAAATTGGTACAATACTAATTTATTGAGAAAAAAATTCATAAAAAATAACATAAAAGAGTAAGAAATATAAAAAAATACAGAGAAAAAAAAATGAAAAGAGAGTTATATTTCATTTGGTTATGAAAGATATATAAGTTGTAGGTATTAAAGTTTATTTATTTTATTTTTTCATTTATTATAAAAATAATATTATACTATATACCTAATAATAAAGAATATGTTACATATTTTTCGTGTTTATTCAATAATCTTAATAAATACATACTAATGGTGCATTTTTATTGACAAACTTTTTAACATCTCAATAGAGACGAAATTGGGATATTATAGAAGAACCAGGAACTCAAGGCACCTACAGGGCTTACGACCTGTCATCGGCTGGTTTACGTGATCACTTTATGCGCTTGCGCAACGTTCACCAATTATGCCTTCTTATTGAGTTCCCTTATCGATGTAATTTTTGAAAGTTCTATATATTTGAATAATGTGTAACAATTTACACATTATTCAAATATATTTAATGTGTAACAATTTACACATTATTCAAATATATTTAATGTGTAACAATTTACACATTATTCAAATATATTTAATGTGTAACAATTTACACATTATTCAAATATATTTAATGTGTAAAAATTTACACATTATTCAAATATATTTAATGTGTAAAAACTTACACATGATTCAAATATATTTAATGTGTAACAATTTACACATTATTCGAATATATTTAATGTGTAACAATTTACACATTATTCAAATATATTTAATGTGTAACAATTTACACATTATTCAAATATATTTAATGTGTTAAAATTTACACATTATTCAAATATATTTAATGTGTAACAATTTACACATTATTTAAATATATTTAATGTGTAAAAATTTACACATTATTCAAATATATTTAATGTGTAACAATTTACACATTATTCAAATATATTTCGACAATCTGACACAAATAATCTCGACATAGTCGAGAAAATATTTGTGTTATATTGTCGAGTATTTTTCCCAAAAAATCGTTATATTTAGCGTTCAGGACTTTCTAAGCTATATACTATTATATTTCTATCACGGTCACGGTATATATTCATGTTTACATTAATTAATTAATATCAGAAAACACGTGCGTCGTTCAGTTATAATCAAGTGTCAAAGTGGGAAATGTATATCCCACGGAACTAAATGTGACCAAAATTATTGATATTTATTTTTGAAATATTACTGTTATGTTACTGTTTACTTTCATTATTATTAATTTTTAGATTACTAAAAAATGGAATGCGCTGGAAGGTATGGAAGAAATATTGGAATATTTCCATTCTTTGCCTTCGGACGAAGAATATTCAGATGCTGAATGCGACGAAGACGCTCGCGAAGAATAGGAAGAACTGGACAATACCAATACTGATTTTCGCCCCGTTCCTCAAATGGAAAACCATGCAAATGAATCAGAAGATTCAATTGAGATATTGCCACCGGATATTACAGAATTTGTCACACCACCAGTTCAATGGACATCGAACTGTGAAGATTTTCAAAAACCTGACAACGGAAGAAAAGAGTTTGGAAATTCTAAAATCGATTTCAGTTACCCCAAAGAAATCGATATTTTCGGAAATCTTTTGAAAATATATTTGAGATTATATTGGAAGAACAAACTGATATGCCAAACGAGAGTTGAAAAAGAATTAGATGGACGTCAATACTGATGAAATTTTGGCCTTTTTTGGAATTTTTATAATTATGGGGATTCATCAGCTACCCCATTTGAAAAAGTAATGGAGCTCTGACCCTATTCTTGGAGAACCAGCGGTAAATAAAATAATCAATGCTTAGCGATTCGAAAAAATAGTGGAGACCATTCATATGAATGACAATAAAAAAAAACAAAGATAAAGTGGACCCAAATTATAATAAACTGCATAAAGTACCTACGTCGAGTGATGGACCAACTATGTAAATGCTAATTTCCAAGCAATGATAAACCCTTCCTCATTTTTATTTTATGAGTCGATACATAAAGTTCAAAGGCCGTTCTTCTTTGAAACAATATATGCCCATGAAACCTGCGAAGAGAGGTTATAAAGCATGGTGTTTGGCTGATTAAACAAATGGTTTTATTATAAAATTTGATTTATATACAGGAAAGGGTTCGAATGATTCAAAATCCTTCGGCTTGGATGAGCAAGTATAGTTGTCGATCTAAGTAAGCAAGTGGCTTTGAATCTCAAAATTATATACTCACTTTTGATCATTTTTTTACTAGCACTAAATTACTTTTTTATCTAAAATCTAAAGGTTTAGATGCAATGGGAACGGTGAGAGTGAATATAAAGAATTTGCCCCAATTTTTCACCTCGAATACAGAGAAAATAAACGGAGGCAGTTTCTAATTTCAAAATGGGAACTCAATTATTCTTGCCATTCGATGGATGGATAATAAGGCTGTCCATTTTTAATCGACCGTTCCAAATCACCTGGAGATGGGCGGGGTGGACAGATTCGATCAGCTAAAATAACGGTACGAAGTGGGAAGGAGGTCGGTGAAATGGTGGCACACGATTATGTACACCATGATCGACATGGCAATCGTCAATTCTTTTATAGTTGGATCTAAGCTACTACCGACCAAAACATCACAATATTCACAAAACATCACAATATTGGTGATTATTGCACAAGAAAAAGAAGAGGACGGCCTATAAAGTTCTTGGAAAAAAGAGGAACAGTCCCGGAAGAAATCCGTCTAACAGGGGTTGGACAGCATCTCCCAACACTTGCTGGCACTTATAGATGGTGCATGTGTTGCAGTACCAAAGCAATCGAAAAACGTACCAAATATTATATTTGCAGTGGGTGCGAGGAACCTCTTTGCGTGGATCCATGTTTCAAAAATTTTCATGAAAAATATAAAACTATTCTGTCTTTTCTTGTTTACTTAATGTTTACCTTAAATATATTTAAAAAATATGATGATTTTTATTTCAACTAAAATTATGTATTAATGGTTCCGTGGGATATATATTATGCTTCCCACCACGATTATCTTTTTATCTATAGTATTTTTTTATGTTTTTACATTCATATTATAAAATGGCTATTTAATAATTTCACCTAAGTAATTTGAAATAATCATAAGGAATAAAATTTGCCCACCCAAGGGTTAAATTAAGGAAATTGTGGATGGAATCGATCAAGATAGTTTCTTCAGAGTGATCCAGAGTTTTCCAACCGCTCTATTGACAAATACGTTAGGATCAACCTCCAGAGGCTGCTTCGTCTTTGGTGAAATTCTCACTTCGAAATTCTTGATGATGTGGGTAACACAAGTCTTGGCATTGGTCAATCCCAGATGCATCCCTGAAAATTAATATTTTAAAAAATTAATATCAAACGACTGTAGCATCATAATTACATAACTTTTTATCACAAGAAAATATTTTATTTTAAGGCCTTAATCATTTCTCTTCGGTTTATTCTGAAAAACATCTGAAATTTTTGACACTTAAATATTAAAACATAAAATCTTCGCGTTGCAAAAAGAAACGAATCAAAATTTGTAACCACTATCCAAGATACACCAAATGAAATAATAAAAACATATTTTTTGTAGGTACTATGTAATGCACCATTTATTGTAAATTTAATAGGTATTTTCAAACTCCATACAAATCTTGCTGAAACTTTTTCTTGACGAATCTTGGCTTATAGGGGGCCGCTATCGATTATTAATATCGATTTTACGATGGAGGGATAGCTGGAAATCCACCTCCCAGAATCACGTTCCGAGACAACAGGACATAGTCCTAGCTGAAGCAGAAGAAGAATTAAAGATACCTGTTATGTAATAAATTTAACATGTAAGTATCTCAGTGGAATTCAAGTAGATACCTTCATGAATGAGAATTCATGGAAAATACTCGAATAATATTAAACGATTTGACTATTGACCAAGAATTACCCGTGTCAATATCGAAGTAGGTCTAAAGTATGTAGGTACATAGTTTTTATATTACCTATATTGGAATGAATTTTTTTGGTTGGTTGGAAATAATTGCCTTGTGGCAATAAACTCGCCATTGTACACATTATTGTATATGAAGTTTAATAAATTAATAAAATAAAATAATTATCAAATAAGCTACTTATAGCCTACACAACAAAACGTACTGATTATCCCATTATATAATATATGATATTTATATACATGAGTTGCGTTATTCGTAAACCCTAATCTTAACACAATATACTCAGAAACACCCACAAACGTTGCTCAAGATTACATAACACAGCATACTTACAATATTGATACAAATATTGACACAGTCTTTAATAAAAACAAGGACGCGGGGAGTGACGACATATCTCCTAATATATTTGTGTCCACTGTGCAAGAAGTCTTGCTTGTGGATAACCACTCTCAATACTTTTCACTCGATCAATAAAAGAAGGAATTTTCCCCGATAAGTGGAAAGAAACACTAATTGTCTCTATACACAAAAGAGGCCTCAAAAATATTATAGAAAATTACCGACCAATCTCAATTCTATCTGTCTTCAGTAAATTATTTGAAAAATTAGTATACTACCAAATTTACACCACGATAACTCATTCCATAACAGAATTTCAGCACGGTTTTATGCGAAAACGATCGGTAGTTAGTAACTCATTTTGCAGATTTTCTATCTAATCAAATGGATAAAAGAAAGCACGCAAGTCGACGTAGTTTATACGGACTATTCCAAAGCCTTTGATCGAGTGGACCATTAGATATTACTTAAGGAACTTAAACGTATTGGTATTAGCGGAGATCTACTTCGATGGTTCACTTCATATATAAGCAGACGATGTCAGGCGGTGGCGGTGGGAGGTTTCCGTTCTAATTTTATAGAAATACCTTATGGGGTACCTCAAGGCTCCCATATGGGCCCACTGCTCTTTAATGTACACTGTTTCCTTTATGCTTACTTTCTTTTATACGCCGATGATATGAACATATTCCTAACAATCGAAACTATAATTATGAAGAGACTCTCGCAAGATGACTGAAATAGACTGCATATTTACGAGAGACTAAAACCCAATATATTTCAACTACACGATAGATAATAAACATATTCCAACATCAGGCACTGTACGAGACCTAGGCATAACATTAGATAGACAGCTCACATATAATGACCAAATATCCAAGATCGTCGATAAGGCAACCAAAAACTTAGGTTTTATTATGAGACTATCAAAATCATTTTCAAATATTGAAACTATTAGTGTGTTGGAATTTGCTTTCCCTATATGGTCTCCAGTTTTCACAATACATAACAACCGTATCGAAAGGGTTCAACGGAATTTCGTAAAATACCTCAATCAATTATCGATCGCGAACATATCCTCCTAACTACGCTGAATCACTACACCTGTTTAAAAAGGAAAGTTTAGAGAACAGAAGAATTATCTCCGATACGTCGTTGTTTCTTAATATATTACACAACAAAATAGACTCACCATACATTCATTCTTTGATCGCCTTACATGTTCCATCGCGATACACCCACTCATCAAACACATTTAATATAAAAGATATTAACACGACATACGTAAAACACTTTGTCTTAAACTGAATACTATCTACATAATAATAAAACATTTAATAATATTGACGTATTTCTTAGTAAAATAAAACAGATACTCAGCTCAGGCCATGATATTGTGATTGAATATTAACTTCACCGAAACACTGATATTTTTTTTGCTATGCACTCCTAAACCTTTCATCCGATTGCAATAAAACTTTGGTGAATTGTCGAGCGTATTCCCGGGATGGTTTCTGGATCAAAACATTTTTCTTGGTGGAGTATCTTGGGAGAAGAAGGTCCAACTGTCTTTCCATCTCTTTGTAGGTCTTCCAGGACGGTTTCTGGATTTAAACTTTCTTCTTCTTCTTCATCGTGTATTTGGTAATTTTACCTATGAAGTTGGAGTATCCTGGGAGAAGAAGGTCAACTGTCCTTCCATCTCTTCGCAGGTTTCTGGATTTACACAATAGCGAAGTTTCTGGAGAGAGTTGAGAATGCGAGGTTCCCGAGAAAATTGAACTGCAGCAGAGAATTATAAAAAAATAAACAGGTTTGGAAGACTATAAATATCGGTCCTATGTTGAGATAAATATGAAATCCTCCAGTCGTTGCTGATGGAAAAGGTGGAAGATCAATTTTTGGTTCTGCATGGTCGAATATAGGCAATGTGGTTTGCGCAACATAAAGGACTGTACCGGAACTAGATCGGTGGAGGAGCTGTTATAAAAACCAAGTGGCACAAGATATAAAAACCTTCGCAGAAGTGATTGCTAAGGGTCCGAAAAACCTGAAATAGCAATGGAAAATAAATAAGTTATTATTATTTTCCATTGCTATTTCCATTGCTTACCAACGCATATTCTGGGCCCTTCACCAAATGGCAGGAAGGCAAACTTTGGAATATTAGCTTTTGATTCCTCTGAAAATCTCTCGGGATCAAATTTCTCCGGATCGGGGAAGTATTCCGAGTCCATCTGTGTAGCGAATGTTGGAATAGTTACTGTCATCCCCAGAGGCACTGTGAAGGGTTTTGCATCAGAACTTGCCGGCGGCAGATCAAAAGGTTTGGTGCATATCTTGTTAAATGTGAAAACTGGTGGATGCAATCTTGAGACCTCTAAAAAAGAAATATTACAACATTAAATTCAAATATTAGGATTCCTACAATATGTCTTCACCGTAGTTTTGTTTAAGTTTAGAATTGGTATTAATTCCTATCACGGTATCAGTGATTTCTTGATTTGTATAGTGTTTTTAAATAAAGTTATAGTAGTATGTACAATTATATAAAAACACGATTTAAAACCGTGTAATTAGGATAGGATTTCAAGCGCATTATCAGATATCAATATATTTCATTGATCCAAGTAAACCTATGATTTGTCTGGTCCCGATTCCCGATCTAGTGAAATTCATAGTATGTTATATGTAATTTATTTACTAAAAGAAAATATACGTAGATGCAGGTACTCACCAAGAATAACTTTGTCCAAATACTGCATACCATGGATGTTATCAAAGCTAAGTTGATCGTCATTTGCTGCGGCCGTCTCGTTGATCTCTTGACGAAGTTTTGCTTGGATGTGAGGATTAACTGCCAGCTAAAAGTATATTGTAATTTTCAGTATTAGATATTGAGTCAATCATTTATATCGTTTCTTGGGTGAGTTAATTTTGTATTATGAAATGTTTCTATTAAAAAGTAGAAAAGATCTAGAATGTCAAAAGAGACATTAAAATATTTTAAAGATACTATGAAGTTATGATGTTGCTATCGAATTTGTTTTTGTATTTCCTGGTATGAGCGTGTTGGGATATGACTTGTCAAAAAAAAAACTATGAAATCCTATAATTTGTTATAGGATAAGTAGGTATCACAATTTTTTGTCACACGTCCTTAGATTATATCACACGTCACACGTTTTGTCACACGTTTTTTTTGGTTATGTACACTAGGTATATCCCGTACTGAGGTGGAATATTTAAAAGATCAACATTGGCAAAAATTTTTGTTCATAAATAATGATATTTCTTATTCTTTAAAAAAGCTATACCTAAGACTTAACTTAACTTGCATTTTATACTAATAATAAGTTTAAAAAAATTATATTAAATAATAAAGATAAAGATTCAACCATGAAGAAGTCTGGAGTTTATCAGTTAAATTGTAAAAAATGTGAAAACTTCTATATAGGAAAAACAATAAGAAAATTTGAAATAAGGGTTAGGGAACATTTAAGATGCCTTCATAGTGATAACTATTCTTAATTCGCGAATCACTTAATTGAGAAAAAACATTCTTTTGATGTAGACGAAGGTATAAAAATTTTACACACGGGGCATAATGAATTAAAAACCTCAAAATTAGAAATATTAGAAATAAGGAAAAATGTGAATTTAAATAAACCCATAATAAACAACCAAATTAATTTTATAAATAATCCACTAATAAACTTATTTCCTTTATAATATAATATTTGGTAAATTTATGTATATAAAAAAAACTCTGTCTTTGTAAAAAAAAAAAATAATGTTAGCTTACATATGGTCACCCTAACCTTCTTTACACCTCTACTTCTCCTTTCCTCCCCTCTCACTGCTTTTACATATACTTGTTATTTTTAAGATTTGTTAACTAGTTCACTAAGAGTCCTGAGGAAGAGAGCATTGTTCTCGAAACATGTAGACTTGGTTCTAATAAAAAGTGGTTTATACAAAGTTATTTTATTGTTATTAATATTTTTTATTTATTTTTTTATTTGTTTTATTTTGTAAACATACAGTCTAAATAATAACTTATACATGAATAATATAACACTCCATTAGTGAACCAATTAAGTTTACATAAATAATCAATTTTGTGTAGATTGTAATATCTGTTATAATATAGGGGAAAGAATGGAAAGGATATTAGGAATTTGACAGAAAGAGAAAGAGGAAGAGGAAAGCTTGCAAAAACACTACTCACTAGAAGCCACAGAGGCATTCAGGGACTTTTTTACTGATGATTTGAATCTAAAAATTGATGTATTACAGAGGTCTATAGTCTTAAAGAACACATTGAAATTGTTACAAGTTCTGTGGATAAATGTATTCTGTAAATAATTTGTTTTACATATTGGTAATTTAAATGGCAGTGGATTCCGTGTGACGTAATGGGCAGTTAAATGATATCAAATTAAGTAAGTCGATGGAGTCTATTTTATTGTTTATCAATTTATGTAGATATAACATATCAGTTAATGTCCTTCGGTTTTCTAAAGTCATTAATTTTTGATGTTGTGCAGAAAGGCGATAGTTATCGAATGATAATTTACATCTGTAGTTTAAGTGCTTCAAAAATTTGTTTTGTACATTCTCTATCCTATCTATATAAGTAATATAGAAGGGGCTCCACGTAACCGAGGCAAAATCGAGAATGCTCCGGACGTAGCTAAAATAAAGTGTTTTTAGAGTTGATATGGATTTAAATGATTTTGCCACTTTTATAATAAAATTTAACATTCTAAAAGCCTTTTCAATTACATAATCAACATGATTTCTAAAAAGCAACCTGCTATCAATTAACACATCTAAATCTCTTATTTCAGTGCATCTTGCTATTATTTCATGGTTTAGTTTATAATCGACAACAAATGGTTCTTTCTTACGGGTAAAGGTGATGCATTTACATTTTTGTACATTTAAGAAAAGCTGATTGGTGGTGCAATAGTTGCAGAATCTGTTCAAGTCTAATTGAAGCTTATTGCAGTCATTGATATTGGTAATTTTTTTGTAAATTTTCATGTCATCGGCAAAAACCAAAAAGTCATAATATTCAAAACAGTGTGATATGTCATTTATATACAAAATGAATAAAACTGGACCCAAATGAGAGCCTTGTGGTACTCCCGATAGAGAAAAGCGATTTTTGGACTTGGCATTATTTATCATGACGGATTGTTGTCTGCCCCTAACATATGAGGAGAGCCATCGCAACAAGTCTCCATGAATTCCGTAAGCATATAATTTGTTTATGAGAATATCATGGCTAATCTTGTCGAATGCTTTCGAAAAATCGGTATTCGTCGCATCTACTTGATATCCCTCATTCATAGAGGTAAGAATGTCATGCGTAAATTTCAACAGATTGGACTCAACAAAACGAGCTGGAAAAAAATCATGTTGATAGGGCATAATGAAGGACTTGATAGCAGGAGTAAGTTGTTCGACCACAGTCTTCTCCATTAATTTACTGAAAATAGACAGTTTAGATATTGGTCTGTAGTTTTGCACATCACGCTTATCACCAGATTTATGTATGGGTGTAATATAGAATTCTTTCCATTGGTTGGGAAAAATTCCGGAACGAAAAGACAATGTAAACAGGTAATAAAGTGGATATGTGAGTGCCTCTGTACAATTTCTAATAAATATTGGTGGAATACCATCGGGCCCTGGACCCTTGTTCAGATCAACTTCTTTCAGTTTTTTTACGGATGTCATCAACATTAAAATCAATTGAGCTACATAATATCGAGTTCATTTTGACATTTAGCATTTATTTGACATTTATATTATATATCACCAGTTTACTTGTCCAGTCATTGTTTGTGTACTTTAAAGACAATTTTTCGCAAGTTATTATACCTCATATTAAGTATTTTACTATTATTTTTTCGTACATACTCTGGATGTGTAATACAGATGTCAATAGATTTGTTCACACCATCATCTATTGAAAGCTTACACAACTTAACCTATAAAATTTGTGGTTATGTGTATTTTCGGATGAAAAATCTGAATAAGATAGATATAAAAAAGATAATCCTATTTTTCAAGCAGGAACCAACCATACACATTTACAAAATTTCATTGAAATCGTTTGTGCGATTTCGGAGTTTACCATGTACGAGCATCGTGACATGAGATATTTATATATAAAGATATTTATCATATTTCATACACATTATATCATGATAGTACACAGTACATATCATGATAGTACACAGTACCTATATAAACCCAGTAACCACACACACACACACACACACACACACACACACACACACACACACACACACACACACACACACACACACACACACACATATGCAATATGGAAAGGATGTAATGACAATAATATTTCAGGGCACGGCAAAGAAGATAATAAACTAAATAGGTACCTCATATAAAGTAAAAGATATCAAGCCACTAGTTGTTTCAATTCCTTCCGAGATAAACCCAAATGCACGTCCAGCAAATTCCATTTCGTCAACTGAAAAATATACATTTTTAAATTCATGTTTTTATTGAGTATATTTAGCTTCTGTAAAATATTTGATGTCACTATTGCACTAACCTTTGTCGTTCTTCATCAGAACTTCGAAAAAGTCATTTTCTAAGAAGCCATGTTTTCTTCTTATTTCAATTGCTTTTCTGGATATGTCTAACAATTGATTACTCAGTGTCTTATTTACGAAGCTGCAAATAAATTATAAAATTATTTTAAATAACAACTATAATGTTTTACTACAATTCAAAATATTCAAATAATCTTTCGGTTTGGAATCTCCTATACACTACTGGACGTTATTGTAATCTTCTTAACAGAGATTATATCATTTTGCGATATATTTGTTTTTCTTTAAAGTATAGACATTATTTGTTTTCTTTACATCGTTGACAAAAATTATATCATTTATTTATTTATACTAGTTGCATGTAACACATGAGATCCAACTGTCGATAGCGATAGTATGTATAGTTGAAGAATATGTACTAAACTATAAACCCATAGATACAAATTATTGAATATTTTCAGATATTTTGTTTTCTATACAACATATGTAGGTATGTATGTCAAGATAGGATAGTATGGAAGAAGATCCTTTTTCCTACCCAGAATATGCAAATTGCATGATGGTATGTATGTATGTTTGGAGATGAAGTAACAAACTCTTCTTACATATTGTGTATAGGCGACTGCCATACAAAATGTATGAAGCGATGTCGTCACTAAATTCAATTTTTAAAAAAATTGTTAAAAAAAAATTGAGATCTTCTTCTACAATGTTAATATTTTTTATAGAAAATTAAATTATCTAGTTGGGGTGTTTCGGCTTTTTTCGATAATTGTAAAAGTTTTGGAAATATAGGCAGTTAAACTCATAAATTTATCATAAAAAAAATATTTTTCTTAATAAAAAATGTTTGAGAAACCCTGGAATTTTTTTGAAAAAACTAATTTGAGATTTTGTATTTGTCTATGTTTGTACCAATTTTCAGCGTTCTACCGTTTATGGTTTCTGAGATATATGGAAAAATAAAATAAAAATTCAAAAGTTGATAACCCCTGACTGAAACAAAAATTCAAAATTCCGAGTATAAAAGTTTTGTAGGCCTGTAACTGTTTATATATTCTGAAATTTTAGGCTCTGTAAATTGAGCGGATCAAAAGTTATAAGGGGGGGACGGACACACAGACACACACACACACAGACACACAGACACACACACAGACACACACACACAGACACACGAAATGTTCTACTCCGAATTCTGAGTAAATCCGTGTATGGAACATATATGCTGCGAAGCCTCTAAGTTGGTGTTTTTTGACTTCAAAGTTGGAAAATCCATGAAAAAAGTAGACCTCTCCATACAATTCTCGCGTATTCTGGCTTGATACATTGTCGATATGTTAAGAGAACAAAGTTCTCCTGAACAAATCGACAGTTGGATAATGTCTTTTTGAATTCGAAATGATCAGTTGAAAGGAATTTCATGAATGATAATGTCATTGAAATTAGTTCATATATCAAATAATTTATTTTTGTGTTTTTTGTAAAGTTCTCACCCGTATCCAATAATTTTATGAAACCACGGCGCATATATATAACACATGATTTTGATACCATTCCAGAAGTCAGACACAAACAGATTAGATACAATTTTCATGAACACATTGTCGGGTTCCTCGAATGTATTCAGTTTTATGCCCAACACAGAGTTCACTATGACGTCTGTAAGGTACTTCAAAGCCAACTAGAAATGCAAACATATTTTGAAATTATTATTGATGAACAATAAAATTGTGCCTGCCTAACATAAATATATATTGTCTGGAAACTATTCAGCACATTTCAAAATAAACGGGAAATCAAACTAATTAAAGAAAGAAAAAATCGTTGCACAATAGATAGTATTTCAATCAATTTCAGTTGCGTCCAATGTATAAAAAAATAAGCATCATAAAAAAATGGCAGTTAAAAATTTGATGTTTCCTTAATTTTAATATTGTTTCGGCTTGTTGTAAACCGGTGCCTTACGCCTCCTCTTGGATTGAGATTATATGATTTATTGTATTCGTTATAATTTGATACGAATATAATATGTTTCCTATTATTTAACGGTTCAAATCTAGTAATATCAACAGCATGACACGATCTTAATATCAACAGGATGACACGATCTTAACATCAACAGCATGACACGATTTTAATATCAACAGCATGACACGATTTTAATATCAACAGCATGAAACGATCTTAATATCAACAGCATGACACGATCTTAATAAAAATGCATTAATCAATACTCGATCATAATCTACATTCAATCATAAAAAAAATCGTTATGATAAACGTTTTGTATGAAATTGAAATTAATTTGTAATTGTAAACCGGTGCCTTACGCCTCCACTTGGATTGAGATTATATAATTTATTGTATTCGTTATAATTTGATACGAATATAATATGTTTCCTATTATTTAACGGTTCAAATCTAGTAATATCAACAGCATGACACGATTTTAATATCAACAGCATGACACGATTTTAATATCAACAGCATGTCACGATTTTAATAACAACAGCATGACACGATTTTAATATCAACAGCATGTCACGATTTTAATAACAACAGCATGAAAACGATCTTAATATCAACAGCATGACACGATTTTAATATCAACAGCATGACACGATTTTAATATCAACAGCATGTCACGATTTTAATAACAACAGCATGAAACGATCTTAATATCAACAGCATGACACGATTTTAATATCAACATCATGACACGATTTTAATATCAACAGCATGTCACGATTTTAATAACAACAGCATGAAACGATTTTAATATCAACAGCATGTCACGATTTTAATAACAACAGCATGAAACGATCTTAATATCAACAGCATGACACGATTTTAATATCAACAGCATGACACGATTTTAATATCAACAGCATGTCACGATTTTAATAACAACAGCATGAAACGATCTTAATATCAACAGTATGACACGATTTTAATATCAACAGCATGACACGATTTTAATATCAACAGCATGTCACGATTTTAATAACAACAGCATGAAACGATCTTAATATCAACAGCATGACACGATTTTAATATCAACAGCATGAAACGATCTTAATATCAACAGCATGACACGATTTTAATATCAACAGCATACCACGATCTTAATATCAACAGCATGACACGATTTTAATATCAACAGCATGACACGATTTTAATATCAACAGCATGTCACGATTTTAATAACAACAGCATGAAACGATCTTAATATCAACAGCATGACACGATTTTAATATCAACAGCATGTCACGATTTTAATAACAACAGCATGAAACGATCTTAATATCAACAGCATGACACGATTTTAATATCAACAGCATGTCACGATTTTAATAACAGCATGAAACGATCTTAATATCAACAGCATGACACGATTTTAATATCAACAGCATGTCACGATTTTAATAACAACAGCATGAAACGATCTTAATATCAACAGCATGACACGATCTTAATAAAAATGCATTAATCAATACTCGATTATAATCTACATTTAATCATAAAAAAAATCGTTATGATAAACGTTTTGTATGAAATTGAAATTAATTTTAGTATAAATTAGTTTTATTGATTAACTTTTTTTAATCTAAAAGATCTGAATCTGAATCAACTTTAATCTAATATTGATCAACTTTATTCAACTGTCTATTCGTTCAAGAGAATTTAATTCTCTTAATGACTCGACAGTATTAAGCCAAGACGCGTGTATGAAGGAACATTTTGTATGGTGTAGTAGACTTGTTGCATGCCAAAAACACTGTTGTGTGTCTGTGTCTCCCCCCCCTTATAACTTTTGATACTCAGAATTTTCAATTTTTGTTTCAATCAGGGATTATCAACTTTTGAATGTTTACTTTATTTTTCCATATATCTCAACAACCATTAAAGCTAGAACGCTGAAAATTGGTACGAATATAGACAAATACAAAATCTCAAATTTAATTTTTCAAAAAAAAACATTTTTAACACTAGCATTTGACCATAATAATCATAATAATATACCGCCACCCCCTCTTGTTACGCCCTTCATCTCTCCAGTCACTTCCTCCACCCCTTCAGTTATCCACCCCCACCCTATCCACAATGTACAGCCTACCTATCCTACATAAGTTAAATTTTATCACAGTTAGTGTTGTAAGTGAACTCCAGACGAAGGAGAGGTACTCTCTGAAACTGGTCGAGTTATCGACGGAGTTAAGTGTGCAACACAAAATTTATTATTGGTACATGTTATATTTTTATTTTAATATTTGTATGCATGTACATATGTACTGTGTGCTGTCCTTTGTAAAATAAAATAAAAATAAATAAATAAATAAAATAGTGCGCACTATTTATGCGCTCCTAAATCGTTTATCCGATAGCAATGAAACTTTGTATTTAAATAAAAAAAAGTGATGAGAGTGTCTAGTCCGTCTAATCAGTACGTTAAATTTTATTTCATATTTTTTAGCAGTTCATGGCAGTCAATATTGTTATTGATAGATCATACAATAACATTGAATCACTGTTTCTACGCGTTGTATAAAGTTGTTGTAAAAACATGTTATTGTTGATACTAAATTTATAACATAGGTATTTGATAAATAACTTCTGTTTTCGCTCAATACGCAATATAACAAATGTATATGTTATACTGCGGGTTCCACACAACAAACGGAAACTCTAGACGACTTCTGAGTTAGAGCAATAGACAAATTTGTAATTAAATATTGTACTGAAAATCGAATATTTTTATGATTGCGTACATATTGTCGGCCTTCGTGGCTCAGTTGGTTGGGTATCTGACTGCTGATCCAAAGGTCCCGGGTTCGATTCCCGGTGGAGACACAGTTTTTAATTGTGTTTTCAGTCTGGATCTGTGAGACGATTAATATCGTGAGTCTCCAGAATGTGGCAACTTGTCATTGGGTTCGTGTTAAATTAATATTTGACATAGTACCTGTTAGTTGCCCGAGAAGCAATATTAAATAAATAAATATTATATTGTATACGAAAGAAGAGCGGTAGGGGACCTCAATACCTAGGTTCGGCGATATTGGGTGGTTGAAAAGTTATTTAGACTTTTGTGAAATTTGAATAAAATAGGATTTCAGACTATACTTCTAAACTTTAGCTAAACTATCAGGTCTTCGATCTTGATTTTTTTCTGAGAAAAATTCATTGATCCTTATGTAAAACAATACCGCTGTGAGTCGGCACTCAATAACTTTTAAAATAAAAATATATTCTTATTTTTTTTGCAAGCCTTTATTTGCTCTTAGAACAATAATTTCACGTAACTTTTTTCCACAAGTTATCTTAAAAAATATAACCATTCACAGAGAGCTAGCCCTGTAAATTTCATTCGGCTTGTGTTAGAGGATCATGTTGGTAAGTTTACATAAATTGGACTATACTAAAACTCGATATTTTTTCTTTAAGACTGACTTGTTAAATGGGTGCTAATGATTGTTTTTAAATTATTATTTTTTTTTATTTAAAAAAAATGAATATGTCTTGTTAAACAAGTACATATACATCTTCCTACGTTCCCTAAAATAAACATTATGCTTGTGCTATAGGTGAACGAAATCGGTCGAGGCAGGATTCGAACTCGCGACCACTAGATTAGGTACTAGCCCAGCGCGCTAACCGCTCTGCCATCGACCCATCTATTACTTATTTTCCATAATTGTTTTATTTAAGTGTATGTTATGTTGTACTTTTTTTCAAATTAATAATTGGTTCTATTACATATTTTCCAGTATATTCCTAAGTTACGGCAAAGACTATCTGTAGGTATTATATTATACTCTTTGGCAAAGACAGACGGTTGGAATTTCTTCTTCTTCTTCGATGGCGCTACAGCCCAAGTCGAGCCTTGGCCTCCTTCAACTTCTGCCTCCAACCCCGTCTGTCCTCAGCTGCCGTCCTCCAGTTTGTAATGCTTATGAGCTGTACTGCATGTTTGTAATGTTTAGGAGCTGTACTGAATAGCTGTACTGTAGCATTACAAACATGCTGGTTGGAATTTCTACTATTTTAAATAGGTATTTAATTCATTATACTTGTCAAAAAATATGAAAAGTTTCTTACATTTCTGGCTTCTATAGGCTCTTGTGGGTCATGTTTGATATGGTTATTGAGGTAATCAACCATGATGTTGCATTTTTCGCTCATTGTGCCGTGCATCAATTTAATTCTGTTTGCGGTCAATGCCGTGGCCCATTGGGACCTTTTGTGTTTCCATTCGTCTCCTGTCACCACAAATGGGTTTCCGGCGAGAATGGGTTCGGCATCGGGGTTGATCTGAAAAATATTAAATAATATTAATTTGGTCCTCAGCGAACCGATTGAATCATTATGAACTCGTACTCGGTATGGGGTGCATTAACGCTTAAACTAATTTGACAGTTTTTTTTAATTGGCAATACTGACCAGTTGATAAGGCCCTAGTAAGACGAAACGGTCGTCCTAGTACATGGAGCCGATTAACCGCGGAAAATTGACTGTATTTCCTTTTTACCGAATGGACAATTGACCATGGGGACAATTTACCGTATAGGCACTAGACCGTGGGGACAAATTACCGTATGGACAGTTGACCGTAGGGACAATTTACCGCGCGGACTAGTATCATACCTTCATGGCACGGACAATTAACCGTGGGAACAGTTGACCGCACGGTCAATTGACCGTGAGGACAATTTATAACAATAACAATAAAGCATCAGAAATATTTTTTTTTCTTTTTCCGTATGAGTTTTAGAAATTGCGTGAATTTTTTTCGTTTTTTACGACGAACCAATTGCCTTCTTTTTTGGATTTCAAAATACCAAGAGAAATCCAAGATGGCGGCAGTGATTAAAACGTGATGTTACAAAATAAACAATAATTATTAATTTCAAATTTGCAACATTTTGCGATTAGTGCATATTATGTAGACTTAGGGTTGATAAGTTTTCAATAGACAATTTTTAATTTCATCTCTATGAATTTATTCGTCATTTACGTTGTTTTTTTGTGTCCTCTTTACAGCCCAAACTATAAGTCCGATTGATTTTATATTGATATCATATATGTACATAAAGTCCACAAACTTAGAGCTGATTAGTTTACCATAGATATCCGTTAATTTATTTTCTATGATTTCATCTGTCCATGTTTTCAAAATGTTTTCACGGTCTGGAAAATTGAGGTATTTTTATATTGTTAGAACTTTTGATACAATAAAAATACGCTTGTCTAAATTTAAAAAAATCTATAGTCTGCTGTATCAATGAAATAAATTTCATATTTGTATGAAAAATGTATACAACAGAAGTAAAATAGCTTCTGTATGGGAAAATTGAGCGATCAACTTCATATTAATATTGTATATGTCTCTATAGACAAGTGGATTTGATTTCATTACTCCACATTTCTATCTTCTTCAAGGGGTAGGCAGTGAGAACCGAACACCGCAATCTTCTATCTTGACACATATACACATCGCCTCATCAACGTTAACTTTTATTCTCTGGGAATTTTATATTTGTTTAAGTATCTAATAGAAATGTACTTCATAAAAATACATTTAGAGATTGTCAACCTTTCAAGAAGAAAATATATGTACTTACTATGTAGTGGAGAGTTTAGTGTTGGCTACAACCCACTCGTTTTAAATAATGAATATGTCCTTGTAACAAGAACGTAACGAAATATTTCACATTGTTAAAGTTTTAAATAATTACATGGAAATCATTATTAGCGAAGCTGTTGAAGTCATTGACAAGTACGTTCTTTATTATGTCCAGATTGCGTATAACCAGAGCAGGTGACCTCAGTTTGAAGTATCCAAAGTATAACACTTTATCGAATTTCCTGTAATATAAAAAAACAGTGAATTTAGCAAAAGCCACTGATAACATAGGCCTTGTAGTTTTTTAGTTACTTAAAAAAAATTAAAAAAGGGTTTTACTTAACAAATTTTACAAGAAAAGTATTAAACAAATTAAAATTCCATAAAAACTCATGCAATAGAATAAAAATGTACAAACAAATTGTTCCTTATTTCAAAGACGTATCTTTTGAGGGTACTGGTGAAATTATTTTCAAAATATACTATATAGCCTACTATAGCCTCTTAAATAATACTATTATCATCCATAATTTAGGCAAATCGAATTACCTACATAAATAAATCGACTTAAAAATTACCTACATACATATATCGACTTAAAAATTACCTACGTACATAAACCGACTTAAAAATTACCTACATACATATATCGACTTAAAAATTACCTACATACATAAATCCACTTAAAAAAACATATGTTACCATCTATTTTTTTTACAAAAAACCACAGATTAGGTATACATCTCCACCATAATATTTTAGAAAGTTATATGCATGTATGTGGGTATTTTTTTAGTTATCTTTTCAATCAACAACTAGAAAACTTTAAAGGTTAAATATTCAGCATATCGCTTCCTTTGCGACCGGTGAGTAACTTAACTAGCAGTAGAGTAACTAACTTGGGCAAATAAAAAATAGACTATTTAATGTTTTATTAAAATATTTTTTGGAAATTTTTCTTTAAATTTTGTTACGAATGAAACGTCAAAATATGTACTTTTTCGTATGCAAATGTTTGTTTATTTTAATGTCAGAAGTGCGTTATTACACGTATAACATATACCTACTAGGAACTATAACTTTCGAGTGAAAAATATTGAGATTATTTTATTTAATTTAATGTGGCCAACACTAAATTCTTCATAATGCTTAAATTCATTCAAATTATAAAACCACTTTTCAACTCCAATCTTGCTGAAATTTCTTTCCCAGTCCAATCCTACTGAAATTTCAAACCACTTCCCTTTACATTATTTGAGACTGAAGGGGAACTATTAAAAAAAACTAACTCATTTTTGTTAATTTTTATTTATTGTATAGAATATTTTTTACTCTTTCTGAATTAATCATCACAAATAAAAAGTTCAAAATTACGAAAACGATTTTCTTGGTACGTTAGCATATTTCTTCATATATTATATTAATTATGCACGGAAAAGTCCGAAGATAAAAAATGTGTTAAGAAAATATTTGAAAATGCTAACAAAAAATTAGGTTGATAACTAACAATCAAATATTATTTTCTCAGTGTGTAAATAAATATTGAAACACAACACGAGTCACAAATCATTATTAAAATAAAATACATTTAGATATTTTGTTTTATTTCATTTTTGTAACTTACTCCGTGAATATTTCATAATTTTACCGGAATTTAGGTATTTATTAGTTTGAAAAGTTTGAGCATTGATGCATTTAATTCATGATTTGTAAATGTTTGAAAATTATACATATTTCATTTTATATTGACTATTTACATATGTTCATAATTAATTTCGACAATTTGTAAAAAGTACAACAAAACAATATATGCCAGTTCAAATAATTGAAAAAATCAAAATACCTATATTAAGACATATTATTTCATTAAACATTGATTTTTAATTTATCGTTGTACGTGTATAATAAACAAATACAAATAATTGAGTAAGTATAGATAACATACTTGTATAGATTGCCATAGACGATTCCAATGTTAATTTTTCCTGTGAATGCGTCCTTTAAGTTTCCGAAGAAGATACTTGGATTTTCGTATGCGATGCCATATTTGTTCCAATACTTGAAGTTCCACGTAAAAAACAAATAAATGACAGCCACTAAAATACACACTAAAATCGGACAAGCAAACGACATAATCGGTTCACTGTTGATACTTAGATGATAAATAAAATTATGTTGGTGCCAGATGCAGAATGGACTGTAAACACACAAATTACTACACTACTTCACCATTGTGTATTATGCAGATTGGATAATAATATTCATCATACAGCATGTTCTCAATCTATATACAGTTTTTTTTATTTTGAAAAGTGAATACCCAATATTCCTTAATTGTTAATATACAGATACATAATGTACATATATATTATTACGCGATGGAAAGATTTTCATACATGAATATCAAATTAATTCACCTTTGATTTCAAAAATAATTGTTAACCGCGTTAAACGTTTGAGAAGGGAAAGGAGAGCATAACAGAGAAAAGGATAATTTTATGCATACGTATAAAATTATCTGACAAGCGAACCCAACAGACCCAACAGCTTGCCTGCTATTATCTGCTTCAGTAAACATAAAACTAACCACAAACCATCACGGCATATCCCACAATGTGGAGTCACCAGCGACAGGTATACGGGTGTGCATTACCTTTTAAAAGGAAGCATGACACGTGCGTGTATACCCACACGTCTTACTTCACCTAAAAAGGCAACTTTCAGAATGGTTCGTGAACTATGAAAGATGTTATTTTTCCTGTTGTATTTTCCATTATAAAAAATGGTTATAGAAAAAAAATTCATCGAAATCGGTCTAGCTATTTACGAGTTCAATGACACACACACACACACACACACACACACACACACACACACACACACACACACACACACACACACACACACACACACACACACACACACACACACACACACACACACACACACACACACACACACACACACACACACACACACACACACACACACACACACACACACACACACACACACACACACACACACACACACACACACACACACACACACACACACACACACACACACACACACACACACACACTCACACACACACACACACACACACACACACACACACACATCAAAGTGTCAATTTTTTCAAGAGAATTTTATTCACTTAACCTATCGACAAAGTTTCAACCCAAACAACGCGAGATATGTTTGTATGCACGGTCTATATTTTTCACAGTTTTTTCAACTTTGATGTCAAAAAACACCAACTTAGAGGCTTTGCAGCATATATGTTCTATATACGCAGCACATACGGATTTACTCAGAATTCGGAGAAGAATATTTCGTGTGTCTGTGTGTCTGTCTGTGTATGTGTCCGTTCCCCCTTATAACTTTTGATACGCTCAATTTATAGAGCCCAAAATTTCAGAATATATAAATAGTTTTAGGCCTACAAAACTTTTATACTCAGAATTTAGAATTTTTGTTTCAGTCAGGGGTTATCGACTTTTGAATTTACTTTATTTTTCCATTTATCTCAGAAACCATCAAAGCTAGAACACTGAAGATTGATATGAATATAGACAAATACAAAATCTCAAATTTTATTTTTTCAAAAAAATTCCAGAGATTCTCAAACATTTTTTTATTAAGAAAAATATTTTTTTATAATAAATTAAAACTAGGTACCTACCTATATTTCCAAAGTTTTTTAAAATATCGAAAAAAGCCGAAACACCTCAACTAGATAATTTAATTTTCCATAAAAAAATATTAAAATTAGAGTAGTACGTCTCAATTTTTTTTAACATTTTTATAAAAATTGAATTTAGTGACGACATCGCTTCATACAATTTGTATGGTAGTAGCCTTTACATTATACATTATATCTAAGAAGATTTAATAGTTTGATACTTAATCTCCAAACATACATACATGTTTACATTTTCCAGGTAGGTAAAAAGGACTTATCTCCATACTGTCCTATCCTGACATACATACCTACATGTGCTCTATAGAAAACAAAATATCTTAAAATATTTGGATTTACGGGTTTATAGTTTGGTATTTATTTTTCAACTATACATACTATCGCTATCGACAGTTGGATCTTATGTGTTACATGCACCTAAGTATACATACCTAATACGATATAGGTTCCAACCTTCGTCAGCCGAGCAACTCAAAGAGCATGCTCTTAGCGCACACAGCTGTTGTCATCAGACCTCATCATGTACCTTTTCAAGTGGGTAAAATATTTTGGGCATGTAGTGTATTATATGCAAGAGCTCGTCATTCATATCATTAGAATTTTTGGCAGGAGATATTCCCATGTTGTCATGCCATTCGCATTATTGTACACAGGTAAAATTATATTTCTTTAAGTAGTTACAGTGTTGAAGGTTTTTTCTGTGTGTTTATTACAAGACCGACATCATGCGCCCATTTATATAGTAGGTTAAAAATTTTCTTGCAAAATTTGTTCATTCGTTTGCAAGCTTTTATGCGCCACGACGCGACGATGCACGTATCATCTGCAAATTGGTACACAGAGCCCTCCCTATCTTTAAGGACATTACACATATCGTTGAAATAAATTAAATATTCAGTAGGTCCCAGGATGGAACCTTGGGCTGTGCCTTCATCAGTCAATTTTATGTTGCTGTACGAGTCAGCTATCTTTACCATTGTTTTCCTATTGTGGTGGAAATTCATAAAACATTTATGGAGAGGACCCTGTATACCATTCTGCAGGAGTTAGTACAGGGCGTCATATCTCATATCGTAGCGTATCAAAAACTTTGCTGAAGTCTATAAAAATGACAAGAACGTGTTTTTTATAACATACATAGATGTTTGTTGATTTCATTTATAAATCGATTTAATAGCTGTGAGGTATTTCTTTTTATTGGAAACCAGTTTGGTTTTTATTAATAATCTATTTTTTCCCAAGTAGTTGTTTATTTGGTTTCCGAAATACCTTTCAACTATTTTATCAATGCAATACAAATAGTTATCGGTCTGTATTTATTGTAAATATCGTGTCGACCTTTTTACTCTCCTCACTATGGAATAGTGGAGAGTCATGATTTCACAATTTTTAAGCGTATTTTTCTTATATCAATTTCTCAACGGGTATCATGTAGAGAGTGCACACTGTGAGTTTCGTCGTGATGTGTTTTTTTTTGTATGTATGGCGTACGGATTGTCCTCTCTACAGCCCAAACTATAAGTCCGATCGACTTCATATTAACATCATATGTGTAAAGTGCATAGACCTAGAGCTGATTAGTTTTCCATAGATATCCGTTAATTTCTTCTCTATGATTTCAAATGTCCAAATTTCAAAATGTCTCACGGTCTGGAAAATCGAGGCATTTTTAAAATGTTTGAAATTTTGATACAACAAAAATACACAAAAATGCATTCAAGGATTGTCAAAATTTAAAGAAAAAAATCTATGGTTTGCCATATCAATGTGAAATAAATTTCATATTTGTATGAAAAATGTAGGTATATAACTGAAGTAAAATAGCTTCTGTAAGGGAAAATTGAGTGATCAACTTCATATTGATATTGTACGGGTCTCTATCTTAGACAAATCTATTTTTTTACTCTCCACATCTATCTTCCTCAAGGTGTAGACAGTGAGAACCGAACACCACATTCTTCTATCTTGACACATGCATCGCCTTATCAACATTGATACACTGTCTCATACATGCTCATCTTGCTAGTAATGCAATTTTACTTAAAATTTCTCATCAGGTATCATGTAGAAAATACATACTATGAGTTTCGTAACAAATGTTTTTGTGTGTATGGTGTATTGTGAAAACTTTTATCTTCTAGGAATCTTATATTTGTTTAAGAATCTAATAGAAATGTACTTCATAAAAATGCATTTTGAGATTGTCAACCTTTCAAGAAGAAATAATGAACACTTACTATGGTGTGGAGACACACAATTTGGTCTAGCTAAACAAAAAACATCCATGGTATATTCAAGATCAAGGTCAACTAAACGTTACTGAAAGATAAATATGGATGATTGCTTTTTGGTTTGGGTTTGGCAAAGATTTAAAAGTAGAAATTATAGAAAAATATGACACACATTGGAATAGCAAAATGGAAAAAAAATGTAACATTAGGCATACTATGAATGTGCCCATTTGGCAATTAGAATAAATATACTGTATTTTATTTTTTATAATCCAACTGTCAATTCGTTCATGAGAATTCAATTCTCTTAATGAATCCACATTATTAAGCCAAGATGCGTGTACGAAGGAAAATGGACTTTTTGCATGCTAATAACACCAACTAGAGGCCTCGCAGCATATATGTTCCCATACATGGATTTTCTCAGAATTCGGAGAAGAACATTTTATGTGAGTTTTGTGTGTGTGTGTGTGTGTGTGTGTGTGTGTGTGTGTGTGAGGGTGTGTGTGTGTCTGTCTGTCCCCCCCCTTATAACTTTTGATCCGCTTAATTTACAGAGGCCAAAATTTTAAAATATATAAAAAATTACAAGCCTACAAAACTTTTATACTCATAATTGTGAATTTTTGTTTCAATCAGGGGTTATCAACTTTTGAAATTTTGATTTATTTTTCCAAATATCTCAGAAACCGTAAAAGCTAGCTGAAAATTGGTATAAACATAGACAAATACAAAATCTCAAATTAGTTTTTTTAAAAAAAATTCCAGGGTTTCTCAAACATTTTTTATTAAGAAAAATATTTTTTTTATGATAAATTTATGAGTTTAACTGCATATATTTCCAATTTTTTTTTAAATATCGAAAAAAGCCGAAACACCCCAACTAGAAAATTTAATTTTCTATAAAAAATATTAAAATTGTATTAGCACATTGCAAATTTTTTTCAACAATTTTTATAAAAATTGAATTTAGTGACGACATTGTTTCATACAATTTGTATGGAAGTAGCCTACTCACAATATCTAAGAAGACTTAATAATTTGATACTAATCTCCAAACATACATACATACCATCATGCTGTTTTCACATTCTGGGTAGGATCAAAGGACTGACCTCCATACTATCCTATCTAGACATACATACCTAGGTACATGTGTTGTATAGAAAACCAAATATCTTAAAATATTAAATAATTAGCGGTTAGCGCGCTGGGTTAGTAATCCAGTGGTCGCGAGTTCGAATCCTGCCTCGACCGATTTCGTTCACCTATAGCACAAGCATTTATTTGCTTATTTTAGGGAACGTAGGAAGATGTATATGTACTTGTTAAACAAGGACATATTCATTTTAAAAAAAAAATTGTATTTATGGGTTTATAGTTTGGTACTTATTCTTCAACTATACATACTATCGCTATCGACAGTTGGATCTCATGTGTTACATGCAACTAGTTTTATTTCAAATTAGTTGTTATTTGTCCTGTGTAATGTGTGAATACCTGGGCAGTATTATTATCGAAAACCTAGACCCTGATATTGAAATATAATGCAGTAATTCTTTTAATAAAATGAGAAATCTCCTCTGTAACGACGACATCGATCTGAAACTACGCCAAAGGATGATCAAATGCTATGTATGGTCGGTCCTGCTCTACGGTATTGAGGCATGGACCCTCAAGGTTGGTACCATAAACCGCCTGGAAGCATTCGAAATGTGGATTCATCGTAGAATGCTAAGGATATCCTGGACCGACATGGTTAGCAACGTTCAACTCTTGCGTAGAGATAATACTGACAGACAGTTGTTCACGACAGTCAAGCTCCGTAAGACTTCATATTTTGGTCACATAATGAGAGGTGAAAAATACTCGATCGTACAGTTGATCATAAAAGGAAAGATTGAGGGCCGTAGAGGGGTCGGCAGGAAGCAGCTATCCTGGCTCCGTAACATTCGGGAGTGGACTGGAATGAGGCGTGTGGAGGACTTGTTCCGCACCGTACAGGACGGGAAAAGTTTCTCCCGAGTGATCATCAACGTCGGGGGGATCCGACAGGACACACAGAGAAGAGAAATGTGTGAATAAATAAATAAAGAAACATCAATCTTTTGATCATAGAATAGCTATGAGAATTGTACTGCCCCAGAACAGACTGTGGGGGCAAGTCTGAAATCATCCATGTTTACCCATATCATGGATATAGCTAACATATGGAGTTCTATAACATCTTAAGATATTAGAGAACTCCATAAGTATATCCATGATATGGGTAAACATGGATGGTTTTGATTCCGCCGGTTGACCACACTTACCCCCTATGTCTAAAATATATATAATAAATAAATAAATAAATATTTTTTCTTTGGGTTATCTTTATTGTATCCTGACCATTGATCCGTCAGTTCATTCCGTTAGAACGTTCGAAACTTCAACCAACTTCTAGCGAGGTATAAATTGAAATAAATTGTTATAAACTGTGTATTTCATGCCCTGTATTACTGAATCTCATATTTGTACATTCGGATGTATGTACATTCTTCATTCATACATTCATGTGACGTTATAATACTCAATTGAATTTTGTTATTTAGAAGGTACCTACCTATGTATGTATACTAGGTATTTGTATTTTTTTAATATAATGAATATAATATGTCTTTATAACAATAACATATACATTTTTATACTTTTCCTAAATTAAGCATAAATGCTCAGGTGAACGAAACCGGTCGTGGCAGGATTCGAACACCGACCTACTGGATTACCAACCCAGCCCGCTAACTTCTCTGCCACCACCCATTTCAATATTGATCGACATATCTATTGACTATTATTGATATTGTATTATTGTCTGGTTTTTAATAATTATTATTTTTCTTGTAGAAAAATATATAACTTAGGCTGTACCCGCCAATTTTCTTTTATTGTTATTATCAATAGTCAAAATTATACCAGTCGAAAAGAATGCAATTTTTTTATGTATGACGTACCTAATGTGTCAATAATTAAGGAATGATTTTTGGTGAATTGCCGCTGAATGAATCACGACGCTTGTAGTTCGCTCCTCATATTTTTTGTGTTTTTGATGTTTTAAGTGGTGCAAAAACTTATATTTTGTGTTAATTTTTGTTTAAATGCTTATGTGAACATATCTTAGTTAAAATATTGTCCCCACGTAACCGGTGAGTTCGTTCCATTTTTTTTTTTTTTTTTTTTTGTATGTGTGTCAAAACAATTGCTTAGTGGAGATAGGTAAGCAAACAATTTGCCGGCGCTTCATGCGCTGTGCTAGCGAAATGTTACCTAGTAACGTTGTTGCCAAGTCAACAGATAACAATGTATTAGAATGTACGCCATCAAAACAAACTCGTAAGGCCCAGTCCACACCGATAGATCATGATAATACATTATTGGATAGTTCAGTATCCAAAAAATTCAAACCAAACATAAACCCCTCAGTACACCAAGAGAATTCTTTACTGTATAATGAATCCTCTCTTTCCCCATTTATTGTACATGTACAAAAGAAAGTAGCGGGAGAAAGTCTTCAAATACAGGCTATCTCATTCGGTTCGTTTATCTACAAAAATAAAATTGATAATATAAAAAAAATCAAGCCGTTGGGTAAACGCACAATTGCAATCGAATTCAAAAATTATTTAGCAGCAAATACTTTTCTCAATAACAAAATTTTAGAACAAAACAACTACTTACCATTTATACCTTCCTTTCACGTAACTCGTCTTGGAGTTGTAAAAGATATACCTACATCTCTTTCTGACGAGGAAATATTAAGTAATTTGGAAGTCCCTCCGGGATTCGGAAAAATAATAAAAATTCGAAGGCTTAACTACAGAGACCGTAAAATTGAAATCCCGACATGGAAACCATCTCAAACTGTTGTGGTCACAATCGAAGGGCAAAAACTCCCATCACACCTTTACCTCTTTTACAATCGTCTACCAGTAGAAACTTACATAATCCCTACTATTCAATGTCATCAATGTTTAAGATACGGACACACTAAAACTAACTGCAAATCTGCAGCACCTAGGTGTTTTAAATGCACTTTACATCATCTTGGAAACACATGTAATGTAACTCAAGAAAATACTATTTGTGTTCATTGCTCGGGAAATCACCAGGCTATCGATATAAATTGCCCAGAATTGACAAGACAGAGGAACATTAAGAAAGTAATGGCTGACCAAAGTATATCGTATATCGAAGCAGCTGGAATGTTTCCCTCCGTGAAAATATCATACTCAGAAAAAACGAAAGCTGTCAACAATTCAAACAAAATTGAAACACAAAATAATTTCACGCCTAAATGGAGGGTAATCACCCCTTCAAACAAAAATAATCTTAAAAAACATAGTAATACCCCCCCTTACTTGGATAAAAAACAAATCAACTCATTATTAATTGCACCAAATGGAAACCATCCAGTACCTAAAAATGGATGTGCTCTCTCGTTAACAAATGAAACTACCCCAGATACAATAATACCTGAAGACATTAATTATAGTCGTAAAGAAATAATTCTAAATTGCATATACAATATGATCCATGAACTCCTTACCACAGGACACTATATCTCAGTACCGTCCAACGATGCACTTATTAAGAAGATTATTAAGAAGATATCGATTCAAACTCTATCACAGAAACAAATTAGACCTTAAACTTGTAACTCGCACAATAATTCCCTGTATAATCTTTCATACAAAATGGCCTTAAATATTGCCCAGTGGAACTGCAGAAGTGCAATACCTAATAAAGACTCTATTTTAAAATTGCTATCCGAGAACCAGGTTCAAATAGCGGCACTATCTGAAACCTGGCTCCGCGATGAAAAAACATTCAAAATTCTCGGCTACCAATGCCTAAAAGATAATAGACATGATCGCAAAGGTGGAGCTGCGTTATTAATAAAAGACACATTTTTCTTTAACCAGATAAATTTAAAACCAATAAATTGTCCATCACAAGTTGTTGCTGCGGAAATAGACGGTACAACTTTTGTCTCAATTTATATTTCTCCTAATTTCCAACCCACCAAAAATATTTTAAGAACCATAATTTCTCGAATAAAACATCCCTTTGTAATTATGGGAGATTTTAATGCTCACCATAACATGTGGGGTTCATCATCATGCACAAAATTAGGTAGAATTATAGTTGATCTGCTAAATGAGTTGAATCTTTGCATTATTAACGACGGATCACCGACACGTATCCCTGTGCCAAATCAACGAATCAGCGCAGTAGATTTAACAATATGTAGTCCCGATATTGCTCCATACTTGAATTGGAAAATACTTTCTGACCCATTCAATAGTGATCATCTTCCAATAATTTTGCATTATTCACAACCGTCATACAGATACATATATACCTCTCATATTGAAAACTCAAAATCCAAAAGAAACAACAAATTCGATAAAAATGTTTGTAATTTTGGAAAAGCTAATTGGCCAGGATATAATCATTTCACCAACAACCCCAATATAAAATTTACTCCCCCCTCAATAGAAAACCTACAAGAATGCTACGATGAATTTATTAAAACGATTGAAATATCAGAAAAATTTATACCTAAAAAGAATCCCAAATTCAAAAAGTTTCCCTTACCTCCTCAGCCTTGGTGGGACTCAGCGTGCGAAGAACATTCGTCAATTAGGAAGCAAGCATATAAAGACTACAAGCATAACATGACACTTGAAAATTTCTTGTATCTTAAAAATGTTCAAGCTAAAGTCAAACGGTTCCTCAAAAACAAGAAAAGAAAAGGGTGGAAAGACTTCTGCACATCACTTAGTATCCAAGTTCCAATTTCAGAAGTTTGGAATAATATCAGAAAATTTCGTGGCTCATACAAAACCCCATCTTCTAAATCATGCCCTAAACTATGGTCAGAAGATTTCTTAAATAAAATGGCCCCACCGTATGCTGTTAACATCGATGAAATCTCGTTACAATATTCACATACTAGCAGTAACTGGCTAGATGCCCCATTCCAAATAGACGAATTAAAATCAGTCTTACAAGTGGTAAAAAATACTTCACCTGGAATAGACGGGATCCCATATATTATCTTACATAATAGTAGCGACCAAATTCTTGAATATCTCTTAAAATTAATAAACATAATGTTCGATACTGGGGTTATCCCAGAATCTTGGAAAACTCAACTCATTATCCCAATTTTGAAACCACTAAAGGACCCTAATTCAGGTGTCAACTACAGACCAATAGCATTATCATCAACTCTGCTTAAATTAACAGAACATATTATAAAAAGACGAATTGATTGGTTCGTTGAAAACAAAAATATTTTGCCGTACAATATGTTTGGCTTCAGAAAAAAAAAATCCTCAGTAGAAAGTGTAGCCAATTTAACAACGGATATTCTTTTAGCTTTCTCTAGACAAGAACAGGTCATAGGAGTAAGCTTAGATATCACAAGTGCATATGATAATGTGCTTCTCTCCCTTCTTAAATCTAAACTTCTCCGAATTGGAATCCCCCTAAAATTAGCCATCTTCATAATGAATATTCTCCTGGATAGAAAAATCATTCTCGACATTCGAGGAATTGATACTCAAGAAAGAAAAGTCGACAGAGGCTTGCCACAGGGGTCAGTCCTTAGCCCTATCCTCTTTTTTTCGAGATTTTTCATGTACTGTTACCCTCGGCACAGTTACTGATATATGCAGACGATTTTTTTATTTATGTATCAGGGAAAAAAATCCAACAAATGGAGAACATTATGAATAATACTCTCAAAAATATTTCTTCGTGGTTATCTGAAAATGGCCTGAATCCCAGTCCTCCCAAATGTAAAGCCATTATGTTTACAAAAAAACGCTCTATACCACATATAAAAATTCAACTAAATGACATTATCCTCCCTGTCTCTTCGGAATTAAGATTTCTTGGTATCACTTTGGATTCCAGACTATCTTGGAACTCTCAAGTTACACATATCATTAACAAATGCCAGTCTGGACTAAATGCAATGCGAGCTGTAACCCGTACTTGGTGGGGAGGTCACCCTTCTGTTCTACGTTTAATGTATATATCATACGTTCGCAGTCAAATCGACTATGGAGCGTTTTTACTTAGTCCAATTTCCAAGAAAAATTTACAACGCTTAGATAGAATACAATTTGAAGGTCTGAGACTTATATTGGGCGCTATGAAGTCGACACCGGTATGTGCACTCCAGGTGGAAGCCGTGGACCCACCACTTGAGCTGAGAAAACAGTATCTGTCAGATAAATTTGTTTTAAAATGCAATATTATTAAATTCCACCCTCTAATTAGAAAAATCGCTATGCTTAAAATATTCACAAATCAATCACCATTTTGGAAACATAAAATCTCCCCTCCTCTTGTAAATAGCCTCACCTTTTTAGACCAATACTCATCGGATTTCATTAAATCTGAGACACTCCCAGTTTACTCATTACCCTATCAAAATTTAATCGAGCCGCCAAACATAATCCACTCATTAGGAATAACTCCAGATGCTTTTGCATCTAAAAGACTTAAACACGTAATTGAATCCAAATGGAATGACTGGAAAATACTTTATACGGATGGATCAAAAATGGACTGCAAAAGCAATACTGGAGCAGCAGTATTTAGTGATTCAGATAAAGTTGAATTGCTTTTGACTCTCCATAAAGATTCTACAATATTCTCAGCAGAATGTATAGCTATAATAGAGGCTTTGAACTTTGCAAATAAAAAACGATTCTTAAAGACATTAATATTGACCGATTCCTTAAGTACACTCGAAAAACTCTCTAAATCCCCTATTTTGTATAGTGATGACCACTACTGTATAGATATATGGAAAAAAATTAAAGAAATATGCAACCAAAACAGAAAACTTTGTCTGGCATGGATACCAAGTCACTGTGGCATACCAGGAAATGAGAAAGCGGATGAATTGGCTAAGAGAGCAACATTTGGAAACACACGGACACATCCCAATATTACACAAAACGATCTCCTACCAATCGCAAAATACCGTCTGATGAATAAATGGCAGTTATATTGGGACACAAGCTCACTGAAAAAGGGTAGACTTTACAAAACGACCCAACAAACAATTGTCAAAAAGCCATGGTTCCATGATAAAGCTTTTGACAAACATTCCATCAGCGTTATGTGTCGTATCCGCATGGGACACTGTTGTACCAGAGAGCATTTAAAAAAAATAGGGATCATTGATAGCAGTCTCTGCGAATGTATGATTGGTGATGAGACACTGGATCATTTGTTTCTTGAATGCCCCATAAACGATAGGTATCCGTCCTTTTTTATCGACCTCACAGAGATTGGGGTTCCAATGCCAACAAATGTGAGGACATTGTTGAGCTACAATTCCAGGCAGGTAAACATTTTGCTCAAAAAATTCATCAAAATTAATGACATTAAAATTTAACTCTGTTCATAAAATTTAAATTGATCGAAGTAAAATAAATATACAAAAATAATTTAGGTTTCTCTATTTTGACAGTTTAATATTTTAACTTAGATGGCTGAGAACACTCTTATCGGGTGAAGAGCCAACAAAAAAAAAAATTAAGGAATACTTTTAATTTTTCTGAATTATTAGGGTATTTTTCTGTAAATATACTTTTGTTATTCTCTCTATTTTCTTAAGGTTATTCAATAATATTTTTTAGTAAAAATGTGTTATTATTTTCCCTCTAACTAAAAATAGTCATCAATAAATATTTATCGACTTGTTTATTAATTGCATTTCACGATGATTAGTGTTTTATATGATATGAATTAATTTTTTTTAGTTACCTACCTATGTAATTTTCTGATGTGTTTGTGTTTTCTATCTATTTATTGAAATGTTTACTAATTTCATTTCACGATAATTATAATTTTGTATGATATTATAAAATGGAATTGAATTTTATAATCAGGTACCTACGTAATTTTGTAAGGTGGTTGGTTGTATTGATTTATTTATTGAAATGTTTATAAAATTCATCTCACGATGATTATAATTTTATGTGATGTTATAATATTGAATTGAATTTTTTAATTAGGTACCCACGAAATTTTCTAAGGTGTTTGTATTAATCCATCTACTTTCTACATACATATCTATCGATATATTTATTAATTTCATTTCACGATGTTTCGAATTTTATGTGACGTTATACTTAATTATATATAAATATTGAATTATTCATCGGCATCCAGCGGCTCCCAAAATTCTCAGATTCACATAATAAACAATATACACGCAATACTATACTTCAAAAACTATACTTTTAAAACAAATGGTTGCCGACCTATGATTTATTACTGCATACACTGGTTACTTACTTTGAAGTGAATTACCAGAAATTACCTATTTATAAAATATTTTTCCAACTGTCGATTTGTTCAGGAGAACTTTGTTCTCTTAACATATCGACAATGTATCAAGCCAGAATACGCGAGAATTGTATGGAGAGGTCTACTTTTTTCATGGATTTTCCAACTTTGAAGTCAAAAAACACCAACTTAGAGGCTTCGCAGCATATATGTTCCATACACGGATTTACTCAGAATTCGGAGTAGAACATTTCGTGTGTCTGTGTGTGTGTGTGTCTGTGTGTGTGTCTGTGTGTCTGTGTGTGTGTCTGTGGGTCTGTGTGTGTGTGTGTCTGTGTGTCCGTCCCCCCCTTATAACTTTTGATCCGCTCAATTTACAGAGCCTAAAATTTCAGAATATATAAACAGTTACAGGCCTACAAAACTTTTATACTCGGAATTTTGAATTTTTGTTTCAGTCAGGGGTTATCAACTTTTGAATTTTTATTTTATTTTTCCATATATCTCAGAAACCATAAACGGTAGAACGCTGAAAATTGGTACAAACATAGACAAATACAAAATCTCAAATTAGTTTTTTCAAAAAAATTCCAGGGTTTCTCAAACATTTTTTATTAAGAAAAATATTTTTTTTATGATAAATTTATGAGTTTAACTGCCTATATTTCCAAAACTTTTACAATTATCGAAAAAAGCCGAAACACCCCAACTAGATAATTTAATTTTCTATAAAAAATATTAACATTGTAGTAGAAGATCTCAATTTTTTTTAAATTTTTTTTTTAAAAATTGAATTTAGTGACGACATCGCTTCATACATTTTGTATGGCAGTCGCCTATACACAATATGTAAGAAGACTTAATAGTTTGTTACTTCATCTCCAAACATACATACATACCATCATGCAATTTGCATATTCTGGGTAGGAAAAAGGATCTTCTTCCATACTATCCTATCTTGACATACATACCTACATATGTTGTATAGAAAACAAAATATCTGAAAATATTCAATAATTTGTATCTATGGGTTTATAGTTTGGTACATATTCTTCAACTATACATACTATCGCTATCGACAGTTGGATCTCATGTGTTACATGCAACTAGTTTATCCAACTGTCGATTTGTTCAGGAGAACTTTGTTCTCTTAACATATCGACAATGTATCAAGCCAGAATACGCGAGAATTGTATGGAGAGGTCTACTTTTTTCACGGCTTTTCCATCTTTGAAGTCAAAAAACACCAACTAAGAGGCTTCGCAGCATATATGTTCCATACACGGATTTACTCAGAATTCGGAGTAGAACATTTCGTGTGTCTGTGTGTGTGTGTGTCTGTGTGTGTGTGTGTCTGTGTGTGTGTGTGTCTGTGTGTGTGTCTGTGTGTCCGTCCCCCCCTTATAACTTTTGATCCGCTCAATTTACAGAGCCTAAAATTTCAGAATATATAAACACTTACAGGCCTACAAAACTTTTATACTTGGAATTTTGAATTTTTGTTTCAGTCAGGGGTTATCAATTTTTGAATTTTTATTTTATTTTTCCATATATCTCAGAAACCATAAATGCTAGAACGCTGAAAATTGGTACAAACATAGACAAATACAAAATCTCAAATTAGTTTTTTCGAAAAAATTCCAGGGTTTCTCAAACATTTTTTATTAAGAAAAATATTTTTTTTATGATAAATTTATGAGTTTAACTGCCTATATTTCCAAAACTTTTACAATTATCGAAAAAAACCGAAACACCCCAACTAGATAATTTAATTTTCTATAAAAAATATTAACATTGTAGTAGAAGATCTCAATTTTTTTTTAACATTTTTTTTAAAAATTGAATTTAGTGACGACATCGCTTCATACATTTTGTATGGCAGTCGCCTATACACAATATGTAAGAAGACTTAATAGTTTGATACTTCATCTCCAAACATACATACAAACCATCAAGCTATTTGCATATTCTGGGTAGGAAAAAGGATCTTCCTCCATACTATCCTATCTTGACATACATACCTACATATGTTGTATAGAAAACAAAATATCTGAAAATATTCAATAATTTGTATCTATGGGTTTATAGTTTGGTACATATTCTTCAACTATACATACTATCGCTATCGACAGTTGGATCTCATGTGTTACATGCAACTAGTAAGTATTCAATATCTGGAAAAAAACATGTGAATAAATAATTATACAACAAGATACAACAACAAACAGAGGAAAAAATAACATGTTATTGTCCATCGCAGAATAGGAATAATACAACAGGTTGGTATGTACCTACCTGATATAATGTACCTACGTGCTTTGGTGAACGTACTCACGCCACGATATGTACCTACATAATGAAGTGTCGAGCGCGGGAGGCGTATTTACCTTTCCGTGTTGATTAGGAGGCAAGTAGGTACTGCCTCGAATTAGAAAGTATTTTTTTTTACTTGTGTTGTAGGTGTTGCACATTTGGACACTTGATTTATATACTTGGACTTGGACCGTGATGGGCATATTTATTTATTTATTTATTACAAAAAAACATATTTTTACATAAAAAAAATTACATAGGGCAGAGCGGGGTCACCTGAGTCACTGGGTCAAATGAACCACCAGTACTAGCGCTCATACCGTGCATGATAGATACAAACCGAAGATTTTGGATGGTGCAGGAGGGCTGCTAAACTCATCTGGTTAGTTTAGCAGCCCACCGGCTTTCCGTTTGAGTGCACGGATGTAATTTTTGTTTTTTCGCGAAAACTTATTCGTTATATTTTTTGTTTTAAAAAATCGTCTTTGATGTTACGGCAATCAAGTAAGTATATTTTGTTTTCAAAATATAGTGCATTTGAAATATACTACACTTAAGGGGGGGACTGCTGCCAACGTACCTATTTTTCAATTTGATATATCATCATTATTTCTTATCAAATCGTTTTGAAAAAAATAATTTAGATAGTTTGGGTATTAATAAACAAAAATATACCTTAACTATAATATATAATATATTTGGTGATATTTTTTATGTTATGTAATCAAATATTACTATTAAAAACATAATTCTAGTCAACGTACATTGAAATTCAGGTGTTTATAACTCAAACTACTTGTATATACCTAAGTAATATATTTTTTAAATTTATCATTTTGGTATGCGTAATTACAAGAGAAAAACAGAGCTGCTCACCAAAGAACAAATGAAACATGCAGCAGAAGAAGTTATTAACGGAAAAAAAGTATCAGTAAAGCAGCAAAGATAACAAAATAGACAAGACCATGCTTTTAAGGTATGTTAAGACAGCCTCACAAGAGAAGACTGGCCGTGATTGCAATAAATGGGCTCACGTTATATGCACCACTGGTGGAGGGATATATATTCAGTAACTATTAAAATAAGAACGTACTAAAATTGTAGATTTTAGATTTACGATCTAATTTCAACGTTATAAAATATCAACTTGGACTAAATGGATAGGAACGTACCTATTTTGGCCGGAACGTTCTTAAAAAGTTACTGAATCAGATGTATTATGAATAATTATGAAAATTATGAAATTTTCATCATTTTCATAATTATTCAAAATACGTCTACTTCAGTAAATTTTTAAGAACGTTCCGGTCAATATAGGTACGTTCATATTGCATTTAGTGCAAGTTGATATTTTATAATGCTGAAATAAGACCGTAAATCTAAAATCTACAATTTTAGTAATATATACACAAATTATCAACCCATCCCAGAGGAAACCCGGGAGTTCATATATGCTGATGACACTGCGTGGCAGGGGCGTGAAACCCCGAAATGAAATTCAGTAATGTCGAAAATTATCTGTTTTTTAGCATCATTTTTCATTCCAGTGGCCATGAAAAATATTTTTTAAATACATACCAAAATATAATTTGCTTTTGTGGCCCAGTAAAGCATCGTATCTACATACGGTTAAATTTTTAATCTTGTAGTACAATTGCAATATCTGGACGACTTTTCTTTTATTTCAGTACATTGTCTGAGTTTATTTGTTTATGTTAAATTGTTAATTTGTCGATTTTTTGGCACAAATCATCCAATAGGATGCAATTGCCTTGAAAAAAAAATAATAATTGCAATAAACCAAAAAAAATTTTTTTGTTTATTTTCGGCTTCTATAAGCAATTCCGCTTTTGTGCAGTGGCTACCCAGGAAGATACATTCCAATTAGATGAAGATAAACTTACACAAACCCTAAATGCACTTGGGAAATACTACAACGAGAACATGATAAAGCCAAACCCAAGAAAAATAATTCCACGCCTTCCATCTTAAAAACAAATAAGCAGGTAGAAAGCTGGATGTCACGTGGAAGGGAGAAAAAATCGAACACTGCTCCACGCCGAAATACCTTGGTGTGACACTGGTTAGGACACTTTCCTATAAAGAACACTGCAATAACACCATGCACAAAGTTTCCGCCAGAAATAACATCTTACGAAAGCTCACCGGTTCATCATGGGGAGCCTTTACGATCACCGGATAAAACCCCCAAGACTAAGATCGAGAAAAAGCTTCCTTAAGGTCACAAATGACTTTACAACTTCGTCTGAAAAACGTAGAGAGGAATTGTGGAGGCAGGAACTTGGTGATAATCCATGGATGATGCCATCCGAAGGCACAAACACCGTGCATAGACTGAGCTACCCCCCGTGGAGGGCACTGAACAGACTAAGGGTTGGGGTGACTAGGTGCAAATGTAACCAGCAGAAGTGGGGCTTTTTGGATGGGGAGGACATGATCTGCGACTGCGGGGAGGTTCAGAGTGATTTTCACTTATTGCAATGCCCGCTGATGCGAAATGCATGTAATGAGAATGACCTAATGATGGCAAATGACAAAGCGATAGACGTCGCTGCATACTGGAGTGGCAAGGCCTAAAGTCCGGACCCGAAAACTAAGTATATTGAATAGTTATATTTAAAATTACTAAAGAAAAATTACGTGGCTAATACTTTACCTTGTCAGAATCAATATAAAAAATAAATTTGGATTTTTTTAGAATAAATTTCAAAATTTCAAAGAGGGAAAACTAATTGTGAAAAAAATCCAGATGGAGTAAAAACTACTTTTATACGATTGTGGCCAACACTAAACTCTCCACTGTATGTAGACCATAGTCTTGTCACACAGTTGGGATGATTATCATACTACAGTCATTGAATTTCCATAAATTTAATAGATAAAGTAATGCTCTGTTGTATCATCCAACATGTACATTATACAACCCTAACTACTATAGTTAATCAATCAAATTACTTATGATTTAAAACCAACAGGATATATTTAGAGAAACTTTTATCTTGTTTACAAATTAAAATTCTTATATGTGATCTCACAGTACCAAGATGTACCACGAGAATTGATGTTGTTTATTTAAAAAAAAGAAGTACTTAATACTGGTAAAAATAAGTTTAAAAACAACTAGTCAATGAACTCGAGTACCCGAGATAAAAGTTCTCTGATATCAAAATAGTATTTAAGGTAAATTGACGTTGGTTCAATGTCAATCATTTAATTCTTCTTCGTGTCAGCAGCATTCAAACAGTTCTCGACCAATAGTTGGCAACGTCAGATGCTGCGCCACTACAGCGCAGTAGGTCCTCGAGTGAGCAGGTAGCAGGGCAGGCAGGGCAATCTCGTAGGTGGTCAGTGGTCTGCGGCAGGCCGCATTCACACGAGAGGCAGTCGTCATCTGATATAATTCCCCATCTCCTTAGGTTATCTTTCGATCTGCCGACGCCCGGTCTTAATCTATTTAGTGATTCCCAGGTGCGCCAGTCCAGACTGTGACCCGGGGGGAGATGCTCCTGAGGTTCGATGAACTCTTTTGGAGATTTTTCTCGCCACAAAGTGAGCCTGGCTTCCTCTGGAGATGTTTTGAGCGGCTCAGTGTATCTTAGGAAGCCCTTGCGGGATTTCAGCCTGGGTCGGGCAGTCTCACAGTTGTAAAGGCAGTGCGAGGGTTGGTGTTGAGCTTTGTTCAGTTCTACGCTACATTGCACCTCGCGCCTGATGCTAGGGGGTACAGCATGTCCAGTGGAGTGGGTTTAAGGCAGCCAGTGATCACGCGGTAGGTGTCGTTGAGTGCCACATCAACGTGTTTAGCGTGAGGTGATCTGCTCCACACTGGGGCAGCGTATTCACCAGCTGAGAAACACAGGACCAGGGCTGAGGTACGAAAGAGCAATGGTTGTGCGCCCCACTCAGAGTTGGCCAGTTTGCATAGAAGATTGTTTCTTGTAGCCACTTTCTGCTTGGTGTTAGTGCAGTGTGTTTTGAATGAGAGAGTTCTATCCAGCGCGACTTCAAGATATTTAGGATGTGTGCATGGGCTCAGGTTTTTATTTTCCCATTTAATGGAGGGCGTTCTTTTTGCATCTCTGTTTTTTAAGTGGATGAAAGATACTTGGGTTTTTGTGGGGTTGGGTTGTAGCTGATTCTGTTTATAGAATTGAGACATTGACTCTAGACCGTATGACACGGTGTTTTCCACTTCTTCAAAGGTTGGTGTTTGGGTGATTAGTGCGAGGTCATCTGCATAGACAAAAGATTTTGTTCCAGTTGGGAGTGGCTGGTCGTTCGTGTAAATGTTAAACAGAGTTGGTGCTAAGACGCTCCCCTGCGGGAGTCCGTTTCTCTGTGCACGCCATCTTTTGTGATCGTATATATTTTTGAGTTGAGTATTTGTTCTGTGCAGAGATCATAGAGTCCCGCTGCCTTACCATTTTTTGAAGTGCTTAATGCTTTTTCCAGTTCGCTCATGTTGAAAGGGTTAGAGAGTTCGCTAGTTTCCTCGTCTGGGCATCTAGTGGTTTGGTCTTTGCCGTTTAAAAGGAGTTGGTATGCGATTTGGTCAGCAGTTACTTTTGCGTGTTCGATTGGGGCAGTAGGGTCGTGAGAAAGTTTCTTTAGCAGCTTCCATGCCTTTTGGCTGTTTTTTGTGAAGTCGAGTTCTTCGATCATCTTGATCCACTGACTTCTTCTGTCTTCAGCGACTGAATCAGCTAGACGTTTGCCCATTTTGATGGTGTCCTCTGAGAAAGGCGAGTCTCTGTGAAGGTTTCCGTATTGCTCTATGAGATCCATTAATTCGGGTGAGAGTCCTGAGATGTACTTTGTACGACATCCTCTCGGTATGTGAAATCTTGAAATCCTTTTGATTATGTGTATGAACATTTCATAGTTAGAAATGGTTGGTTGAAGGTGTTGTATTTCTTTGTCCAGGTCATTTGTAAAGTGAGTCCAATTTGCTTTCCTGAAGTTAAATCTACGTTTGAAGGGAACCTTCTTGGGTTCGATAGCGGCCACTACCTGACAGATTATGGGGCTATGTTGGGTGTAAGGTATTGGAGAGCCCACTGACTTTATGCACTGGTGGCTTAGTGTCTTGCTCGCAAAAATGAGATGGGTTATATCCTCTTTTCCATCTGCCACTGTTAAATTATGGTGGTAGTTTGGCATCATGTATGAGTGATAGTTGACTACCTTCGAGCCAAAGTTCTAAAGCTTCACCATTAAAGTCTGTTTTTGCATATCCCCACAGTATGCTATGGCAGTTGAAGTAGCCGACTATGAATTTTATGGATTTGGAAAAGTTTGATGGCGCTGCAAAGCGAAATTCTTCATTTGGTAGTTTATAGTAAGAAGTTATTGAAAACATGTTGAATTCGACTGTTAGGATTTCAATATTATGCAGTTCGGTGAGGGTAACACTTGTTATTTCTAGATTGTCTTTCACAAAGATTGCGCTACCATATTTCTCGTATGGTCTTTCATTGACTAGTTTCATTCCCTCTATATGAGGTCGTTTATTGCTTGCACCTCGATGGTTTCCTGAATACACAGGGTGTCACAGTTGGTAAGTTTACAGTATTCACTAAGGAGTATTTACTTGCACGTCGATAAACCTTCTATGTTGATTGATATAATAGTAATGGTTGGCCCTGAGAAGGGCCTTTTTGTAAGATATGCATTTTGGCTCATATTGAACTAGCTTTAGGGTCGTTGAATTGACTGTTGCTGCTGTATTGCAAAGATTTGCCAGGATATTTCTGTTACCAGGGGGCACCGCGGGGAGGTTCTTTCCTTGCCCCCCCCCCCCCCCCCCAATCATTTAATAGAAGCACAAGACTAAGTACCTAGTGATAGGTAATTCATCTCTCCTTTTCTTAAATTGTAAACGTATAAAACTACTAACAAAATAAAAGTTTATTTAATGTTCAGAGTATTTAATCAAAAGACCCGAACATATCATACATAGTAAGTGTATATGTTTTCTTCTTGAAAGATTGAAAATCCCTAAATGAATTTTTATGGTGTTCATGTAACCATACTCACTGTCACGAAACTCAAAGTATGCACTCTACATGATAACTGTTAAGAAATTGATATAAAAAAATTGCTTTAACAATAGACGAGCATGTATGAGACGATGCATGAATGTTGATGAGGCGATGGATATGTGTCAAGATAGAAGAATTTGTTGTTTAGTTCTCTCTACCCACCCCGTGAGGAAGATGGCGTGATAGTATTTAGATGGATACTATTACATTCCTAATAGCGGAGACTAAAAAAATCATAAAAATGTGAAATCATATGAAGAAATTATGAAATCAAATTACACATTGTCAAACACAAATAAAATATCTCCATATACATATATGTTTTTCATACAAGAAATCCATTATTTTGAACACAGTTTTTCAAACGGTTGTATATGTAATGAATGTGTAAAGGAGGCGTCTAGTCTTGCCGCTTTTCGTCGCTTAGGTGCTGAATACATAAAACAAAAGTTTTTTTAAAAATCGTGTGTTTCTATTGTTTATATATTATGTTCTAAGACTATAATATCTGTTTTGCTTGTTTTGATACTATATTGTTATTATTATTTTTTCATGTTCTTTGATGTCTTCTATTGTGGTAGTGTGTTTTCCTTTTTTTTACTTTGTGTTTTATTGTTATTGATGGATACGTGTCTTTTTTGTGTTCATTTAGTCATCCGATGTTGATTTGTTTATTTTTATTGTTTGTTTTTATTTTCGTTTGTACTAGATGTAAGAAATTGTATTTTTTTTACATCTTAATAAAATGTATACAATACAATATTTTTCTCTGAAGGTTGACAAACTCTGAATGCAGTTTTGTGAAGATTGTTTATGTTGTAAAAATGATTTTAACAAAATTGGAAAATCTCAAATTTTCAGGTTGTGAGAGAATTTTTTCTGTTTTAACAGATGAAATCATAGAGAAGGAATGAAGCGTTGTCTATGGAAATCTAATCAGCTCTTAGTTAATGTACTTCACACATATGGTATCATTGTCCGCATAGTTTGGTCTGTACAGATGACAATATTTGTCATATAAGTACAATAAAATTATTACTCCATTCTGACGATGCTCGGCATTGGGCTATACCGGTGGATGGAAGTCGCGTTTGTGAACTTAATTAAATATAATTTTTTCATAATTCTATACAATTATAATTGGTTTTTGATTGCAAGTAATATTGCAGAATAGGTAAAATAGAAAGATTTTTTTCTAATTCCTATTTGATAATTAATTCAATTCAATAAAAAAATACATTGAATAGGACTATCCCAATCGAATGCTCGTAGGAATTGATAACATAATAATATTTTGTTTACAATATTGTTCTATTTTCGTCCAAGGCAAGATTAAACATTTTTTAATCTGTAAGATGTATATTATATCCTTTTTAAACAATTACATATACATCTTCACAAATTTCCCAAATTATGCATTACCTGATTGTTTTTGCTGTAGGTGAAGGAAATCAGTCGAGGCAGATCTATATAATCTTCTTATTTTTCTTTCGTTGAGAGTTTAACACCTTTATTGAGAGAAAAATATGAGGATTGAGAAGTCCTCATGCCTTAATTTTTCTCTTTATTTGAATTGATATATCGTTGTTTAGTGATATACATATTATTTGAAATATAGAGAAATATTGAGACCTGAGGCTTCCCCATTCCTAATATTTATGAGGATTGAGAAGTCCTCATGCCTTAATTTTTCTCTTTATTTGAATTGATATATCGTTGTTAAGTGATATTATACATATTATTTGAAATAAAGAGAAATATTGAGACCTGAGGCTTCCCCATTCCTAATATTTATGAGGATTGAGAAGTCCTCATGCCTTAATTTTTCTCTTTATTTGAATTGATATATCGTTGTTAAGTGATATTATACATATTATTTGAAATAAAGAGAAATATTGAGACCTGAGGCTTCCCCATTCCTAATATTTATGAGGATTGAGAAGTCCTCATGCCTTAATTTTTCTCTTTATTTGAATTGATATATCGTTGTTAAGTGATATTATACATATTATTTGAAATAAAGAGAAATATTGAGACCTGAGGCTTCCCCATTCCTAATATTTATGAGGATTGAGAAGTCCTCATGCCTTAATTTTTCTCTTTATTTGAATTGATATATCGTTGTTAAGTGATATTATACATATTATTTGAAATAAAGAGAAATATTGAGACCTGAGGCTTCCCCATTCCTAATATTTATGAGGATTGAGAAGTCCTCATGCCTTAATTTTTCTCTTTATTTGAATTGATATATCGTTGTTAAGTGATATTATACATATTATTTGAAATAAAGAGAAATATTGAGACCTGAGGCTTCCCCATTCCTAATATTTATGAGGATTGAGAAGTCCTCATGCCTTAATTTTTCTCTTTATTTGAATTGATATATCGTTGGTAAGTGATATTATACATATTATTTGAAATAAAGAGAAATATTGAGACCTGAGGCTTCCCCATTCCTAATATTTATGAGGATTGAGAAGTCCTCATGCCTTAATTTTTCTCTTTATTTGAATTGATATATCGTTGTTAAGTGATATTATACATATTATTTGAAATAAAGAGAAATATTGAGACCTGAGGCTTCCCCATTCCTAATATTTATCTCGGTATACGGGTGCAATTCCATTTTTTGTGTAAATTACAAACATATTGACTTTTATAAGATTCCCGTAAATAAATGATATTATTTGTTGTGCTATTCAAGGTAAGTGCTATTAATGTTTGTAGGTATATTTAATTTTAAAATTAATTGTGGCACCGGCTGATAATAGTGCTTCCACCCTTATTAATTATCATCGTTTTGGGGTGTCCAGTATGAGCCGGATATTCAAAAGAACAAGAGGCAATATAACATATCAATGAGGTTCACCAGCCATTCTGAATGTTGTCCTTTTAAGTGTGACGAGGCTGTTGTGTGGGGATACAATACTCATGTGTCGTGCTTTCTTTTATAAGGTAATACACACTCGCACAGCTAGGCTGCCGCTGGTTACCCCACATTGTGGGATATGTCGTGATGGTACATATATATGTTATTACAATTATATTATAAGTTATTATATTTATTTCGGAAATAAATGATAATATTCATTATCATTATGTTCTATAATAGGTACCAGGTATATTTCATTTGACTATGGAAGAAATATAAGTTGTAGGTATTAAAGTTTATTTATCTTATTTTTGTACAAAACTTTTCCATTTATTAGAAAAATAATATTATACTTTATATAATAATGAAGAATATGATACATATTTTTCGTGTTTATTCAATTATCTTAATAAATACATACTAATGTTGCATTTAACTGAAAAAAAATATTAACGCTCAGCCGGGAACGTATAGTTTTGTTAACTTTGAATGAAATACAAAATTATTCAATTTTATCTAAATATCAAATGAATCAAGATGGAAACAGTTTCAACATGCATTGTCATCGGGAATATACAAATTCTGAAAATTTCGGAGCACTAACTAGTCGAGAAGTTAAAAATCGATTGTAGAATTGCAGTACAGACAGGCAAACAAGTGAAATTAAATAAAATGGCGTAAAAATCTATCCAATCATGAGAATTGACACCATGAATTCAGTGGCGTAGCTAGAAAATATTGGCCCTCATGCAAAAATTACAAATGGGCCTCTAACGTTATTTTAGTCCCACATCCCTCATGCGAAAATTACGAAAGGGCCCTAGGACATTTTAAAAAGTATTAATTATACACATTAGATTAAATAAACTCTTGTTTAAAAATATATTTACTCTTGTCAATCCAATAATAATTAAATATTTGCACAATCATTAATGAAAATTTACTGTTATTGAAAATTGATTTAGATTGGTATGACCGCCGCACAGGAATATCGGGTCCAGTGCGTAGATGCGTTTGGTATTCGGGACTGTCGGAAGACAAAGACGACTGCAACTAGCGATGGCATCATCTGTCTCCCGATTGGTTGGAAGTTTCGTAATGCGAGAGCTGGCGATGAGCTTCTGGAATGTACCTACTAGATGTGTAGCATAGAACACACTAACTAAATGTGTAGGGACTTGTTGCTACCCAGAGATGCGGGGGGAGATAGGATAACGTTATATTTTTATCGATGTGGATAGGTGTATATGTGACGCCACATGTGTTTTGTAAAAATATTTTGATATTGACAACGATTGATTTATCATATAAGAAATATGTTTAGGAAATTGGGTCCCTTATAAAGGTGGCCCTCGTGCTTTTCATGACCCTGCTGTTAGATATAAGAGCTACGCCATAGCATGAATGTCATATTTAAAAATTCTTTTTTACAAGTATATAATACCTGATATATGAACAGTATAAAAGTATGACATATTGGTAAAGGCTATAACTAACACGGACATGACATGTTTTAAATTAAGAAAATTGTGGATGGAATCGATCAAGATAGTTTCTTCAGAGTGATCCAGAGTTCTCCAACCGCTCTGTTGATGAATACATTAGGATCAATCTCCAAAGGCTGCTTCGTCTTTGGTGAAATTCTCACTTCGAAATTCTTGATGATGTGAGTAACACAAGTCTTGGCATTGGTCACTCCCAGACGCATCCCTGAAAATTATTATTTAAATTATTAAAATCAATAGGTATTTTCAAACTCCATCTTGGCTTATAGGGAGCCGCTATCGATTATTAATATCGATTTACGATGGAAGGATAGCTGGACATCCACCTCCCAGAATCACGTTCCAAGACAACAGGACATAGTTCTAGCTGAAGCGGAAGAAGAATTGAAGATACCTGTTGATATGATCAAAATACTTGACCCTGAAATTATAAATTAGTAGATTTAAAAGATAATGTATAATCAATGTCTCGAAACATATTCAATCGGTATATTGATAAAATGATATAATGCCAGTATAGTAATGTAACCTCGAACATACATTAATGAAACTCATTTTCAAATGGGAGATCAAACACGTGTTAACTGTAATAAATTTAACATGTAAGTATCTCAGTGGAATTCAAGTAGGTACCTCCATGAATGAGAATTCATGGAAAATACTCGAATAATATTAAACGATTTGACTTTAGACCAAGAATTGCTATTGTGAATATCGAAGTGGGTCTAAAGTATGTACATATGTAGGTAGTTATATTATATTGGAATGAATTGATAAATATCAAATAAGCTACCTATAGCCTACACAACAACACATACTGATTATCCCATTATATATGATATTCATTTCCATGAGTTACGTAATATGACTATTGGTCGCATACATAAGTAGCATAACTACATATTTGAATGTCATGTTAATTGATATAGGTACTTCAAAAACTGTGAAAAGACTTAGTAAACGAAAGCTAGTTCGAATCCTGCCTCGACCAATTTCGTCTACCTCTACCACAAGCATTTATGTTTAATTTAGGGAATGTAGGAAGATGTATATGTACTGTACATACATGTTTAACAAGGAAATTTTTTACAAAAAAAAAAAATATTAAATTAAAAACTACGAAGTTGTATTTCGGTTCTGCGTGGAGATAAATATGAAATCCTCCAATAGTTGCTGATGGAAAAATTGGTCAAAAAAGATAAATTTTTGGTTCTGCATGGTCGAATATAGGCATTGTGATTTATGAAACGTTAAAGACTGGACCGGAACAAGATCGGTGGAGGAGCTGTTCCGAGTGGCACGAGATATAAAAACCTTCGCAGAAGTGATAAAAGTAATTTATCCTTACCAACGCAAATTCTGGGCCCTTCACCAAATGGCAGGAAGGCAAACTTTGGAATATTATCTTTTGATTCCTCTGAAAATCTCTCGGGATCAAATTTCTCCGGATCGGGGAAGTATTCCGAGTCCATCTGTGTAGCGAATGTTGGAATAGTTACTGTCATCCCCAGAGGCACTGTGAAGGGTTTTGCATCAGAACTTGCCGGCGGCAGTTCAAAAGGTTTGGTGCACAGCTTGTTCAATGTGAAAACTGGCGGATGCAATCTTGAGACCTCTAAAAAACAAATATTACAACATTCAATTCAAATATTAGGATTCCTGCAATATCTCTTCACCGTAGTTTTGTTTAAGTTTAGAATTGGTATTAAATCCTATCATGGTATCAGTGATTTCTTAATTTGTTGTGTTTTTAAATTAAGTTATAGTAGTACCTATGTACAATTATATAAAAACACGCTTTTAAACCGTGCAATAAGGATAGGATTTCAAGCGCATTATCAGGATTACATGAAAATTCTTCGAAACACAATTCTTCGAATGCGCAATTGTACGAATAACAATTTTTCGAAAATCAGTTATCAGAATGACAATTATCCGAAAGCAAATTATTCGAACTAACATTTGTTGGAAAACCAATTGACCGAATTTAATATATTTTTGTGTCATTATGTTGCCTCCTTTGACATATTTGTTGCCAGTAAAATATATTCGATGAAGACTATTATTACTTGTATTATTGTGGGTACCTACGTATGTTTGCACATTTTTAATAACTGATGTTTGACAGCGCGGGATAGCCTAGTTTGTACACCAGTTTTTGATTTTGACACATTATGTACAGACAGTTTATCTAGTATTCACACCAATTTAGTTATTTTATTTTAATATTATAGTTACTTTTTTAATATATAATGCAACTGGCTCACGCCAGTCGCAATTATAACTACAAACAAACCTAACCAACCTATTTTTACCAAAGCTTTGTAGGTTTAGGTTTAAAAAATCGGTGTACATCCTAGAATATCTGACAGCGCGGTGCATCGCCATGTTGTTTATTCCATAGATTTTTATAATACATTATACTATGTAGATGTAATAAAAGTGAGTCATGGAATATCGCGCGTTTGACGTTTTGGTTATTAACATATTTCAGTTTTCCTTACTTTTCAACACATCTTAAATAACTTTTTTCTAAATCTAAATTAACAAAGTGTTTTTTACGACAAATAAATCCGAAAACAATTACGTAAAAACTACAACGTCAAATATCCCCCGGAAAAATGCCTCACTTCGATTCATACAAAATTTGCTAACTACGACATCTAGTATATTATAATAAAAATCTATGGTTTATTCCTTTCACAATACTACCAACATGACGTCATAAAAATTCGAACAATTGTAAATTCTGATAATTGTGCGTTCGGAAAATTGTTTTTCGAAAAAATGTGATTCGAATAATTGCCATTCGTAAAATTGATTTTCGTACAATTGAGCATTCGAATAATTGTTTTTCGAATAATTTTCCTGTCACCCATTATCAGATATTTCAATATATTTCATTGATCCAAGTAAACCTATGATTTGTCTGGTCCCGATTCCCGATCTAGTGAAATTCATAGTATGTTATATGTAATTTATTTACTAATAGAAAATATACGTAGATGCAGGTACTCACCAAGAATAACTTTGTCCAAATACTGCATACCATGGATGTTATCAAAGCTAAGTTGATCGTCATTTGCTGCGGCCGTCTCGTTGATCTCTTGACGAAGTTTTGCTTGGATATGAGGATTAACTGCCAGCTAAAAGTTGTGTAATTTTCAGTATTAGATATTGAGTCGATCATTTATATCTTTTCTTGGATGGGTTATTTGGTTTTAAATTAGAAAAGATCTAGAATGTCAAAAGAGTCATTAAAATAATATGTTAAAGATCGATCAAAGATTCTATGAAGTTGTGATGTTTATGTCTAATTTGTTTTGTATTTCCTGGTATGAGCGAGTAGTGATATGACTTGTCACAAAAACTATGAAATCCTCTAATTTGTTATAGGATAAGTAGGTACCTATCAAAATTTTTTGTCATACGTACAATAATTCGTTCATTTCATAAATCACAACTTACATTTTTTTATGTTATGCACACTAGGTATATCCCGTACTGAGGTAGAATATAATATTTTACAATCACATTAAATCTTTATAAAGTATGTACTTGTGGGGCCGGGCAGACGTCCTGCCACAGACTGCCTTCAATGTAGATAAGCAAGAATAAAATAATTCTCAAGTTATAGATACCTCATTTTATGTATTTTACCCATAGGATAATAATAAAACTATAGAATACTCATTCCCATACAATACCTCGCTGAAAAAGTGAAGCCGTTTTATTGGCCGGCTCGTGTCAATATATATATGACTCTGCAAAATGTTGACCAAATTAGTCAACATAATGCAGTCGCGTTTACTGTACCTAGGCTAAAGAGTGTTATATACTATTATTATTCTATGATTTTACCATTATTTTTTGTACATTCTCTGGATGTGTAATACAGATGTCAATACGTTTGTTCACACCGGCATATATTACAAAACTTAAAAATGAATTACGATATTTTTTTCTATACAAATCATTGGCGTGTAGGAGAGTTAAAATTTGTGGTTATGTGTATTTTCGGATGAAAAATCCGAATGAAAGAAATAAAAAATTCTTTGAATAAAAAATTATCCAAATTTTCAAGATGGAACCAACTATACAAAATTTCATTGAAATTGTTTGAGCGGTTTCTGAGATTATCGTGTACGAACAACGTGACATGAGATATTTATATATTAAGATTTAAGATGTTCATCATATTAATTTCATACACATTATATCGTGATAGTACACAGTAGGTATATAAACCAACAAAGATAACAATAAAAATATAGTAAACAATATCAGACATATGGCCTGCACACACACATACACACATACATACATACATACATACATGCACCCACTCACACATATAGACCAACACATAGGTACACCATGTTCCAATATGGAAAGGATGTAAGGACCTTTTCTGTTTCTTTTCTTCCATTTCTAGAAATCAGTCCGTCTATAGCCAATTAAGCGCGAGTTCATTTGATTCAGTCTGAAAATTTCGTCTTGGAATTAAACCTATTCTCTGGGATTTTGGAATGGAACCGAATTTTCCGACCATTTTTAAAAAAAACAATAACACGCAGTTAAAAGACTGATGTTTCAGCGCAGACTTGCAATTATCTCAGGGCACGGTAAAGAAGATACAAAACTAAATACCTCATATAAAGTGAAAGATATCAAGCCACTAGTTGTTTCAATTCCTTCCGAGAGAAACCCAAATGCACGTCCAGCAAATTCCATTTCGTCAACTGAAAAATATACATTTTTAAATTCAATTTTTATATTGAGTACCTATATTTAAGTTTTTATTAAATATTTGATGTCTCTATTGCACTTACCTTTGTCGTTCTTCATCAGAACTTCGAAAAAGTCATTTTTTAAGAAGCCATGTTTTCTTCTTATGTCAATTGCATTTCTGGATATGTCTAACAATTGATTAGTCAATGTCTTATTTACGAAGCTGCAATTAAATTATAAAATTATTTTGAATAACAACTATAAATTTTTTACTACAATTCAAAATACTCAAATATTCTTTCGGTTTGGAATCTCCTATAAACTACTGGACATTATTGTAATCTTTATCGATATTCTTAACAGAGATTTATCATTTTACAATATATTTGTTTTTCTTCAAATTATTGACAAAAAATGTATCATAATATGATGTATCATAATATGATGTATATATCATAATGTATCATAATATGATGTATATATCATATTATGCAGTATTTTTGAATTCGAAATGATCAGTTGGATTAATTAGAAAGGAATTTCATTAATGATAATGTCATTGAAATTAGTTCGTATGTCAAATAATATATTTTGTGTAAAGTTAAAAGTACACCTGTATCCAAAAATCTTATGAAACCACGGCGCATATATATAACACATGGTGTTGATGCCATCCCAAAAGTCAGACACAAACAGATTAGTTACAATTTTCTTGAACAAATTGTCGGGTTCCTCGAATGTATTCAGTTTTATGCCCAACACAGAGTTCACTATGACGTCTGTAAGGTACTTCAAAGCCAACTAGAAATGCAAACATATTTTGAAATTATTATTGATGGACAATAAAATTGTGCCTGCCTTTTTTTAAATATATAGGTTTTATTTAGAAACTATTCAGCAAATTTCAAAATAAACGGGAAATTAAACTAATTAAAGAAAGAAAAATTCGTTGCACAATTGATAGTATTGTAATGTATTTCAATTGCATACATGTATGAAAAAAATAATCATCATACAAAAACGGCAGGTAAAAATTTGATGTTTCCTTAATTTTAATAATGTTTCGATCACAGAGTGAATGTTCGTAATGAAATTATTCATTCGTCCATCACCATCACGGCAAATCCCACAATGTGGGGTAACCAGTGACAGGTGTGGAGGGGTACATTATACAACGAAACACGACATATGTCTGTATGCCCACACACTAGTCTCGTCTCATCTAAAAAGGCAACATTCAGAAAGCGTGGTGAACTATATAAGATTTTATTGTTGCCTGTTGCATTTCCGATTACCCGGCTCTTACGGGACATCCGAAAACGATGGAAATTGAAGATTGGAAGCACTATTTTAAGCCGGTGCCTTACATCAAGTATTGTAACTATATAATTTTTTTATTCGTTATATTTTGATACGAGTATATGTTTCTAATTATTTAACGGTTCAAATCTGATAATATCAACAGCATACCACGATATTAATATCAAACAGTTGGATCTCATGTGTTAGGTACATGCAATATGAAAATCTATGGTTATGTTGTACTTCTTTTCAAATTAAGAACTTGTTGTATTATTTTTCAGTCTTTGTATACGTTACGGCCATAGAATTATAGTTACGGCAAAAACAGACGGCTGGAATACATACTATTTTAAATATGTATTTATATTTGTCAAATAATATAATTAATTGAGTTTGTGTGAATATTTTCTTACATTTCTAGCTTCAATGGGTTCTTGTGGGTCATGTTTGATAAAGTTATTGAGGTAATCAACCATGATATTGCATTTTTCGTTCATTGTGCCGTGCATCAATTTGATTCTGTTTGCGGTCATTCCCGTGGACCATTGAGACCTTCTGTGTTTCCATTCGTCTCCTGTCACCATAAATGGGTTTCCGGCGAGAATGGGTTCGGCATCGGGGTTGATCTGAAAAATATTTAATAATATTAATATGGTCTTGAGCGAACCGAATGAATCATTACGACCTTGTTCATTGTTCTCGGTATGGAGTTCAGTAACGCTTAAACTAAAATGACATTATTTAAAAAATTGTCATTTCTGACGGTACTTAAGGTGTTTATCAGTTGATAAGGTCCTAGTAAGACGAAACAGTCGTCCTAGTACAAGGAGCCGATTGACCGTACGCCCTTTTTACCGAATGGACAATTGACCGTGGGGACAATTTACCGTATGTGCAGTTGATCGTGGGGAAAACTCACCGCACGGACAATTGACCGTGGGGACAGTTTACAGAACGGTCAATTGACCGTGAGGACAATTTATCGTATGGACAATAACTTTCAATAACAATATGTATCAGAAATAACATTATTTTCTTTTTTTCGTATGAGTTAAGAAATTACGTGAATTATTTTTTCGTTTTTGGCGAAAAACCGATTGCCTTCTGTTTTGGATTTCAATATACTAAGAGAAATTAAAGATGGTGGCAGTGATTAAAACGTGATGTTACAAAATACGCAAAAATTATTAAGTTCAAATTTGAAAAATTATTGCGATTAGTGCATAGACTTAGGGCTGATAAGTTTTCCATAGAAAACGTTTTTTGTTCTCTATGATCTCATCATTTACGTTGTTTTTTTGGGTTCTCTCTACAGTCCAAGGTATATGATTTTATCTGTCCAAATTTTCAAAAAGCTCTCACGGTCTGAAAAATCGAGGTATTTTTGTATTGTTTGAACTTTTGATACAATTTAAATACACTTGTCTAAATTTAAAGGAAAAATCTATGGTTTGCCATATCAATGTGAAATAAATTTCATAATATTTGTATGATAAATGTATGTAACAGAAGTTAAATAGCTTCTGTAAGGGAAAATTGAGCGATTAACTTCATATTGATATTGTATGCGTCTCTATAGACAAATGTATTTTTTTATTCTATCTTCTTCAAGGGGTAGGCAGTGAGAATCGAACACCGCATTCTTGTATCTTGACACATATACATATTACTCATCGCCTCATCAACGTTGATACACTGTCTCATACACGATCATCTTGCTAGTAATGCAATTTTACTTAAAATTTCTCAATAGGTATCTTGTATAAAGTGCATACCTACTATGAGTTTCGTGACAATGTTTTTGTTTGTATGGTGTATTGTGAAAACTTATGTCCACTGGAAATCTTATATTTGTTTAAGAATCTAATAGAAATGTACTTTATAAAAATGCATTTAGAGATTGTCAACCTTTCAAGAAAATATGTGCACTTACTATGTAGTGGAGAGTTTAGTGTTGGCTACAACCCACTCGTTTTAAATAATGAATATGTCATTGGAACATGAACTATAATGGTCATACTTATGAAAAGAATTACCCAACAGAGAACAACTTGGATAGGCCACAACATCCGGAACCCAGACCTGCTTTTTACCATCGTCGAAGGAATGATTGATGGGGGTAACTGTAGAGGTCGCCCCAGAAACAACAATATAGACCAGATAATCGGTGACGTGCACTTTAGCAGTTACAAAGAGATGAAGAGACTGGCGGACGATAGAGATAAGTGGAAAGATGGAGTGTTTGGCGCAGACCAATCCTAGGATTGTGACTCAGAAGAAGGACTTACTATTTGCAATATTAGTTTAAGCTGATACTTACCCAGTTTTTTGTATGGCCGAATCTGACTTAGCATTGGATTAAACTCGTATTTTAAATAGTAAGTAAGGCCCTATTAGATCAAATAGCCCCAATCAGGCAATAATTAACCAGTAACGAAATATTTCACATTGTAAAAGTTTAATATATAATTACATGAAAATCATTTTTAGCGAAGCTGTTAAAATGTTTGACAAGTACGTCCTTAATTATGTCCAGATCGCGTACGACCAGAGCAGGTGACCTCAGTTTGAAGTATCCAAAGTATGGCACTTTATCGAATTTCCTGTAATATAAAAGAAAACAATAACATTAGTTATTGCCACTAAGTGATTTAGTGTTGCGAAACTAGAGTGGCAATGGGCGAGACAGAGAGATCTGAGAGATGAACAACCAAAATCTTCAAATGCCGACCTTGGGATATGAAAATTTTTGATATGGTAGGCCACAGAAAAGATGGGCAGACGACATAGTTCCAATAGAGGGGAAAAATTGGATTCACAGAGCGCAAGATAAAGACATAATATGGTATTGGAGAAACCTGATAGAGGCTTATGTCCAGCATTGAAGAGTTGGCTGAAGAGGGAAAAATAAATTTAAATTTCAAATTTTTTATTGAGAAATATGAATAAACATTCATTTTTCTTCATCAGTTTCAATCCTGGGATTGGTTTGTAACAGCTATGGCTGCCTCTCTTCTTCTCCACTCCGCCCTGTCCTCTGTCAGCCTCTTCATCTCCACGTAGCTACTATAGCACATGTCGTCGATCACCTGGTCCATGTAGCGATACGGAAGCCAGAACGAGTGGGGTAGAATCATGGACTCATATCCCGCCTCATATTGGGCCTAGGTTGAGGCTCTAAGGGCCTAGGCAGTAAAGGCGGGGGTGGGCGGCCGACGCTGTTGCGCCCTCGTCAATTCTGTACTTAGAGAAGAGCAGGACGAACGCATTCAGTCTCACTCGGCAGTTACTCGTCAAACTGTGGCGAATGTTGTTGTGTGGTTCGGGCACACCGCCGGCGCAGACGTCGGGTCAGACATCCTGTGTTGACAACTAGACGTGAAATCTGACAGGTGATGATTGCGTCGGATGCCCCCGGTGTTAGCCCGCGGAACCTTCGGACGCCAACACGAGGATCGAGGGGTCGGGGTACAAGCCCCTCCGACTTGAAACGGAGTGTACATAGCGGCCGATTTTGAGACCAATCGGAGGCCCTGACGTGTGAGGTTGGATTCTCGGGGGCAGTGGTTGAACCCGATGGATGGTGGATATTTTGTGTTTGTCCGATGTTGCGGCTGCGTCCGGTGGTGAACAGGGCCAATGGGCTCTATAGCGTCGCCGGCGTGGAAGTTGGATCGCGATCTCCCTCGATGGTCCATGTAGCTTTTTCTTGGTCGGCCACTATAGTTGCTGCCCTCTACCATTCCCTCCGCGATGGTTATGAGCAGACCCGGGTGCCTCATGTCATGGCCAATCCAGTTGGATCGTCGTTGGGCGATTCTTTTGAGGAGTTGCCTTGTTTCCCCGGCTCTGCTCAGTACCTCACAATTTTGGATGTGGTCCGACCACAGTGGATATTCAACATGCGTCTGTAGCACCACATTTCGAATGCAGACAGGCGTTCTTTTTCCCTCTGGCTTACGGTCCATGTCTCACAGCCATATAGCAAGATACTCCAGACAAAGGTCTTTATTGAGGTTTTTCCTTATTCTTAGGTCGATATTGGTTTTTTTATTTGAATAAAAATAAGCAATCTTATTTTAAATTGATTATTTGGTAATTAATTTATTATTTTATTATTAAATCATTCCGGGAGCAAATTACGGACGGCCGCGGCGGTCGGGTGCGTTTCTACGCACTCTCGGCTACCATTGACTTTCCGCCGGATATTATGGCTGGACCGCATTAATTTTTAGTGCAATAGATGCAGTGTATTTTTGTCTACCAGTTACCTAATTTAAAAGCCAATCTATAAACCGATATACGTACAAAACCTATTTATTTACATTTCATTACTGTGTTATAATATGTGTCTAAGTGAGTGTTAAATCAGACCCGTGCATCCCTTGAAGCTTGCATCACAGTTGGTGACCACATGTCGATCATGCAGCCCGACCTACAGATACACTACGGAATGCAGGTACCTACATCCAGTGACATTCCTAGTAATGGTGCATATTTTTTTGCGACTGACCCCAGGAAAAAAAAGACGGTCAATTATTATGACAGTATAGGTGGGAACAACATGCCATATATTACGATGCCCCTTTTGAAATATTCAGTGGACAAGGAAAGATCAAACTTGGCACGAGCGGCTGGAAAGAAGGAATATGTCAAATACATACCGCAGAAGATGAACGGGTGCGTCTGTGGAATGGTTTCCTGCACATTTGCCGAACTTATATCCTGGGATGCCTCGATAACCCCCCCTAAAAGTGACATGCCCTATGTAAAAGTGACATGCCCTACGAATACCGTTTCTATCCAGATAGAAGAAACCGAAAGCTGTCTAATTTTATATAAACTTCACCTAGATTTAAGTGATTAAGCGGACTAATTTTGTATAAAATAGTGATAAAAAAACAATATGTAGTATAAGTATCAGTAGATGTAAAGTGATTATAAGTAGAGTATAAGTATATGTAGAGTATAAGTATCAGTAGAAGAGTGAAAAATTGGGACTAACATAGTGTCATAAGTTTTTGTAAGTGAGTTATTTTGTAGGTAATTGTAAGTAGTATAAGTATATAGTCAAATAGTGTGCCCAATTGTAGGTGATGTATGTAAAAGTGCGATGTATGTATAAGTAAAATAAATAAAACCTCCTGGACTCCTCCGGGAAAACATCGATGAAGCCCGCCACTCGTCATGTTACGGTCCAGGGGGTAGGCGAAAAGAGGAGAACCGAGTGTAGAGTGGGAGTCTGGAATATCAGAGGAGGGATGGACAGAAAGATGAATGAATTGTGTGATATAATGAAAGGAAAAGAAATTGACATATTGTGTGTAAGTGAGACAAAAAAGAAAGATAGAGGAATGAACGTTAGGAATGATGGAACGATAGAGCTTTGGTCAGGAGTGAAGAGAGACGAATTTGCATGTAAAGGGGTCGGTGTGATTCTAGCGAAACGTATGGGGAAATGTATGAAAGAGTACAAACTTGAAAGTTCTAGACTGATGTGGGTAAGGCTGAAGATCGGAATTACAAGCGTTTTCCTAATAGTAGGATATGCGCCTGGAAACTCCGACAGTGAAAGTGAAAAGGATGACTTTTGGAACAGTGTGACCGAAATAATAAATGAGAAAAAAGATAATGAAAGAGTGATTCTGGCTGGAGATCTAAATGGATGGGTTGGAGTCCATAGGAAAGATTATGAATCTGTCCTTGGACCCCACGGTGATAGCAGAGTGAATGACAATGGTAAGAGATTACTGGAAGTGTGCACGGAAGGGAATTTATTTGTGGCGAATTCAGTATTCAGCCACAAAAGAGTTCACCAGTATACATGGGAAAGGGGGAATGAAAGGTCGATAATAGACTATGTATGTGTTGACGCCGCACTAAGGAAAGCGACAGTGGACACTAGAGTGTACAGGGGCGCGGAGCTGGAGTCAGATCACTACTTGGTGATATCAAGAATTGTTCTGTTTACTGGCTGGCGCTCTAAAACCCACCGAAGTGAACCACCGAAGCGAACCAAAGTAGAAAGGCTGCAAGATGAGAGTGTAAGAAAACAATATACGAAAGATACGGAAAGTGAACTTCTTAGAGCAATACACAGGAGTGAAAATATCGAAGAAGCATGGACGACACTGAAAGAGACCGTATGTAAGACAGGGAAAAAGGTATGTGGTATTGCTAAAAGAGGTGGAATGAAAGGCGATGCATGGTGGAATGAGAGAGTTAAGATAGTTGTGGGTGAAAAGAAGAAAGCATGGATGGCATTAATAGCCGCGAAAGGATCGAATAATGAAGATAGAGCAAAAGAAAATTATAAAGTGTGCAAGAAGGTAGTCAAAGACACAGTAAAAAGGGAAAAAGATGGTATAAAAGAGAAAGAAAGCCTGAAAATAGCCAACGACTTTCCTGGAAACATGAAAATGTTCTGGAAAGGCGTAGCGAAAAGAAAAAATGGAACTGTGAAAGCTTCGAAAGGAATAAATGATAAAGATGGAAAAATAATTATGGACGAAGACGGCGTGAAAGAACGATGGAAGGAATATTTCAAGGAACTGTATGATAGCGGAGTAAGTGGGGACGTGAGTCAAAGAACATGGCAAGTAAGCGAAAGTGATAAGGATGAAATAACGCAAGAAGAAGTGTTTGAAGCAGTAAAACACGCAAAAGCAGGGAAAGCTGCCGGATATGACAGTGTATCAGCTGAACTTATAAAATATGGCGGCGAACAGACGTTGGAGTGGTGTCTCTCTCTTTTCAACAAATGTTGGGAAGAAGGACACACTCCCTCAGACTGGAGAAATGCAGTCGTGGTACCTTTGTATAAAGGTAAAGGATCGAAGCTCGACTGCAAAAACTATAGAGCCATAAGTTTATTAAGCGCAGTTGGTAAGATGTATGCAAGGATCCTGGATCAAAGAGTGCGAAAGATTACAGAAAGCAAGATATGGGATGTCCAAGGTGCGTTTGTGGGCGGCAGAGGATGTATAGACCAAATTTTTTCTCTGCGCACGGTCACAGAAAAGGTTCTGGATAAAAATCAGAAAATTTTCTGCGCCTTCATAGACCTAGAAAAGGCGTATGATAAAGTTGTTAGAGAAAAATTATGGGATATACTAGCAGTGTATGGAGTGAAGAGCAAACTAATACGCGCAATCGCGTCATTATATGAGAACAGCGAAGCATGTGTTCGTGTCAACGACACAGTGACAACGTGGTTCTCTATAAATAATGGCGTTAGACAAGGGTGCGTGCTATCTCCATGGCTCTTTAACTTGTACATTGATTTCTGCATAAGAGCCCTTAAGGATGAAAGCAAGGGTCTGAAATTGAGTACCGTAATGGTGCGAGATTTGATGTATGCAGACGATAAAGTTCTATTAGCAGAAAGTATGGAAGAGTTACAGTATCTTGTAAGTATGGTTTATGAAGGATGTATAGAGAACGGACTTAGGATGAATGTCAGCAAATCAAAGACAATGGTCTTTGAAAAGAGTGAAAGCAGAACAGCGTGTAAAATAAGAGTAGAGAACGAATGGCTCGAGCAAGTCGATGAATATGTATACTTGGGAAGCATATTTCAACGGAACGGACGACTCGATAAAGAGATCGAAAGAAGAGTTATGGCAGGAAACAGAGTGAATGGAGCACTAAGACCAATTATGAATGATCGCAACATATCAAAGGATGCCAAAGTTGCCATTCATAACGCCATCGTAGTGCCAACCTTGACGTATGCAAGTGAAACCTGGACTTGGCAGAAGACGCATGAAAGTAGAATAAATGCAGTTGAAATGAGATCGTTAAGAAGGATTTGTAATAGAACGATGTATGACCGGGTAAGAAATGAGGACATAAGGAAAGAATGTAAGATGAAGAAAGATGTCATTACTAGAATGAAAGTGAACACATTGAGATGGTTTGGTCACATGGGGAGAATGAATGAGGAGCGCCTGACGAAGAAAATATACAGAGCGGAAAGGAATGGAATGAGAGGTCGGGGACGCCCAAGAAAGGGGTGGCACGACCATGTGAACGAAATTTTGAAAGACGGAAATGTTAGAAGTGTGAGCAATAGACGAACATGTATGAGACGATGCATGAATGTGGACGAGGCGAGAGATGCTTGCCAGGATAGAAAGATGTGGCGTTCGGTTCTCTCTGCCTACCCCGCAAGGGACATGGCGTGATGGTATGTATGTATGTATGTATGTAAATCATTCCGTAAACAATACCTACATTATTTGCTATCTATTTTACTGCCCGTTATCATTTTTTTTAAAGAATATCTTTTTTCTTGTAACACATACACATAAATCCTCATGCGCTCTCTTAATTTCTCATAATGTTTTTCTTTTAGTTTCTGTCTTTTATTTTTAGTGTGTTTTATGAAAGAGAGAATCTGCTCTGTCAAAAAACTGCTTTGTAGTTTGGCGGGAAAATGTAATTTTAATTTATAACTATAAATATTTTATAGTTTATTTTATTAAAAACATAAAAATTTAGCAGAAATGCTTGTGCGATAGGTGAACGAAATCGGTCGTGGCAGGATTCGAACTCGACACCACCCATCATAATAAATTATATTATGTACCTACCAGTAGCGGAATTACTTATAGAAGCCGAAAAACTTTGCTTGCCTATGAATATTAAGAAATACAAGAACTAATATTTAATTATTTGTTTTATTGCAACCATACTACAAGATTAAAAATTTAATCGTATGTAGATACGACGTAAATATTATTTTGGCACGTGATATTAAAAATATTTTTCGTTGCCACTGGAATGAACAAAGTTGTTTACAAACATAAAATTTTCAACATTTCTTAATTTTCTCTCAGGGTTTGCCTAGTCCGAGACTCGTTCTAGACTCGCCCCTGGTACCTTTACTGGTAGTTGTTACAAGTGATAAGTATATTTTTTCAATTTATTACTTAAGTAATGTTTTTATTATTTTTTTTAACGGGAGTACAAATTTTGATAAAGAGGTCACATCATTTTCTATATTATGTAAAGTCATCGTAACAAAATATTATTCACTCTGTATTTAATATGTTATCTACAATTAGTAATAATTATTTTCATATATCTATTAATAATTTAATTTCAAATTGATTGATAAATTATTGTTTTTGACTACATGTACGATAAACCACAAATTATACGTTTTAAATATTTTAATATCCAACTAAGTCATAAACAATAAATGATAAAGATCATGAGAAAAATATTAATTATGCACGGAAAAGTTCGAAGATAAAAAAATGTTTTAAGAAAATATTTGAAAATGCTGGCAAAAAATTAAGTTGATAACTAACAATCAAATATTATTTTCTCAGTGTGTAAATAAATATTGAAACACAACACGAGTCACAAATCATTATTAAAATAAAATACATTTAGATATTTTGTTTTATTTCATTTCTGTAACTTACTCCGTGAATATTTCATAATTTTACCGGAATTTAGGTATTTATTAGTTTGAAAAGTTTAAGCATTGATGCATTTAATTCAAAATTTGTTTAGTTATTTAGCAAATATTTGAAAATCATACACATTTCATTTTATATTTTTATTTACGTTCTTGTTTCTTTTTTTCTCTATTGATTTTGACAATTTCTAAATAATTAGAACAAAACAATATATGCCAGTTCAAATAATTGGAGAAATCAAAATACCTACCTACATTAAACATATTATTTCATTAAACATGGATTTTAATTTATCGTTGTATGTGTGCTATGATATAATAAACAAATACATGTAAATGAGTATATATAACATACTTGTATAGATTGCCATAGACGATTCCAATGTGAGTTTTTCCTGTGAATGCGTCCTTTAAGTTTCCGAAGAAGAAATTTGGTTTTTCGTATGCGATGCCAAATTTGTCCCAATGCTTGAAGTTCCACGTAAAAAACAAATAGATGATAGCCACTAAAGTACACAATAAAATCGCACAAGCGAACAACATAATCGGTTCACTGTTGATTCTTAGATGATAAATAAAATTATGTTAGTGCCAGATGCAGACTGGACTGTAAACACACAAATTACTACACTACTTCACCATTGTACATTATGTAGATTGGATAATAATATTCATCAGATATACAGTATGTTCTCAATTGATATACATACCTATTACCTATGTATAAAATTATATCTGACTAGCGAACCCAATAGACGTTGTCCTGCACCAATGTTGGCTTGCCTGACTTTTAGTTGGTGTGATTAGTTTCATGTTTGATGCTTCAGCAAACATGAAACTAATCACAAACCATCACGGCATATCCCACAGTGTAAAGTTAACAGCAACGGGTATGCGGGTGTACATTACCATATTTACATTTATCATACCTATTTATTTTTTCTTAATAAAAAATGTTTGAGTAACTTTGGAAATCGTTTTGGATTTTGTATTTGTCTATATTTATATAAATTTTCAGTGTTCCAGCTTTTATGGTTTTTGAGATATATGTAAAAATAAAATAAATTTTTAAAAGTTGATAACCCTCGACTGAAACTAAATTTCTGGGTATATAAGTTTTGTAGGTCTATAAATATCTTTCCCCTTAGCGCTTTTATCCCGTTTCTATCGGGGTACGCTTTGACCATGATCCTGGAATTGGCGAGTCTGGTTATTACATTGAAGCGACTGCCATCTGACCTTCGTAACCCTTAGAAAGGGGAACCAGACAAATTGGATCATGGCTACATATAGCTAGTGATATAAATCCGCACATAGATTTTTTTTAAAAATCCAGAGGTGCGTGCCCCGCCCGGATTCGAACCGTCGACCTCACGCATGTGAGGTGACAACCTTACCGCTGGGCTATCACCGCTTAGGTCTATAAATATCTATATTATAAAATTTTGGGATCTGTAAATTGAGCGAATTAAAAGTTATAAGGGGGGTATATTTAGATGGGTCGATTGATGGCAGAGCGGTTAGCGCGCTGGGCTAGTAATACAGTGGTCGCGAGTTCGAATCCTGCCCCGACCGATTTCGTTCACCTGTGGCACAAGCATTTATGCTTAATTTAGGGAATCTAGGAAGATGTATATGTACTTATTTAACAAGGACATATTCTTTTTTTAAATAAAAAAAAGTTGTTTTTTTTTTACTTAAAAGTTGAAAAACCGTGAAAAATATAGACCCTGCATGCAAATTTCGCGTATCTTGATACTTTGTCGAAATAAATTCTCTTGAACAAATCGACAGTTGGATAAAAATAATTAGTTCTGTTTGCGTGTGAAATATAAGATTATAAAAATTAAGTCCAAATAAATCATTACAGTTTTATTTTTTTTATCCATAAGAATTTTTAAAATTTAGATTATTTGGCAATTTCGATCATCCTGTACATAAATTGATTTATTGGCAATCCACCCAAATTGATCAATATGTTAAAAGTTCTCTAATCAATTAGTACCTATTTAAAAATATGTAGGATGGGCTCGTGTAGATGAGCATCACTTTATCGAACAGAAAAATGTAGCTTAAAGAAGCAATAAATAGGCGTCTGTCATTTAGTAACACTTTGTTGGAACTGTTTAACTACTAGGTACTTATCAGGGCTACAGCAAAATTAAAATCATAAATAAATTGCCTCATAACACTTCACTAAAAATCTCAATTATAATATTTTACAAGAGAGATATATATGACAAATTTCCATCTCAATAGAAAGATTGAAATATTATAGGATAACCAGAACTCAAGGCACCTACAGGACTTACTACCTGCCATCGGCTGGTTTACGTGATTACGTTATGCGCTCGCGCAAAGTTCACCAATTATGCCTTCTTATTGAGTTCCCTATCAATTCAATTTTTGAAAGTTCTATAGGTATATTTTAATCATGAAAATCTGTTTTGTTTGAAAATATCTCCATCTATGAAGTGACACCCTGAGATCGATTCATAGGAGATGAGAAATTTATTAAAATCAGTTTTTCGATCAAATTTTGGTTCTATGCACATTGGTTATAAATTCGCCACTTGAAGGTACATTCCTCAAAAAAGCTTTGTGTAAAGTTGCAGTCTAATTAGGGTCGTATTACAAAACTTATTAAAGAAAAATATAAGAAAAACGTAAGGTCCCGTACTACGAGAATACTGCTTACGGACCTCAACTTTTTCTTACATTATTCTTAAATAACTCCCTTAATACGACACTTAATATGTATATTATAATCAACTCTTTCAAATGTAAAAATTCGAGTTTTTGTACAATTATATGGGAGTAAACTCATGGGAGTAAATTATATTTATCGCTTGATGATGACCTCAGGTTTCTTGGGCAAGTAGCAGGAACTTAAAATGAGTAAATATTAATGGTGACTTATGATATTATGTAAGTATCCAGATTGAAAACGCAATTAATAACTGGAGTACCACCAGGAATTGAACCCAGGATCTTTGACTCAGGAGTCAGATTAACAAACTAAGTAACTAACAAACTTTAGTCACGAAAGCCGACATCCTTATATTTCTACCTTTTCCATTACATTAATGTGATATGTTTTTTATTTAATATAAAAATAATTTATATGACAGATTTTGCAAATAAAACTGTATACTTTAGTTTTCTTGTAAAGTAATATTTATAAGATTAATTATTAAATTTGTGTAGGTATTAGAAAATAAACTATGAAATATGTATAAAAACGATTTATTTTAATAATATTTTGTCAATCCTATTGATTAAACAATCCTATTGATTACACTATTTTGTTTACATAATTTCTAGAAGGATGTACATTATATTGGTGTTTATGATTCCACCTTTCTGAATTCAAGCCAGGCTCCTCCGGTAACACGATTGACAATAACATTAGGATCCACTTCCAGAGGTACTTTGGTCTTGGGAGAGACTCTTATCTCGAAGTTTCTGACGATGTATGACACCATTGTCTTTGAATTAACAATTCCAAGCCGCATACCTGCAAAACATATTGATTGTAAATCTCTCTATATTTTGAATAGATTTTTAATAATTTAGTAAATTATAACATTCATAACAGCTAAAATTTTTTGCCCAGATTGACATACATCAGTCAGATGACAGATCACTCTTTATGAAAAAAAAATTATTATTAAAAAAAAACAACAGAACTTAAAAAAGATACAATAATAAATAATGTTTAAGATCGACAAATTTAATTTGGAAAAGTGATGTATTTATTTACTCAATTATTATTATTTTTTTATTTATTTATGAAGGAAACATACAGTTTTATAAATATATTGTAATGGTAGAAAATAATAATCAAATAAACCAGCAAAATTTCCATAATGGTTTACAATAAGATACTTTGTGAAGAAAAATAACTTTAGCTATAGCAGAAGGAATAATAAACAAGATTGAAATAAAACATAAAAAAAACAATAAAATAAATAACCAATAATTATGTCATACAAAATAAAGTATATACAACGTTTGCCCTTAAGTACTTAAGTTAAATTAAATATTACAACTTAAAATTTATGATCCCCTGGAAAACTCGATGAAATGTCTGAAACTCCGAGCATACCCGTTTTCTTCAATGAAAATTATTCAAAAATTGAAGGAAAATATTGACTATTATTAAAAAAACTTTTGTAAAAAAGTAGCGCAATATAAAAGCGTTGACTAGGAATCGCAATATTTTTGTGGAAAATGGAAAAATAATTATTATATTTTTTCTCACCAACGCAGATTCTGGGCCCATCTCCAAATGGCAAGAAGGAATACTTGGTAATGTTGCCTTTGGACTCTTCTGAGAATCTCTCTGGATCGAATGTGTCGGGGTCGGGGAAGTACTCTGGGTTGGTCTGCGTGGCGAAGTTAGGGATGGTCACTGCCATTCCCACTGGCACCTTGAAGGGCTTGCCTCCGGGTCTTGAAGGTGGTAACTCGAAGGGTTTCGTGCACACCTTGCTCATCGTGAATATCGGAGGGTGCTTCCTAAGAGTCTCTGATAATTGAAACAAAAAAAAAACTTATTTATTGCGAAAATGGATGAAAGTAAATGGATAACATGAGTGCTGGCATGCAGGTTTTTGACCGAGTGATTCTACAGTATAAACGATGTGTGCATTATAATTCAATACACATTAAAACTAATCAAATTATGACTATTACAGAAAACCATAAAATGAAACATAAAATCCATAAAATGTAGATATATTACAAATGTAAAAAAAATACTTGGTATTAGTTCTATTGAAATTTATTTGATTATAGACGCGTTTCGTGCAAGGCACATCGTCAGAATAATACTCTATAAGAGTGAGACTAGTGGTTATATATCAAATTTACATGACAGGTGTGTAAAAATGTTGGTTTTTGAACACTTGAGAAATAAGTTATATAATGCAAATTAATCTATACAAATCTAATCTGTAAATAAAATCATCGCAAAAAATCTATAAAGAAAATCATCGCTGATCTCTTGAGAAAAAAAACATTTAATAATAATAATGAACACTTCCATGCACCCTGCGTAAGTTTATTGCCGTACGGCAATTTCTTCCAACTAACCAGTGTTTCCAGCCCAGAGAAGCAATATTTGCGTGAGAAATAAATATAAATAAATTTCTCCTCTGCTGGGAATCGAACCCAGGACGCCCGCATAGAAACCGAACGGCTTACCAACTGTGCCATAAATGCTTATGCTATAGGTGAAAAATCGGTCGAGGCAGGGATAACACTCGTGATCACTGGATTATTAGCCCAGCGCGCTAACCGCTCTGCCATCGACCCATCTTTATGTATGTATTTTTTGACCATATCACTCTAAAGTCTGGGGTCCCTCAAAATGGTGTTCTGTCCCTTCTTTTACTCTGGGGTAGGAAGTTTGTCGACCTCCGCGTGGGTCTACCCCGGGTAAAGCTAACAGACAGACGCATGGAAAATGAATTTAAATAAATTTCTCCTCTGCTGGGAATCGAACCCAGGACGCCCGCACAGAAACCGAACGGCTAATATACTATTTTGATAACAAAAAATGTATCTTATAAGTTTATAATTCGTTTACTTTGTACACATTTTAAATGAATTTGCAGACGTTCAACTGGATAACATTTCAAGCAAGTTGGTGTATGAGTACAGTTGTTTTAACTTTATCAGTGACAGAAATTTCTCAGCTAAAAAATCATTTAGGAACGATGCTGTAATCACACAGGATGTATTTTTTCCTAAGAAAAGAGCACAATGTATTTTAAAATGACGTATTTTTCGCTACATTGTCCAGCTTTATTTAAAACGTCTATTCAGATATAAAGTACCCACGTCTCAATCTCAGAATATTTAAAGAATATAAAAATTTATATCTTACCAAGCATAATCATTTCCAAATATGGCATTTTCAGGATATTTTCGTAATTGAGTTTTCCGTCGTTTTCAGCTGCTGTGTCTATTATTTCCTGGCGAAGTCTGGTTTGAACATGAGGATTTGCCGCCATCTACAAAACACAGTATTACAGAATTTCACAGTATTACAGTATTGGTTGTTTATTTCTTTTATATTTTTTATTTTTATTATTTGTGTATTACAGCATTTCTTATGTGGCTAACTGATTATAGGAAATTATATCCTTTTTATTTTATAACACTGCATTATAATTTAGTATACGTATTTGAAATCATTGGTTTATTTTATATCTAGGTAAGTAATACAAGTCACCCAGCACTATTACCATCGCTAAAAATTTGAATATTTTTAAAATAACAATCACTTTTAAGTTAAATTGTAAGAACGAAGGGCTCAGTAGTTGTATAAAAATCTACTAAAGATTGTCTGGAATTTAAGAATGATCGATGGGACTTGGATATTGGATAGTGATTTTTTTATACTACGTCATTTTCGTAATAGCTTTACATGAAGAATAATGAGACTAAATAAAATTACTGCATACATCATTAATCCTCACTATATATTTATTATACCTATCTAAGAAGCTTTTTTAAGTATTTTTGTCATTTGTCATTCTACTCATTTCGAGTTCAATTTGGGGGACAAGTCTGGTTCGACGGGCGAAATCAAAATATATTGTATGACATCTAATTATATTGTAGAACTCCATATAATAATTATATCCATGATATGGGTAACCACGAGGGTTTTGATTTCGCCGATTGAACCAGACTTGCCCCCTTGATTTCTTTTACAAAATAAAAAAAATAAATAAACATAATTCCTACCTCGTAAAGCATAAAAGCAACCACTCCGCTGGAAGTTTCAATAGCATCAGTAAACATAGCAAAAACACGTCCAGCTACTTCTAAGTCATCAACTAAAAGAATAATAAGTACCTATATAATATTACACAACTTAAAAATGATTTACGACCCTTTTTTCCTATAAAAAAGTCTTAGGAAGGTGTAGGGAAGTTAAAATTTGTGGTTGTGGTTTTTTTTTATATCTCGATAACACCTATCTTTCAATCCGTAACCAACCATACAAATTTAGAAAATTTTATTTAAATCGCTTGAGCGGTTTCGGAGATTAGCGTGTACGAACATCGGGACACGAGATTTTTATAAATCAAGATACATCATCATCATCGCGTTGTCATCTGTAGGGTAGACAAAAAAAAACGTCACACCATCTTGACAAGCATACATCATCTTATTTACCGTCTAATTCACGCTTATTAGTTATTATCATGCTTATTCAAGAACGTATTGACATTTCCGTCTTCAAAATATCATTCACCATGGTTCAAGCTATCATTCACAATGATTATGCCATCATTTCCACAGCCAATTCCTGCGTTTTGTTGAATATATTTTAGCATATAGGTATGTACTATTTTAGCGTTGATTTTTGTCATTGTTTGTCATTATCTGATATATTAGTGCACCACTCTCTCCATTTTCTGCCATAACTATTCTTATTTCGGTTATATTAACAAAAAATATTAAATAGTTGACTGGGGCTACTCATGACACATTCTTAATACGCACTTAACTTGCCTTAATCTTAAAAATGTATAAATCAGTACTCGATCATCATCTCAATCCAATATTAATCTTTATCTACATTTTTTATTATGAAAAAATGTTAATATCAACGTTTAATATGAAATTTTCATTAATTTGTGCATAAATTTATACAAGTATTTAATTAATTTGAAGCTCAAAGATCTCTAAATTCTGAAATAGATCTTAAACTTATGTTGATCAACTTCATCGTAAAACCACGAAAACATTCATCAATTTTATGTTATAAAAATATATATTTCACCTTTATCAGTCGTCATTAGACTCTCGAAAAAGTCATTTTTAAGGAATCCATGTTTTCTTCTCACGTCTATAACGTTTTTTGTAATTTCTAATAATCTTTTTTCCATCGTTTTATTTACAAAACTAAAAAAATAAACAAAACATTTTACAATCAAGAGAATCTGGGTGGTTAATTTATTTTGAATATAGCAATTAGAATTGATTGAATAACCTGCTTCCGATGATTTTATGCACCCAGGGAGTAATAATATAGAAGATGTTCATGAGGCCTGCCCAGAAATCTGACACAAAGACATTCCTGGAGGTTGATATGAACAAGTTGTCAGGGTCCTTGAAAGAATTCACTTGAAGTCCCAGGACACCGTTCACAATTATGTCAGTTAGACATTTGGCAGACATCTAGAATATATGTGAAAAATTCAAAGCATATAATGTCAAATATTTTAATTCATCTGGTTTGTCTACAAGACGGCAATACTTCAAGTTTTGATAACGTTTTAATAATACAAAATATTTATCGGCGAAATAAATTAAAATGTCGTAGGTAAAATGGAATCTAAAATATAGTATTTGTAATTCAATTATTTTAATAAAATGTGTGATTTAAGTTATAAATAAGTGGTGTTAAACAAATTGTTATTGTTTACTATTTCATTTCAAATATAATTGTGCTCAATCGAATCATCTAATGCCCTCTTAAACGAAAGAATTTACATGGAAATATTATAAGAGATGGCGATAACAATTGACTTACCAAAAGAATTTGCCTTGAAATATTACAAGAGATAGCGATAGCAATCGACTTACCAAAAGAATTTACATTGAAATATTACAAGAGATGGCGATAGCAATTGACTTACCAAAAGAACGTCCAGTGGTTCTTTGGGATTATGCTTAACATGTTCGTTAAGATATTCCACCATGGTGTTGCACTTGTCGTGTAGGACTTCTTGCATGGCCTTCAACTTGTTAGATGTCATTGCTGCAGACCAATGTGACCGGCGCACCTTCCATTCCTCACCAGTCACCATGAAGATGTTTCCGGCCAGAATGGGATCAACTTCTTTGTCAACCTGTAATCAATTTCTAGTTTAAATTAGGATGGGCATCGATGATCTATCATCTACATAATTAGTAGGTACATAATATTTAAATAACTACATTTAACTATTGAACGATTATTCTTAAACATGTCGAATAACATAGACATCATTATTATATATTTTATTATGAAAATTTATTAATTCTTCAGTCATTTTATGAAAGTGATGTGCCTTTTTAGCAATTTGAAAATAAAAATATCAAATATTAAGTTTCCTGAGTTTGGGGTCACTTTAAAATTTTTGACCTTTAAAAAAAATGAGAAGCACTACTTATTCAGATGTCCTTCAAAATAAAATGAGGTCTAAGTGAGTATTAGATATATATATTTGCAAAATTTGAATAAAATCGAATGAGTACTTTAGTCTATAACCAATAAAGTAGAAAAACATGCCGTACATAGCAGAATTTTAGAATAAAATCTCACCATATTTTTTATTTAATTAAATTTAAAGTACATGTATAAAAACGAGTGGGTTGTGGCTAACGCTAAACTCCTCGCTAACAAGTCATTCTATAAAGTGTTCAAATTTTGTATGGAAAATTTTCAGCAATTTCATGAAATGAGTTTGTTGAATTATTTTTTATTCAAATATTTTATTATGAAAACTTGATAACTATTCAATGCCATTTTATGAAAGCGATTCAGTTTGGGGTCACTTTGAAATATTTGACAGTTTTGAAATATTTGACAAAAAATTGAGAACCACTATTCATATATTGTTCAAAATCTAATGAGGTCTAAGCGAGTATTAGATATACATATTTGCAAAATTTGAAAAGAATGGAATGAGTACTTTACTCTATAATCGATAAAGTAAAATAAACACGCCGTACATAGCACAAAACATATATCACGCAGCACATAGCATACACACACAGATACATTGTGATGAAACTTTCAGAATACAATCTAAGCATCATACTAGTTGATAATCTGCAATAAAAAATATCATTAAAAAAAGCGAAATCATAACTTCCCACTACATCCCCTTGGGTTAGTGAGGAGTAAAAAACAAAACTTGTATGTGTTAACGGGATACACAATTGACCCACTATATTTTGTCTATTACTCGCCACAATTGCCCGGACAATTGGTCGTAGCCGATTGGCCTTGGACAATTGGCCGTACGCCCTTTTTACCGTATGGACAATTTATCGTGAGGACAATTGGCCGTGAGGACAGTTGGCCGTGAGGACAATTGGCCGTGGGGACAGTTGGCCGTGAGGACAATTGGCCGTGGGGACAGTTGGCCGTGAGGACGATTGGCCGTGGGGACAGTTGGCCGTGAGGACAATTGGCCGTGAGGACAATTTATCGTATGGACAATTGACCGTATGGACAATTCACCGTGCGGAAACTATTTTTAGCATCAGAAAATTTTTTCTTTCTTTTTTCGTTTGAGTTAAATAAATTGCGTGAATAAAAAAATGTTCGTTTATGGCGACGAACCGATTACCTTATTTTTTTATTTCAAGATACTAGGAGAAATCCAATATGTCGACAGTGATTTAAACGAAATTTTACAAAATAAGCGGTATTTATGTAGTTCTAATTTGCTATATTTTGAGATATAAGAAGACGTCTGTTTTTAGACATACGGTAAAAAAGTGCGTACGGCCAATTGTCCACGGCCAATCGGCTACGGCCAATTGTCCGGACACGCTAAATAGGGACTTACATGAAAATCGTTATTAGGAAAACTGGTGAATTCTTTGACAAGCACATCTTTAATAATGTCCAGATCCCTTATGACTAAGGTTGGTGTCCTTAACTTGAAGAATCCGAAATATGACACATTATTGAATTTTCTAAAAAAAAAAAAAATTATATATTGTAGGTACATTCTCACCACTCGCGACCAGTTTTCACCCATCCCCTCCCTACCGATACTAAGGGCGAATATGAAATATATTTTAACAAAAAAATGAGTTTAATACGAGATGAAAACACAAGTGAAAAAATGTCTGATTTTGAACTATATGCTTTACATAATTAAAGATTTGTAAATGAAAAAATCTATATCGTGTTCTGCGCCTAGTTTTATGCAATATGTATTGTGCACAAATTGTTGTATAATTTTCGCCAAACATCTTGAACGAGCTTCCGGTTGCGCAGAGTGCAAATTTGTGTATTTTTGCTTCGTTGATTTACGTGCAAATCGCCCCCCTTTACGGCTAAAATTTCATGATATTTGGCTACAACACTACCTATTTTTTAGAATTCCATTAGGTATAAATTTATTAGAAATACCTAATACAAGCACATTTTTTTAGATCGTGCAAAATATAATATTTAATATATTTTGCCTATGAGATCAAGAGTTAGTGACTGCCAGACTTACGTCACAGTATAAAGGCTGTTTTTCTATTTAAGGATACCATAGCAGGTAATAACGATTGGATATTACATACCCTGACTATTGGTGACTTTCCCAAGTACCTAACAGCCTTCGAAAAGTGTAAAATTGCTATTTTAACATTTCAGTTTTGAAGCATAGTAGCGTTAAGCGTGATTTTTTTTTATATGTTCTACGGTAGACCATTAGAAATCACATCCATTTACTTACAATATGAGTATTTGAATCCCCCTGACATATTTCAAGTTTATTAAATTGTTATTGTAATTGGCTTTGTGCAATACCAATTACAATATAGTTATTTGCGAAAGCCACAAGTGCTCAGTGTTCATAGTATCCAATCGTCGTTACCTGTATCCTTACACAGAAAAAACAGCCTTTATACTATGACGTAAGACGTAAGTCTGGCAGTCGCTGGATCTTGCTCTATATATTCATTTCGTTCTACTACTGTAGGTGTCGATTCTACTACTGTAGGGGCAGTTTGCACATATTTCAACAGTAGCGTCTAGTCCCAGCTTTTATTTTCTATATACATTCTTAGGTTAGGCTTAAGTTTGTTTATTATAATAATAGCTTTATAAATTGAATTATAAATTATTATAATTGAAATTTTTAATTTTTTTTTGAATTTTCGCATTTAATATAAAATTTCACAGCTCATTTGACTTAATACTACGAGATCTCAACCAATCAGAGAGCCAACCGGAAACTTTGACTTACTTAACCGGAAACAGGTGAATGCGGATTGTAAACGCTAGAAGTAAAAAGACACAAATTTTCTAACTGTGCATCCACGTGATGGGTTTAATGTGTTTTATGATTACTATACATAGTAAAAAACATGATCAAAAACTTATTTTGAATTACAAAACTTTCGTTGCTACTCAGTTTGATTGAAACAATATTATAAAATTAATTTGTGCTTTGCACGCAGCAGTTGAAATTTATGTTGTTTTTAAGACAGGTTTAAATAATTTCAATAAACATTTTTTTTAATCAATAAATAAACTTTTATACAAATAAATAAATAATTAAAAAACCAATATGTAAGTATATCCAGTTGCGAAATTGCTTATAGAAGCAATTGCCTCTTGGCTTGCCTATGAATATTATGTTAAAAAATTCAAGACCTAATATTTTTTTGACAGTTTTATTGAAACCATACTACAAGATTAAAAATTGAACCTTATGTAGATACGATGCTTGACAGGGCCACAAATGTATATATTATTTTGGTATGTGATTTTAAAATATTTTCATGGACACTCAAATGAACAACGATGCTAAAAAACATTTAATTATTTCCCAATTTTCGTTCAGGGTTTGCCTAGTCCGAAGGTTCGAGGTACGCCCCTGAGTATATCTTATCTATAAATAAATGTATTTGGTGTCCACTTATATAAAGTGATATTTAGAATGAATGATAAACAAACAAATAATCGTCCTTTTTGAATGATTCTAAAAATATCTACTATGCATACCAATATACATTGATTTTTAATGTGATAAAACCCAATAGAAAAAAATATATATTAGAAATATAGTAAAGATAAATATCACAATGACATAATCTAAACTATCTTATCATGATTTTTTTTTAATATAGATCGAACATGTTTTATTTTTAATCGCGATCATAATTAGGTACATAGATCATTAGGTACTAATAAATCTAGTGATCTTTTTAAGCGGTTCCCAAGCTACGAGTGTTTTTTTTTCATTCAATTAATATTACTTTAGCGATTTGATATATTTTAATTGAAGCGACTTATCGTTACTATTTCGTGACAATTATTATTTAATACAACACTTTTTGTCGTTATATATTGAGCGTATAAATTAAATATGCTTAAAAAATCTTTTTTTTTTCGTTTTTTCCGACCTCTGTATCATTATTCAAGCCGATTAAACCAGTAATAAGCAATAGAATTGTAAGTATTTAAGTTATGATCTAGTATAAAAAGTAAAACCATGGACAGGGGTACAAAATCAATACCAAAATCGTTTTGTATAAAATGTAAGATATTGTGGATCAGGATAGCAGAATTTAGGTATAACTTAAGGACCCGAAGAGCTGACCCTAAAATTCTGCCTAGTTATTTAAATTGTTTCATCCTTTCAATGTCAACACCGCCCATATTGAGGCGTACATTTGAGTGGCTCTCCCGACTAAAAATCATCAGTTTGGTCCTTCTGACATTCATATTCAAAGCGAAGCGTTCACCAGTGGAGTTGATTTTATTTAGGAATTGTTGGAGGTTCTCAGCACTATCTGCAAGTAAAACAGTGTCATCTCCTTATATCTGATATTGCTGATGGCTATATCCATATCAGCAAGAGCCTGTTTGAAAACCAGATCAGAATACAAATTGAATAGTGTAGGTGACAAAACGCATCCCTGCCGGACTCCCCGCTGAATACACTGAGAAGTGACTTCGTTTCTATATCGGATTACAAAATTTTGGTCATTCTAAAGAATTTGTCATCTACGCCACAACTTTATTTAATTTCATCCATATTTCAATCAATTCTGAATGTTTTACTCTACAAAAGCTTTTTTATAATCAATAAAACAGACAAATATGTCTTTCCATTGGTAATCATTTTTGTAGTTATATATTTATTGTTGTCAGCGCTTCATGGATTTCAAAGCCATTCCTAAACCCAAACAACGAGTAGGTATCTGCCCATGTTATAAAGTGCATAAATAAAAAATGTAAATAATAGACAATATAAAATGATTGAAACATCATTGAGGAACGTAAATCAGATATTTTTTTATTTTATCTTATCATAAATAAATGTTTAATGTAATATATTTACAACCATTTTTAAGAATGTAATATGTAATAGTTTGATATAAAAAGAGGTGTATTTTTTCAATGATAACGCAGATTATGTCGAGTCATTGTGAAATTTTAAAAAGAATACCGCACACCTGGCAAATAACGTAAACAAATAATTATATTAAATCGATCAATGATTTGCTAAAAATAATAAAAGTGTGCAAAGATAAATTATGACAATTCTAATATATGGCTTGTTATGTAAAAAAAAATATGACGAATTTGTATAAAGATATTATAATGTAAATCAAAAAATAACATCTTTGATTCCGAAGAATAGTGGCGGAGAAAATGGGAGAAATGAGGTGATTAAACTTAAATTGATGGAAAAAAATGATTATTTTATTTTTTTTTATTCTATTTATTTTGGATATCCAACAGTACAATAGAGTATAATGATATTAAAAACAATGAAAAAAAAAACAAGTAAATGTAGACTACGGTACATAATAATAGGACATCATATCAAGTAATTTTTAAAGCTTAACATACAATTTACGACAAATGAGAAAAAACAAAATTATAGGATCACACCTGAAACATACAAGGAATAGTACCAAGAGGATTATATTCTAGAATCATAACATGGGATTCTAACTTACTTAAGGATCAACGAAGAAGGTGTTGCAACCATTATGGTGACACATACATATACTCATGTATATACTAGAGAGTGGAATTTTGAGTTATGTTATCAGTGCAAAGTTGGCGCTTTATCGCAATTTTGAACGAGTGTAGAGATTGGGTATGAAAAAAGTCAATGTTATTGAGCAGGTTGTTAAAATTGGAGGTGGCCCGGTTAGTAAAGAAATTTTTCCTTAGTTTTAGAGTGTGAAAAAAATATTATCATCAGTGTCGTCTTTCTCATTGCGAAGAGTCGTGACCAGCCTCTCTCGTCATCATGATGTTGTTGTAAATTATTTATTTATTAATCGTTTGGCAAGGAGTAATATTGCCATAAAATCACACTGATAATATTACGAATGGTAAAGAGATATATTGTATGTTTTTCCGCTTAATATTTTTAAAAGTCCGTAGATAATTGGCCTACAAAATCACCGTTATAAACATTTTATGGTATGTAAAATTTTACCATGCATTTGCTGTTATTGCGTTTTTTTCCCATAGAAATACATAATTTCCAAAACACAAAAAGGACAATTAAACCAACAAAGAGATACAGTAAAAAATCTATTTATACCTATCAAAACTTGATATAACAATTCAACATAAAAATTTGTTAAAAAATACAATAAACACTTTGCGATTCTAAATACATACACATAAATAACAAATATATCAAAAATAAACATCGAGGACATAAAGTTTTTTCTCGTTGAAATAAATAATGAAAAAAAATCTCGTAAGTTCCAGTGTCAAACGTAGTTGTTTTATGCAGAAACAAATAATCAAAACATACATAATCTATTGTGAAACGATATACATAGATGGTACTCAAACAATTATACTAAGTTTGTATGGCATACAAAATTGTTCAATTTTATCTAAATATCAAATGAATCAAGCTAAATACATTGTAATAGGGAATACACAAATTCTTAAAGTAACAGAGACTGTTCGGGAAGTAGTTATAAATCGATTGCAAAATTTCAGTACGTGTATACAGGTATAGTAAAATAAAAGTGAATAAAATATAGTAAATAATATCAGGGGCGTGCCTAGAACCCTCGGACTAGGCAAACCCTGAACGAAATTGATGTCGAAAATTTAATGTTTTTTTTTGCATCGTTGTTCATCTGAGTGGCCATGAAAATATTTTAAAATCACATGCCAAAATAATATTTACATTTGTGGACCTGTCAAGCATCGTGTCTACATACGGTTCAATTTTTAATCTTGTAGTAGGTATGGTTTCAATAAAACAGACAAATAATATTAGGTTCTAGAATTTCTCAACTTAATGTATAATAATAATAATTAAAGACTTTTATTGAGTAAAACAACGTGGCGGACTTATTGCCCGCAGGCAATTTCTACCAGTCAACCACCATGGTAAATATACACCATATATATAGGCAAGCCAAGATTTTCGGCTTCTATAAGCAATTCCGCTATAGTAAATAAAAGAGATAGGTATTGTAAACAAAATGTTTTCTATTTATTATTATTTAATTTGAAATTTAATTTTCGCAAATAAATAATTAAAACTTGTGTTATAAATTTACCTATGTAAACATACACTAAAAATTCGTATGATTTCAATAAAATTCAAGTAATATTATGTTCTGTAATATTAAATTTCAGATTACAGATTATGACCAATTAGAGATTAATTAGGTAAGTGGATTAGGTGCATTTCGATGAACTGTAAAACAAATGGAAAAGAATATGATTTGTTTCGACATACTTGTAAAGATCACAATAGATCAAACCGATGTGTTTCGTTCCAGAGAACACTTCTTTAAGATTTCCAAAGAAAAACTTTGGTTTCTCGTATAAGATTCCACGCTTCTCCCAGTAGTTGAAATTCCACGTGAAAAACAAATACACTGAGATAACTAAAGTTATTAAGAACGCCACTAAATATAACAACATTTTGATATTCAAGTAATAAATATACACTGTTATAATATTCAGATAAAATTAAGGCGTGTCCTCCGACACCCGCAAGCTCAGAAGTTGAAATGAAAGATTAACTCCTGACTTTAACCAAATTCATTTATAGTGGGTTATTATAATCAATTTAAATCAATGTTGATAAATTTGTTCCGCTCAATGTCTGCTTATGTTAATACCCTGTTCAAAACAAATAGAAATAACTTGAAAATAACGTAACATCGAGTATTTAAAACAACCTAATATTTGTGTTACTTTAAAATAGCAAAAAAATAGTATTATAACTATGAAGGTATAACGTATAATCATCACCTGTGTTGGACTGACCACCGCCAACATAGTCATAGGGAATATTTAAAATATTATGAATTAAATATTAAAACGAGTGGGTTGTGGCCAACACTAAACTCTCCACAGCATGGTAAACATTCATTTTTTCTTCTTGAAATGTTGATGACCTCTAAATGTATTTTTATGAAGTACATTTCTATTAGATTCTTAAACAAATATAAGATTCCCAGAGGACAAAAGTTTTCACAATACACCATACACACAAAAACATTGTCACGAAACTCATAGTATGTATTTTCTACATGATACCTGTTGAGAAATTTTCCAACTGTTGATTTGTTCTCTTAACATATCGACGAAGTTTCAAGCCAGGATACGCGAGATTTGTATGTAGGGTAGGGTATTTTTCACGGCTTTTCCAACTTTGAATTAAAAAAACACAAACAACTAAGAGGCTTTGCAGCATATATGTTCTATATAAATGTGGATTTACTCGGAATTCGGAGTAGAACATTAATTTTGTTTGTGTGTGTGTGTGTATGTGTGTGTGTGTGTGTGTGTGTGTGTGTGTGTGTGTGTGTGTGTGTGTGTGTGTGTGTGTGTGTGTGTGTGTGTGTGTGTGTGTGTGTGTGTGTGTGTGTGTGTGTGTGTGTGTGTGTGTGTGTGTGTGTGTGTGTGTGTGTGTGTGTGTGTCCCTTATAACTTCTGATCTGATCAATTTACAGAGCTCAAAATTTTTGAATATGTAGATAGTTATAGGCCCACAAAAATTTTATACTCAGAATTTTGAATTTTCGTGTCAGTCAGGGGTTATCAACTTTTGAAATTTTACTTAATTTTTTCATATATCTCAAAAATTATAAAAGCTAGAACGCTGAAAATTGGTATGAATATAAACGAATACAAAATCTGATATTCTTTTTTGAAAAAATTACAGAGTTTCTCAAAAATTTTTTACTAAGAAATACATTTTTTCATGATAAATTTATGTGTTTAACTGTATTTCCAGTTTTTAAAAATATCGAAAAAAGCCAAAAAACCCCAACTAGATAATTTAATTTTCTATAAAAAATATGCACACTATAGAAGTAAGTACATCTCAAACTTTTTTAACAATCTTTATAAAAATTGAGTTTAGTGACGACATTGTTTCATACAATTTGTAAGGCAGTAAACACTACACAATATCTCACTCAATAGTTTGATACCTACTTAATCTCCAACATACATGCTTACCATCATGCTGTTTTCATATTCTGGGTAGGAAAAAAAGACTGACCTCCATACTATCCTATCCTGACATACATACCATCATGTTTTATATAGAAAACAAAATATCTTAAAATGTTTATAAAGTGTTTATGGTTTGGTACCTACGTATTCTTCAACTATACATACTATTGCCATCGACAGTTGGATCTCATGTGTTACATGCAAATAGTGATGTCAACTGACTAGGAATCACATTTTTTTCATAGTTTATTCAATACTTAAAATTATTAAAAAAAAACATTTTAGTGCTTTACATTTTGCATGGTTTAAGGCGCAATCGAAAATGCCAAGTCGTGGAAATCTTTTTACCATTTTTAAAAATATTACCTTTAACAATCCTATAATTGAATTATGAATGGTTCAAATACAATATTATTATTTGCACTTTTCTTTTCCGTCACAAAAGTTTTTTTTTTACTTTATGGATTTTTTTTCTAGTAATTGCTTTATTTGACACCTTTATGTACTTAGTTAAAAGAACCCTAAAAGGTTTAAAACATAATTTATAATTTAATGTACATATTATGTAAATAGTATGAATATTTTTTAACTGTTGGTTCTATATATTAATAAAATTAAATTAAATAAAATATCTATACCCATTAAACTTAACATCTTCGAATAATAAAATACATATTAAGTATGTACATGAATTTGTTTCATTTCGATAAGAATTTTATAGTAAAATAATAAAAATTGAAAATGAATATTTAAAAAATTTCGATTAAACAAACCAAGAAAAGCTATAAAAAAATGCCTCGCTTCTTAAATTAATATGAATAGCGGTATAAGTGGGGACATGAGTCAGAGAGTATGGCAAGTATGCGAAGATGAAAAATATGAAATTACGCAAGAGAAAGTGCTTAAAGCATTGAAAGCGGGTAAGGTGCCGGGTATGGCAAATGACAGTGGATCAGCTGAACTTTAAAATATGATAGCGAACAAACGTTGGAGTGGTGTCTCTCTCTTACAAACGTTGGGAAGCAGGATGTACTCATTCAGACTGGAGAAATTCAGTCGTGGTCCCTTTCTAAATGAGTAAAGGACCGAAGCTCGACTGCAAAATTATAGAGCCATATTTAAGATTCTTCTTTGTCAGCCATCTCTTCACTGCTGGATGTAGGCCTCCTCCAATGAACTCCATCTCTCTCGGTCTTGTGCTTCCCCCAGACAACCCCTTCCCGCAACCGGAATAATATCGTCAACCCATCTTTTTTGTGGTCGCCCTACCGGTCTTTTATTTTCCCACGGTCTCCATTTTAGTATTCTGGGTGTCCAATGTCCACCTCTCGGTACCTTGTCTTGCAACATGCCCTGCCCACTGCCATTGCAATGTACGCAATGAGCTATGGAACGGCAAATGATAGGTGATAGGAGTGAGCCTCCGGGATAAAATAATAAATGAAGAAATCAGACGCCAAACAAAAGTCGTTGACATAGCAGACCGTGTTGCTAATTAAGATTGCTACGTTTAATTCATAAGATGCAGTAAGATGATGCAATAATTATGGATTATTTTCTATGATTATGGATCAAAGAGTACGTAAGATTAAAGAGAGAAAGATATGGGATGCCCAAGAAGCATTTGTGGGAGACAAAGGATGTATAGACCAATTTTTTCTCTACGTATGGTCACAGAAAAGGTTCTAGACAACCAACTTTTTTGTTTTTAAATGTTTCCTTTATACACGAGCGCTTGCAGTTTGGTCAAAGGCAATATTATGTTTTTTTTATTGTGTATCTTTTCTATATCTTGTGATTGTTTTTTTTTAATATGTGTTGTATAAACAAAATGAAAAAAAAATTAAGGTTGCCAGATGGAATCCTAAAGTAGGAGATATCTAAAAATTGTCGTTCTGTCCTCCCTTACCTAATTCATGTCCTCCTTTTGCGCTGATTCTTACACAATATAGTTTAAAAACATGACTCGTGAAGATTTTTATATTCATTTGTTAAAAAAGCAAACACTTCTGACAAAATTGGTATTTCGACGAAATATGTTTAAATAAGGTGAATTTAAAAAAAAATCTTGTTTTATTGTTTATACTTTAAATAGTTACTATATTATGTACTTAACTATTATTTTCAAAACCTTATGACAAAAAATGATTTAAAGTTTTATAGAGACTGCATTGAAGTTTTAAAAAAGTATATTTTCAGACGATAAAATGCTCCTATCTTTAGAGCCGTTCGGAATCACTCAAATGTCGCTCTCGTTGCAACTTCAGACCGCACCAAGAGAGCGATTCAATTATATTCCGAATGCCTCAAAAGTACTTATCTAATGTTGAAACTTGCAACACTTAAAATCACTTGACATCTGGCAACACTTCAAAAGTCACAGTCAAATAAAAATATGGCAGAGAAGAAGAAAGGCAGGAAACGAAAAGAGGTACAATATTTACTTATTTTATCGATTTAAATTTCATTTGTTATCAATAAATATACATTTGAATTATTTTATATTACTATAGGTGAATACGTTATTCATTTGTTTCCGCTCGATTTCATTTAGAAATAATTGCGTATAACTGCTAGTAGCAGATGACGTTGCGAAGGTTTTAAAAAATAATGACGTATATTTATTTAAAACTAAGAAAAAAAAACTCTTATTATCGTCATCTGATTGTTATAAGTGTTGTAGGAATTATTAGTTTTGAGTGGGGACCATATTTAAATGCGTTGTAAATTGTTTTTCAGGATTTTCCCGGCTCGAAGGAAGAAGTTGATAAGCCGAGCAGTGTTGAATACGATATAGCTAAATGGCTCCGATCCAATATTCCAACGAAGAAAACAAAATTCCTCAACCATCATGTGGAATACTTTCTCGGTTAGTATAGTGTTTGTTTTGCCATTATGTTTATTGTGTTTGTGGGTCATATACTCTAATAACTGTCACCAAATTAGATGTGGTTGTAACACATACTAATTTTGTAATTTATTTGAAACAATGTGTATCAACCATTTAATTACTATTAGAAAGTATTGTGTATTTTACACAAATAATAATGCTACATTGTCTCACAAATTATAAAATTGTCATATAATTCCACTACTAAACGAATTGCACTGGTTGAAGTTTCCAGAGTGAGTTGACTACAAAAATTATTTGGTGTTTAACCATCAACCTTGCACCACAATACATTCAAGAGCTGTGGCAGAGAAATGAGCTCTCTGGGAGGCATCCCACACTTCTCATCGGCATCACAGAGTAACAACTCCTTAAAGGAGTTGAACTGAGTCAATACAGCGACTTTCTATGACCAATACTTTTGTGTGAGCGGTCCTATTAAGTGGAATACACTGCCTTCAAATGTCCGCAGTGCTCAAAGCAAGAGCACTTTCACTAAAGGACCGAAAACAGCTATTTTTGGAGAGCAGCACAAAACTGAACTATTAGCGCCCTTGGCGCATTAACACATTCGCGGACACATATTTCATGAAGGATCCACTCATATAGACACATACCTTAAACTTGTTATTTTTTCGAATATTTCATTTTCGATTGAATTGAAGTAAATATGCGGAAAATAGTGTTATCCAGAAAAAAAAAATTTAACGGCCATTGCTGTCATTCTCTTCTTTGATGAAGAAATATTACTTGCCAGAGATATGACGGGTATAGCCGTCATGATGGCTATAGCCATCATTACCTGAATAAAAGATTCGATTTTGACTGCTATAGCCGTCATAACCGTCAATGTGTTAAATGGCGCTATAAAAATCCCCTATTATTATTAATGTAAATTTCAATGCATCTCATGGGTCGATAGAGTCTCAAATGATGGAGATGGGTCGATGGCAGAGCGGTTAGCGTGCTGGGCTAGTAATCCAGTGGTCGCGAGGTCAAATCCTGCCTCGACCAATTTCGTTCACCTACAGCACAAACATTTATGCTTATTTTAGGGAACGTAGGGAGATGTATATGTACTTGTTCAACAAGGATATATTCATTTTATAAAAAAAAAAAATGAAAGAGTTTTACATATGATGGAGAAAGAGAGAGTTACTGACCACTGCCAAGAGACGCAAAGCAGCATACTTTGGCCATATATTCCATGGTGATAAATATGCCTTTCTACAAGTTATAGTAGAGGGAAAGATAGAGGGAAGACAGAGTATGGGGCGTAAAAGAATATCGTGGCTTAAAAATCTCAGCCAGTGGTTCGGGATTCTGGATGCGGCGTCTCTAATTAGGTTGGCGCAAGATCGAGATGAGTTTGGTGTGATGGTCGCCAACCTCCATTTGAAGCGATACAAAAAGAAGAAGAATGTAATTTTGTAGGTTATGGTGATTTCATATTTGTTTCACATATAGATAATTGATTTTCAAAATCTTGTACAACCTACTTATGATCAATTATTTTCAGTTAGATCAACGCTTCTTTAGAGGAAAAAATATATAATTTACAGAAAACCATGTTAATACATACATCTAAACATATTTAATTGTGTTAAAAATATATGGAATAGGTCATGTTTTTTCGATAAGCTAGCAATTATTATCACTCGATGATTGATAGATCTTTGGCCTTCGTACTTCAGTTAGTTAAATATCTGACTCCTGAGCCGATGATCAGGGGATCAAAATTTGAATCCTGGTGAAGATACATCTTTTTCATAAATTTGTGTTTTTCTTTTTACCTATTTTTTTTAATACTATTGTTTTCTTGTAGGTTCAAAAGCAGTGGATGGTCTTTTGACATCGAAATGGGCAAACGGAGATAATCGAATGTTTAATGAAAGATCAGAGATAACTGAATTCCTCAATGAAATGCTCGTTCATAAATTTTTCCATAGAGCTAAAAAGGTATTCCATGAATTACCTTTTTTTTTACGAAGTTAATATAAAACATTTTTTTTTTCTCAAACGTTTTATGTTTCCTCAAAATTTACAAACTACATAACACAAGGAGTATCCGTTATATTTTCAAACACAGATTAAATTTTAGTTCTTCCATTTACAACACATTATCTATGTACAGTACGATCTTGCTAATCCGGCACTTCACTTTACCGGCAAATCTAGTTATCCGGTACTACAGATGATTAAAAAACAATCATAATCTTATAATCATTTTGAACATTCTAGTAATTCAAATTTTTCACTAATCTGGCACTTTTGTGCCTTCATTATTACTAGATTGGTGTACACATTATTTTTGTGATGTATTACAAATAAATAAAATTATGCTCTCCTCTACACAGAGTGCTTGAACTCTGGTAAAGGGAAATATTTTTATTTATTATTTTCTTTATGTTGTAAATAAAATGAAATGAAATGTTTCAAACACATGACCACTGGATTAATAACCCAGCACACTAACTGCTCTGCCAACACCCATCTAAATACCCATCTATCTTTAATGTGTATCTTTTTCTTATCTTGTGATTGTGTTTTTTTTTTGACAGAATATGCGCTTTGCAAAATTTATTAGAATACTATTAGTTTCAATATAGAACTCCTCTCATTGACAGTAGATGGGAGGAGTGATCTCCTAGGCTGTGTTCAGATACAACGTTCGACGTCGAGCGTTGGATGTACCTGAAGTTGCAGATTTTTTAATGATATTTTTATAAATTAACCTCTGTGAATGCATATTGTCATCATAAATAATGTCAACTGACATAATATATACCACAGAAATAAATAGAAGTCATCATTCCACTGATAAAATAAAAGTCAACAGATACCATAGCTGGCAGAGCGTTTTTCACCTGACAATTTTTGACCCGAAGTTGAATCTGAATGCCACAGAGTGTCTGTTGTTTCTGGTCATTATGAACGGCTTAGAGTGTCCTTAGTACACTCGACATTCATTGTGAACATAGCCCTGAAACAATTGCTAATTGTGTTCTTTAAATGAACTAATTTTGTGGCAATTAGCAATGCTCACACACTTATTTGTAACCTTGGACTGACCCTCAAATCCATCTTATTTGTGATTATGTCCAATTGGATTTTCATGTTTGAAATTTTAGATGGATTTAGATGTAAGTTAGTAATCCAGTGGTCGCAAGCCCAAATCCTTCCATGGCCGGTTCACCTATAGCACCAGCATATGCCTAATTTAGGAAATCTGAGGATGTATATGTACTTGTTACAAGAATATATACATTTTTTTAAAAGAGTTAATTTTCATACATATGTGTATATAAATATTTCCTAGTCTTACTATATTGTGAAACTTTATTATAAATTTCATTGTTATTTAATTTTGTATTATTCGAGCATGAAGATAATCGTTAAATTTATCTGTGTATATAATTTAACCATAAAATTTATTTTCACTGCATCAATATGCACACTGTACATCATATTCCATGCCTTTGAAAGATGCCTAGTATTAATAGAATAATATTTTACTTATGTTTTGATAAAATTGTTCTTAGGTCCCAGTGAGTGAGCAGGAATTAAAAGGAAGAAGCAAAAAGAAAGACGGAGATAAAATTGATAAAGATGAACCAAAGAAAAAAGATGAAGGAACAGCAGATAGTCAAAATGAAGGAAAGGTAATTTATGAAGATTTTCATTTGTTAATTTAAGTTATGTAAAGACATTACTGAATTTTTAGAATGATTGGGGGGCTACTCATGACACATTCTTAATACATTCTAAGCTTGCCTTAATCTTAAAAATGTATAAATCAGTACTCGATCATAATCCAATATTAATCTTTCTCTACATTTAATCATGAAAATTTGTTGATATTTACGTTTAGTTTGAAATTGTCACGAATTTGTGTAAATTTATAGTATTATTTAATTAATTTAATCTCAAAGATTGTTAAAGTCTTAAGCTAATCTTAATTTTACTGTAATCAACTTCATGAGTAGCCCTGCAGAACTATTAAGGGCCGGTCTTATAAACGAAAGACCAAATATTCGTAAGTATGTTTACGATTTACTAACGGATGGATGTTCCTAAGGGCCGATCTTATAAACGAAAGACCAAATATTCGTAAGTATGTTTACGATTTACTAACGGATGGATGTTCCTAAGTAGATATTACTATCGACGGTATTATAAAACTATTTTAACTGTCCGTTTATTTGACAGTTACAGTCTAATTGGACTACAATGGATTTTCAATGGATTTGTAATGGACTATAATGGATTGTAATGGATTAAGCGGAGCTGTCATTGCAATATATAAACAGAGAGTGTTTAATTTTTTTGCGTACTTAAACAATATCAAAAATTTTAAAATGCTGATAATCCTTTATTATTTTGCTAGCGCGCTGGATTAGTAATTCGGTGGACACGGGTTCAAATCTCGCCTCAACTGATTTTGTTCACTTATATCACAAGCATTTATGCCTAATTTATGGCATTAAAATGAATTTTAAAAAAACTTAATGCATATGTAGGTACCAGTTACAATTATTTATTCATTCATTTTTTAAATTAAAAAATAATAATTAAAATAAAATAAAACGAAATTCAGTGTCATCAATGTCATGTTGAAATAATAAAATATTTGGTCAAACACAAACTTGTAATCAAATTCGTTTTGGTTATTCAAAATCACTCTCGGCCGACATTTTTTTACCGAAAAATAGCAATTCAATATAAAAATCCAAAAAATATAAAATAGTATATTTCAAAATATTCGTAATATTAAAAATGTACCGCAACATAAAAAAAACAAGTGTGGTAAAACTCAATCCTTCCATAACTTATCGTTAACGAACGCTAAATCGGTGGTCCGACCGTCAGTAAAGGCTATCGGTAAAATTTTACTAAAATTTAACTAACGGATTGTTATAAGACGAAATATAGAGCATTTGTATCAAATTTCGGTTTGTTTGGTCTGAAATCTAACTAACGGACGTTTATAAGACCGGCCCTAAGTAGATATTACTATCGGCGGTATTATAAAACTATTTTAACTGTCCGTTTATTTGACAGATATAGTCTAATTGGACTACAATGGATTTTCAATAGATTTGTAATGGACTATAATGGGTGTATAATGGATTGTAATGGATAAAGCGGTGCTGACATTGCAATGTATAAACAGAGAGTGTTTAATTTTTTGCGTACTTCAAACAATATCAAAAATTACAAAAATGGTGTAAGTCCTTTATTATTTAGCTAGCGCGCTGGATTAGTAATTCAGTGGACGCGGGTTCAAATCTCGCCTCAACTGATTTTGTTCACTTATATCACAAGCATTTATGCCTAATTTATGGAATTAAAATGAAATTTAAAAAAACTTAATACATATGTAGGAACTAGTTACAATTATTTATTCATTCATTTTTTTAAATAAAAAAATAATTAAAATAAAAAGAAATTCAGTGTCATCAATGTCATGTTGAAATAATAAAATATTTCGTCAAACACAAACTTGTAATCAAATTCGTTTTGGTTATTCAAAATCACTGTCGGACGACATTTTTTACCGAAAAAAAAAGCAATTCAATATTTTAAATAAAAAAATAATTAAAATAAAACGAAATTCAGTGTTATCAATGTCATGTTGAAATAATAAAATATTTGGTCAAACACAAACTTTAATCAAATTCGTTTTGGTTATTCAAAATCACTGTCGGACGACAAAGAACAAAAAAGGAATTCAATATAAAAATCCAAAAAAATATAAAAGAGTATATTTCAAAATATTCGTAATATAGAAAATGTACCGCAACATAAAAAAACAAGTGTGGTAAAACTCAATCCTTCCATAACTTATCGTTAACGAACGCTTAATCGGTGGTCCGACCGTCGGTAAAGGCTATCGGTAAACTTTTACTAAAATTTAACTAACGGATTGTTATAAGACGAAATATAGAGCATTTGTATCAAATTTCGGTTTGTTTGGTCTGAAATCTAACTAACGGACGTTTATAAGACCGGCCCTTAATCGGTGGTCCGACCGTCGGTAAAGGCTATCGGTAAAATTTTACTAAAATTTAACTAACGGATTGTTATAAGACGAAATATAGAGCATTTGTATCAAATTTCGGTTTGTTTGGTCTGAAATCTAACTAATGGACGTTTATAAGACCGGCCCTTAGGAACATCCATCCGTTAGTAAATTGTAAACATACTTACGAATATTTGGTCTTTCGTTTATAAGACCGGCCCTAAAACACACAGTGGACTGTAGTTTGCCCAAGACTGCTGTAAGGTATCACATATTGGAATGTATGTATATATTATGATGTAAGTGGGTTCTGGTAGAGAGAATAAATCTACTAAATTTTGCATTCATAATTAATCAAATATAGATGATGAATTAAATATTTTATTTGATATTGCTTTTCGATCTACTAACAGTTATTATGTGAAGTATTTATCCCACAAATCCAGATGAAGTATTTATCCCACAAATCCAGATGAAGTATTTAACCCACAGATCCAGATTGAAAACACAATTAAAAACTGTGTCTCCTCCGGGAATAACCAACTGAGTTACAAAGCCCGAAATTTTATCAATGAAAAGTTTAAAGTGACAGTTCTGGTGAACACAGTCTTGTTTTTAATGACTTAAATGTTGAAAATTTTAATTTGTCTTTGTAATTGAACCCATTGAATATTGTACAAATTTGTTGTTTATTAGGAGATCAAGAAAGATGGAGAAGGTGGTAAAGAAAAGGAGCAACAACGCAAAAAGAGGAAAATACGTCTGGACATGCACATGGATCAAGTATTTGTGGACGCCCCCGAAGCTTACGTGTGGATCTACGATCCTATCCCGTTCTACTACTGGATCATTGGAACACTCTTGGTTCTGGGAGCTATCGGAATCTGTATGTTCCCTCTGTGGCCACCTAGTGTCAGGTATATTATTATTATAATATTCTTTGATTGCTAACGATATAAAAACAGTGTTGTCTCAAGAGATATTGTTTTTGGCTATGTATGGGACACCAGCTATAAGGATTTGGGTTTATTGTACTCTTCCGAAGAAGCGCACTACGTAGCATAAGAAAGGCTTTGCAATCTGCTTATAAAAATATGAATTTGTATCTTAAAAAGACCCGGGTTGTAAGAAAGTGGAAACACGGAATTCTGAAGATCGTTCCACAATCAGGCTGCTATGTTTATAAAAGAATTCGAGAAGCGACTGGTTCGTGTATGTTGAAGATTTACTGTGAACGGTTGTTGAGATTGGGTTGTGAATGAGTGGAAGAGGAACCAGAGATGCAAGTTCTGAGCATGTCCTGTGGTAGTATCTGTAGAATAAACTTAGAATACCGACCTTGCGTCTATTTTCTAGTGATTACAATCTATCAGTCAATGATGGGTCGTCAATAAGACATACAGCATCAAAGGTATTCAGTAGATATTTGAGGGCGCCACTCTAGAGGTGACTACCATATATTCAATAATTGGGCATATTTGCTCTATATAATACTTGCAATTTTGTAGAGGCGATTTCCGCCTTAGCTTCAAAGGAGCCCTGTTGGTTCGTTATAGATACTCCAAGCAGGTTGATAGATTTGTTGTTAGGTAGGGTGCTTCCATTGAAAGATAACAATCCGTTAGCTATGTTATTAGAAATTGTCAATGTTGTAGATATTAGTTTTTGAGATAGGTCTGTTGAAAAAACAAAATATGTTCAAATGTTGATAACCCCTGACTGGGATAAAAATTTGAAAATTTTTAGGCCTACAGTGTTGATATGATATAATTTTAATATTTCAGGAAGGGTGTGTATTACCTGAGTGTGGCTGCAGCTGTGTTCCTGGTACTGATTATCGCCTTGACCACCCTTCGTCTTGTGGTCTTCTGTCTTGTGTGGACACTGTCATTAACCCGCCACCATCTCTGGCTTCTGCCCAATCTCACAGAAGATGTGGGATTCTTTGCTTCATTCTGGCCTCTTTATCAGGTTGGTAAACATGTATCATTTCTGGCGGTATACTGAGAAGTAGCAAATAACTTCGATTGAGAGTATAAAAAAATTGATTAAATAAAAATGGGTATGGCAGAGTGGGTAGTTCGCTGGATTGGAGACCATCAAATGATAGATAGAAATCTAGATTTCAGCTTCACGAGAAGATAACTCTGAAATAACAGTCCTTTGAGTCCTAAAAAAGAGAAGAAGAAGAGTTTAATTTCAAACATGAGCAGTCGCGTGCATGTGTGAAGATTTCTATTTGGTAACGACGTTGATAGAAACATAGGCAGTAGAAAAGCGAAGCAGTATGACATTAGTTTAAAAGTACCTACTCTCTCAACCATATAACTTTTAAATCAAAGAGAATTTAATAAATTATTTATAATTGTTTTAGTATGAGTACAAAGGGGGAGATTCTAAATCTGGCTCAGAAAAAAGTAAAAAAGGAAAGAAGAAAAAAGATAAATGTTCTGATGACGAAGGTCAATCACAGCCTTTGCTGACTAAGGAGAGCTCCAGCCCCACCACCACTAAGAAGAGACAGAATGTTAGTGGAAAAGATTCATCGGCAGAAGCAGAAAGGTAATTGGATAAGTGCATGCTAATATAGAAAGCAATTTTATGATCAATTTATGACATTCATTTGCCGCTCAGGCTGGTTCAAGGGGGATGAGTGAGTGGGAGGACAGCCCCAATGTGGTATCACAAAGGGCCAATTGGCCTAAGTGTGTTCTCCTCAAGAACTGCCACCCGCAAAAAAACAAAAAAAAAAAAAAAATGATCAATTTAATTTTCTCAGAAACAAAATAAATACCTAATTCACTGTAATATAATGGATGCTTTTGTGGTTTAGTCTATCTTCACTTCGGTTCGAATCAATTCACTCTATTGGATGCATATCAATTTGACTTATTTTACCTGTAGTAACCATATTTAATTGATCATAGAGTAAAGCAATATAAATATGTACTTGGTTTCATGATGAAAATATTCCATTTTCAATACATTCTTTCCAATATTTATTTTACAGAAACGATAAAGGGGACTCTCAAAATGAAGATACAACACATCCAAACCAGGATAATACAGAAGAAAGTGAATCTGAGGGAAGTCAGAGATCGTCAACGGGAAAGGACTTTGAAATTGTTGATGAACAAGACGTCGACACTTCATAATAATCTTCATCAAATCGTATATAACTATTTTAGTATATTCAATGTATCTAATTCTCACTTTTCCTTTCTTACAATGATTCATTTTTAATTTCAATATCTGTCTTCATATTTATTTTTCTTCTTAAACTATTCTTACACAGTTTAATATAAAAAAAAATCTGATTTTTTATATCAAACAATCTTAAATTTTAAAAAATAAATAAAAGTAAACAATTAAGAAACAAGAAAATTACTTATTGTTAAATTTACTACCCACTCAATAAATTATTCAATTTGTATATTATTTATTACTTTTGTATTCCTAAATGCAGCTTACAGCAATTCAGAATAGAGTTTTCATTGTAATGTTATGTATTTTGATCTATATTACAGAAAAAAATTCATGCATATTTTTATATAACATGAGTTATCACAGAATCTCATTTGGATTTGAGTGTATCAGTAAAATTTAATTTATAATTATTGTTGAATTCTATTCTAAATCATATTATTATTAATTTAATTTAAATTTTTATTGAATCAAATACAATCAATGTGCTAAGTTTCAGATCATTCTAGAAATCCTTGAAAATTTAATTAACAAAGTTTATGAGTGTTCTTGAATTTATCCGAGTCTCCGATATTTCAGTTGTTTGTGATTTATTAAAAGGAATTGTATCACTATTTTCCCAGTGGTATCTAATTTCAACAATAAATAATTACAATAAAATACTTCATTTTTATTTTTAGATTCTGTGTTTAATATCAAAATTGATTTGAAGCAGCACATCTCGTATACATGTCCCAATTAACATACCAGCCAGAGCTTTAGTTCAACCTTTATCAGAAAACAATATTTGATTGAATAGAGTGTGTTGTAAAGAGTGATCATAGTTTGTAGGTATATTTCGCTAAAAATACTTACTATATAACCCATTGTTAAATGAAGGATACAATACGTTTTCTTAATAAATCATTCCTTTATCTCAGATTAGTTCTCCGTTTGAGAATTTATGCATTGGTATTTTGAAAGAAATAAACATAAAACTTTCATAGCACAATAACCTGAATGGGACATAGCATGAATCTATGTATAGCAACGTATGTATGACAAGTTAACAAAAATGGTAACTCAATACTCCTCGACTACCTTATGAGGCAGACGGTGTGTTGGCACATATGTGTTTGATTAAATATATAGTAATATGCAAATTTATTTCATACACAAAATTCTGTTAGGCACATTGTAGGAGAAAATGTGTTTTTATTTAGAAATATTTTAAACTTCATAAATGAAACGTTGTAACTGTTGTTGAACTACACATATTAACAGTTATATTCTAATCTTTCTGAAGAAACTGTGTGTTAGTTTCTAGGTATAGTCTTTGTGATTATGTGTAGAGATGTTACAGACATTTTCTAATGTTTTTTTTATTAATGTTCACATTTAATGTTCAGGATTTTGGGAAAGATATTAATAAAAATTACTCGAGCAACACAAATAATAAATTTCAAACAATCATAGTTATATGTATGTGGACTTATTTTAATGTTTCTATGATTTAAAGATTATCATTTGCATTTTAAGAAGTATTTAAAGACTTATTCAAACCTATTGAAATAGTATTATTTTTATGTAAAATGCTAATTAAATGAGTGTTTACTCTAATTGACAGGTTGTTCTTGTGATTTATATATTCTTCCCAGTGTAGTAATAAAAATACTATTTGACTAATAATAAAGTGTCCATAAATGTCTGCTATGGAAATTTTTTTTTTTCTTATTTTAATGGTACTATATTTTTTACTATTAACGATAAATTTGTGTTGATATTTATTTTAAATACTTTTCAAATATTTAGTGTTTGAAATTTTTTATATAATATTTTCCATTTGGATAAGTTTGGGAACAGTAGTTTCCCACTAAAGGTGCTTTTATATTTTCTTATTTATGTCTTAAACTGTGTGATGTTTTCTTTGCATTTAATTGTGTGATTTTTTTTGTCTTTCTAAAGTTGTGTATCTTTCACAAAACGTGCAGTAGAGTATTTTTTAATACCTTCATGGGTATCTTAAATATTACAAAAAAATAATGATTCTTAATGCAAAAAAATAATAAAATGTATTATGCTTATTGTGAGATCATTAACACAGATAGTTTTGCTGAAATAGTTCATTTTAAAATATGTTTGCATAGTCATTATTTTTTTAGCATCGTCACATTTAGCCCATTGTGTGATAAATCAAATAATAACACCTGCTAACAAATCAATAAGTGGATAGGCAGCCAACATGATGTATGTACATGATAATGTTCAGTGATAATTTGTTTTTAGTTAGTAATCTGATCACATTATTGGTATAATTTATCACTTAAAATAGAAAACCATTGAAGAAATGAAAAAAGTTTTCAATTCATATAGTTATCGTAAAACAAATTGAGCCAGCCTTCCGGGTGCGCAGAGCGCAAATTTGTGTCTTTTTGCTCGGTTGGTATATGTGCAAATCGCCCGCCTCCGCACCAAAATGGATCAAGAAGATTGACGAAAACTATACCTGCAGGCCAAGTCAGTAAAAAAGTCGAGATCCGACAACGTATCGCCGCTCTTCTCGCCATGTTTACGCCCGTGACGACAATTCGTAGTCACTAAGCGCTGTCGAGTTCGTAAATGCACTTATGAGTATTTGTCGCCGTTAGGCTGGCTTGCGGTACATTTTTGAATTATCATTTATGGCAATACACAATATTTTCCCCATGATTTGAATAAATGTCAAATTTGTTTACATAAATTTGTTAAATAAATACAATATGGTCATATTTTTAAGCACGAAAGCAAGTTATAATACGATTAAATTAACTTCTTTTGTGTTTATTGAATGTTTTGAGTGTAATTTTAAAAATTATTTTTAATTATTATATTTCGATCAATTTATCAAGTCGATGACAGCAGCGTGTTATTTTTTTACTAAAAACTACGCCGAATTTTCTTTTGTTAAGTGTTAAAATACATATGTGATAAAATAGCTTACAAGAATACTTTCTCAAAATCAAAAATTATTTCATATCTATACCTACGGAAAACATTTACGGAGGCATAGAATCATCATAGAATTATAATGTTATAATCTAAGTACGGACGCATATTTCCATTAAATATATAACCATATAAAACTTTTGTTATGCGATAATTAGCAATAAATGAATTACGCGGAATATTTAAAGGGTTTGAAGAATCTCTTAAACGGCGTCGTTTAACCCGTTTATTATTATTCTCAAAATAAATATGAAATTCGGCATTGTTCGCGTAAAGAATGACATTTAATTCAACATGGCGGCGGTCTCTCGACTCGATGTCGACCCAATATCGCCGTCAAATAAGTGGGCGAGAACGATTCCACGCATTATCTGCTTAGTGACTACCAAAACTGTCAAAATATCGATTAGTCGATATTTTGACAGTTAATCTCGACATTTATCGGTCGAGATCTACTTACAGACTTAGCCTGCTGTTATAATTTAATACCTATATTAACGGTGCTAAAGAAAATATTTTTACTATTGCATATTTTTTCCTTCAATGTCTACTTTTATCATTTAAGTAGGTACTTAAAATAGGTTACATAACAACACTATTATATCTGAGATATTTCTAGAATCTGTGTTTTTGACTGAAATATACAGATTAATAAACTGAAATATATATGGGTTCAAACACTACTTCAAATGTCTAGAAATTTTTGCTAGTGTTTCATTTATTTAATCTACTGTATTTTGTTCGCATGGGGATACCAGATGTTAGACATATTAGATAATATCATATTGCATGGGGATACCAGATGTTAGACATATTAGATAATATCATATTGCAATGTGAAGCTGTTCGCATGGGGATACCAGATGTTAGACATATTAGATAATATCATATTGCAATGTGAAGCTGTTCGCATGGGGATACCAGATGTTAGACATATTAGATAATATCATATTGCAATGTGAAGCTGTCTCTTTTTTTATTGATCAACGATGATAGATTTTTTTCTGATGGTGAATGTACGCATGAGATTTTATCGGTAACTTACGTAAAATGATAATAAATAACTTATATTTTATAATAATAATCATATAACTTGTTTTGCACGTGAGATATGAATAAATTAAATTTATTTATTTATTTGTTTTCTGGAGTAAAATATTTGTCAATTGTCTCACCAAATTTAGTTTTAATGGATTTACAGGTATATGTTATTTAGGTTTAAAATATTCCTTCGGTATTTTAATTTGCCTTTATTCATTTTGCACTTATTCCACAAAATAGTATTTATACAATATTAAATACTTGCACTTCTGTAAAGAGTTTCAAATTAAAGAATGCAGATCATAAAGGTATGATACTAATGCAGATAGTGTCATACACTGCACAGAGAACAATTTATATGGAAAGGTGAAAAATATATTAACTTCTTTACCATACATAATGGAAAACGCACTAAAATTTTAATGGTTTTTTAAACATTTTATGTATTTTTTTTTGTTATTCTGAAGATTGAAAATAATAAAGGAAATTAAAATGACAAAAGAACATCAATAGTGTAATATAAATTAGTTTAAATTGACATAATATAGTTTAAATGACTTTAATGTTGATTAAAATTTTAATTTGTCTTCAGAATTGAACCCAATGTGTACAAAGTTAGCCAGATTATATTTGAAAAGAAATGGACTAATTCATAATAGACGTAAGTTTATTATTCTGTATTAAGTGATATTTACATATAAGTATATAAAAACTCAATGTTATTTTTATATGATTCATTTTACAATTTTTATTCAAAACATATTTTCAAAGTTGTTCAATACCTACATTGTTAGTTCATGTGTATGACACATGAAGGTATGATATTAGTATGACAAATATCTCGTGTATTCTTTAATTTGGAGAACTCATCTATTCTTATATTTTTTCTTTTAACCATTTCATAATCATAATTCTAAAAACTTACATATGTATTTACAGACTGATTGGCATAAACCATCTTCAGGGAATCTAAATTTATATGTTATACAATTACATGAAGGTATGCTCAATCATTTCCGATGAACATTCCAGTGAAAAAATAATTATTCATTTAAATGCTTCACCTGATAGTTTCTTTAGCTTCAGGTGTATACTTCATTATTTTAAACATGAGTTTGTTTTATAATCATTGAAATTGATTTCAATTCATTTTGATCAATAGATATTTTATAGTATTTTAGTCCAGAATTGAATATTTACAGTTTTTACTGATCCAACTGTTTATTTGTTCAAGAAAATTTATTTCTCTTAACATATTGACAAAGTATCAAGGCAAGATCAATGTATAGGATTTTGTATGCCCAGGTCTACATATTATAGCATGGTTTTTCCAACTTTGAAGTTGAAAAACACTTAAGACTTCAAAACATTTTTTATGACAAATTTATGTGTTTAATTGCCTATGTTTCCAGAATTTTTAAAAATATTGAATAACGCCGAAACACACCAACTGATTTAATTTTCTTTAAAAAAAATATACGTTTTAACAGTACATTTCTCTTTTTAAAAAATTATGTAATAATTAATTTTCGTGAGGACATCTACAAGGAGTCTTACACTTAGGCTGTGTTTCTCGAACAAAGATTAAAGTAAAAGTATAGTTGAAATACTTTGATTTCATGAAATTGTTCAAACTTTTGGTTGTTTCATAGAAATCTAATGCCGTAAAACGACTCAATTTTGAACAATTTTATGAAATCAGAGTATTTTAACTATACTATTACCGATACTTTTGTTAAAACAACCCAGCCTTAGATACTTAAGCTAATGCATACCATCAAGCCGTTTATCTATTTGAGGTAGGAAAAAAGGACTGAATTCCACACTTTCCTATCTTGACATACATGTTTTGCATAGGAGAACAAAATATCTTAAAATATTCAACAATTAGGATTTACAGTTTTATAGTTACGTATTTTTCAATTGTACTCTATTGCCATCAACAGTTGGATCTCATGTATTACATGGAACTAGTTATTAAATCATAATTTTGACTGGATATTAGACATTCCCTGAAAATTAAGAAAATAGATTTAGTTATGAAGACTATTTCTGATGTATATTTTTGCATTTCAAAGATTGATCCCAAGTCCCTAAAATTTCATAATATGCCTGTCCAATGTTAAAACAAATATATTTTATTTTTCTCTTATTACTTTTCATTTTAATATGAGATAACTAAAGTTGTTTTATATCTCCAAGAAGATATATATTCATGTTCACTTGTACAATTGAATGTTTATATATTATAAAGGTTGTTTTACGATTATAGAAAAATATGTCAGTTGTGTTTTGTCAAATAATGTATATTTTAAAAATAAATTGATTGGTCCGAGAATATTTAATAGAAAAATTAAAAATACTTTGATGTGTTTAGCCAAATATCAGTCGTCTCTCTCTCTCTCTCTCTTGTCTTTTGTCTCCTGTAAAACGTATTTAGTTTATAGGTAATGTTATGTTAAATATGAATAAAGTCAAAATTATTTACATTTTTTTTTCTTTAACAGTCACCTTGGCAATAAGGATCATTGGTTTCATGTTTTACAAATCAATTTTTGAATAGATGGTGTTTGAGAAAAGTTTCGTTGTCATTCTCATAGATGGCATAATTTCTGGTAAAATAATAAGTATGCACAATAATGTACTTGTTTTATTACTTTACCAGTTTTTCAGTACTATTGTCTCACGGATAATATACCTTACAACATGGATAATTAAGTTTAAAATACGGATAATTCAATTTACAACATTGATAATTTAGTAAAAAGAACATCCTTGTTACTTATGCAAGTTGCAAGCTAATTGCCATTTGGCGATTTCTTCCAAATAATCGTCGACCTTAAGCTTGGCTTAGTATTTAGTTAGTAATGTCTCTGCAACGCAATTGCTAACTTAAGAATACTAAATACTCCAGTGAGGTTAGGAGTTAGTATTTTGTTACCTAGGACTGCGCATTCAGGTCATGGAGTGCTGTTTGTTTTGTAATCAAATGAACAAGTTAAATTAAAAACATAATTTACTGTATAAATTTATTAAAAACAACTTAATAAAATCACAAATAATATATCTGTCAACATAATATATAAATAATTTGGTCCCACACTTGGTTGATTACAAAAATATACATCGAATCTCATCAAACTTTATATGAAAATATATTTTTCTATGCATTAACATAATATACATTTCATCCAGAAATTAATGTCAATTGAGTCTATGATATTTTACTCTAATTTCAAAATTTATTTTGATAGGGCAAAATATTTTCATAAACTGCTAATTTAAATGAAAACATATTTTATTTGGTTATGTTGGATAGTTTTAATTCCATTGGAATGCTTCATTACCAATCAATACCATTGTGTTAATTTAATAAGTAGATATTGGGCCTGAGTCAAATTGAAAAACTCATTTAAAGGGCTTTGCGAGACTTTGAATAGCGTTTTGTCAATTTGACTCAGGGGGGGATTATGTATTAAAAAAAATATATTATGAAACAATAAATTTGTTTTTACAAAATGAAATTCACCATTTTTGTTTCATCAATGTATGTTAAAAAAAGGTAGTTAACACTTTTTGGTCTATGGGACGTTGAGATTCATAGATTCATATTACTTATAAACTTATATAAAAATATTAAATATGTTTAATTGTATAAAAAGCAACCTTCATAATTTTTAATATCACTTTAATTCAAAACTAGATGAAATTGTTTTATAAAACCCACATTACGTGGATAAATGATAAACTGAGAATACAATCTAATGGTAATCATGAGGGGATTGTAAGAAATTTATTTCTAAAAGAAAAACTGGAAATGTAGATATAAAAATGTATAAAGCAACCAAGTCCTCAACTTATATTGTGTGTGGTTCATAACAGAATCAATCTGCTCTCTAAAAATAAACAATTACTTAAAAGTGTATTAAAAGATTGGAACGGGGGGGGGGCAAGTCCGGCCAAATAGCGGAATAAAAACCCTGTGTATATTCGATTTATAAAATTTTCTATATACATAGAATACTCTTGCTGCATACATTTATAATGTGGGTTACCATGGAACAGAACTTGCCCTACTGATTTGTTGTGAAGTTAAAAAAATATTCTTATCAAAATCAAGGAAAATTTTTTTTTTTAAATAAAAAATGAATATGTCCTTGTTAAACAAGTACATATACATCTTCCTACGTTCCCTAAAATAAGCATAAATGCTTTATTAATTGATAACAGTGAATTAAAAAAATATCTTGTTATTATAGATAACAAAAACGAAATGGAATTTTATAAGAACACTTAGAAAAAAATGCCAATGCAGGATTATACATTTCCAGAAAAACGATAAGCTATAACTTTCGCTAAACATTTTGAACAAGCTTCCGGTTGCGCAGAGCGCAAATTTGTGTCTTTTTGCTTCGTTGGTTTACGTGCAAATCGCCCCCCTTCTCGGCTAAAAGTTCAAAGATATTTGGCTACAACTCTATCTACTATATTTTCTGAATTTGCATAGTCCTACTGGACATAAGACATGTTTCATGGCTAGCACGCCACTAGAAATATACGCACTTACATAACTTAATGTTAAAATTATCAATACATATTTTTCTAAATTATGCCACAAGTTTTTAAATTTACAAACTAATGTACTTAGAACTCATTATAACAGCAAGTTATATAAACATTAATACAAATGTTATGATTTAAAAAAAAATACATTGTCTTGTTTCCTCAAACAGACAAAAAATATAAAAATCACTCATGGTAGTTTGGTATTGTTACAGAACACATTTGTTATGTCTTTTGTAAGCATTTACACACCACAAATTAACATGGAAAGAGAATATTTATTTAACCCTTTTAGTGCTATACATATTTTACCAATATATGCTAAATAATGCCAGTAAAAAAGTGCATTTTTATAGATTTTATATAAACAAGAGAAATATTCACCATTTCCGTTACAATACACCAATATTCATAATTTTTTCAACATTCTCTTCAGAAGATTTTATACTATGATAGTAAAAACAGAAATTGAATACTACATATTTATTGAAAAGAAAATTACAGAAAGTATATGGAAAATGAACAAGATTTATTACACCATGCAGTCTTTTTTTACACATGGAGCAAATCAAGTTGGATCTTTTCACTGCACTTCTGTTCTTACTACTGCATACCACATACCACAATATCACTTCCACTATCGCTCTCATAATCACTAACGCAGTTTTCAAATTGTTCTATCATTTCAACGTCTGTATCTGAAAATTCACTTGTATCCGACATTTTGAAATTTAAATTAGAAATATTAAAAAAATAATAATCACGATGTTTATATAAAAAATATGCGAGCGAATAAAGTTAGAATGCAATATAATGAATAAAAATACCAACACGGTAACACGACCGTCACCTTCGCGTGCCAAAAGTGAACTGTCAAAAGGAGCGCTACCGCGACGCTGGCATTTTTCACAACTAGCGAGAGCAACGCGACGGCGCTCCTTGGCACTAAAAGGGTTAAAAGGTAAGGTAATTGTGTTTGGATCGTGATTTCATTTGATGCAGTGGTAATGTCTACAAAAGCCCTCATGGCACATTCACAAAAAAAAACATCTTCAGTCAAGAATAATAGAAAAAACACAGTAGTCTCATTATGTTATTCTATTTTTGTATATTACATTTAGACAAAATTAAAAATTATGTAAAAAGGTATAAAAATTGAAATTTATAAAAACAAACTGACACATTTTCTTTATGAGAATTTGCTGAGAATCGACTGTAACACAGTTTTGAATGAATAGCGTCATCAATTTTATCATAAAATATTATGCAGACATCGTCTTAGTTTCTAAAATTATTTTGTAAGTAAAGAATACATTTATCATCTCTATCTTTTTGTATTTTCATCACAAGATAAATGTCACTCGTAGCAGCACTTTCCAAATTCATTATTGTTTTCTTAATTAATATATGTAGTTAATTTATTATATTTTTGTATCAATAAATTGAGATAGTCAAAAGTACACGTTAAATAAATACATAATTTGTTAATGTTACATGTAGCTGTCTGGTAGATTGGAATGGTTCGGAGAATAGTCATATTTTTAGATTAATAAACGTGCAGGAGTTTGTTGTCTGGCCCAAGTCTCACTCTTCCCGCAGCCAATAGTCTCAAGGCCCGTGGATATGCCCGATGCTCGGCGTGGTGAATTCGTTCACTCAATGTCTCTACTGTATCGTCACTGTTTATTATCACTTTCTCTTGGACTAACACGGGTCCCGTGTCAACGCCATCCTGCAAACAAATACAAATTATTTTTCTTTGAACCATTAAACATTTTGTAAATCTATCTTAATTTAACAAATCCATGAGGTAAGTTTAAAACTTCATGTCAAACTAGGGGAATAGCTCTGTTTTAAATAAAAAAAAAAAATACATAGTATTTTTCAACTGGCCAATTCAAACAATTAATAATGCAGAAATAAAACAGTGTACATATTATATTCTTCAGTTAAACTATTTTTAAATTTCATTTGTAATAGTCATGGTTACCCTATACCTACATATATTTTGTTAATGTAATAATTATTGGTATTTTTAAATATTATTATTTAAATATACAAATTTAAAGTACATAATTGATAAGACCCAACTGGCGACTCAAGTAACAGATTGATTTTATGTCTTTCACTAATGTGTCTTTATTTAATAAAATAAATAAATAAATAAATGGTTAGTTCTTTAGATTCAACACATCGAGTGTCTTGTCAATTTTCATTTATTTATTTATTTTTAATCACACCACATTTAGAACATGACAACAAGTAGATTATTGCTGCCCAACTAGGAAATTCTTTTCTAGGGCAAGCAGTTTACAATATAAGCAATTATGAGCCAGGTGATTGTTCCTGTTCCACCTTAAATAGGCACAAAATCTCAATATTCTGCACTCACAATCACAACCTCAACAAACATAATATGGGCTCACACAAAATAGGTCAACCAGGTTTCATTAATCATAAATACTTGATATTAAAAAAAAAACATACGTCAACAAAATGTACACTGCATCCTGCTTCTTGATCTCCCGCATCTAGCGCTTGTTGCTGCGCATTCATCCCCTTGTGTTTGGGGAGTAACGAGGGATGAATATTGACCAAGCGTCCCTTCCATCGGGACACAAAGTCCCCACTGAGAATCCTCATGAAGCCCGCCAGGCAGATCAACTCCACTTTGTGCTCCTCCAGAGATAATGTCAACATAGAATCAAACTCTTCACGAGACTTGTAATTTTTGTGAGATATCACCTGAAACAAGAGACAATAACAAAAATTTATAAACATAAATAGAAAAATGTGCAAAATAATTCTTCACTAAATGGTATGATTTTAATATAGTTTTTACTGATTTTTATGATTTCGCAATTTTTAAGGGTATTTTTTTTATTGCAGATTATCAACTAGTATCATGCTAAGATTGTATTCTGAAAGTTTCATCACAATGTATCTGTGTGTGTGTGTGCTATGTGCAGTGTGCTATGTGCAGTGTTCATTGTATGTACGGGGTGTTCATTTTTACTTTATCGATTATAGACTAAAGTACTCATTCGATTCTATTCAAATTTTGCAAATATATATATCTAATACTCGCTTAGACCCCATTAGATTTTGAACGATATATGAATAGTGCTTCTCAATTTTTTTAACTGTCAAATATTTCAAAGTGACCCCAAACTCAGGAAACTTAAAAATTGAAATTTATATTATCAAATTGATAAAAAGGCACATCACTTTCATAAAATGGCATTGAAGAGTTATCAAGTTTTCATACTAAAATATTTCAATAAAAAAATATTTAACAAACTCATTTCATGAAAATGCTGAAAATTTTCCATACAGAATTTGAATACTTTATAGAATGACTTGTTAGTGAGGAATTTAGCGTAGGCCACAACCTACTTGTTTTTAAATCATGTCACAAATTTAAAAACCTAAAACAGTCAGAATGTGTTCATATTTAATAACAATATTTTTGCTAAAATATATTTTATTTAAAAGAATATGTCCTTGTAACAAGTACATATACATCCTCAATTATTCTCTAAATTAAGCATAAATGCTTGTGCTATAGGTGAACGAAATCGGCTGTGGCAGGATTCGAACTCACGACCGCTGGATTACAAACCCAGCACGCTTACTGCTCTGCCATAACACATCTAACAAATTAAACGTATAACAAGGGAATTTGGCAAATTTCAGAGGTACTTTGGGAACTATTTTTTATAGAGATAATTTTCAAATTTTATGATTCTGGAACTGTCAAGCTGCAGACAATACTACAATATATCCCTGTTTTTTGTTTCAATGCGACAATATTAGTATTTTGAAGAGCTGAAAAATTCAGTGTTGTGAATGGGGATAGTTAATGTAGTACGTTCAGCAGATCGAAGCGATAGGCCGTGATTAGATAAATAGGTGAATTTGGTTTTAAGGTACTGCGGTGAATTAGGATTAAAGAGCGTATTATAAAGAAGTGACAAAATATGTATATTTCGCCGTTGTCGTATCTTAGGCCAATGGAGAAGATTACGGTAAGAGGAAATGTGATCGAATTTTTCAAGTCCAAAGATGAAGAGGATACAAACATTCTGGAGGCGCTCGAGTTTGTTGATATGATCCTCGTTCGCATCCAAATAACAAACGTCAGCATATTCAAGTAAAGGAAGGAGAAGCGATTGTGCTAGGGTTACTTTGCAATGCAAAGGAAGAACATTTTTGAGTCTATTGAGAGAGTGGATGCTAAAAAAAAGGGTTTTACTTACGTGAGATACTTGTTCGTGCCACGAGAGATCCTCGTCGATTAGAACTCCAAGATCTTTTCACAACTTTGGTAAAAGGTATACATTGATTATTGATAAGAAGAGGTGGGATTTGTGTATTTATTAATCAACGACAGCAGACGGGGACTGCCAATAATAATAGCTTGGAACTTAGTTGGGTTAATTAGAAGACCGTTCTCTGAGGACCAAGATGAGATGAAACTGAGATCATCGTTCATAGAACGGGCAGCACTGTGAATGTGGTGGATGTTAAAGTGAATATATATATATATAAGTGAAGATCGTCAGCAAAAAGGTGATGTGACATTTCAAGCTTTTTGTAATTGAATCTATGAAAATGGAAAATAACAAAGGAGAAAGAACACCACCTTGGGGTACTCCAGATAACAAGGTGGTGATATCAGAAGTAGAATCAGCGATCTTAATGCACTGTTTACGATTGTTGAGGTAACAAATGAACCACTCCAGCATGTATTATGTACTTTTTATTTGTCTTTTTTTTTTAAAGAATGAATATGTCCTTGTAACAAGTATATATACATCCTCATATATTCCCTAAATTAAGAATATGCTTGTGAACAAAATCGGTTATGGCAGTATTCAAACTTGCAACCACTGGATTATGAACTCTGCCATCACCCATTTATATTATGACAATTACACATAACACAAATGACAAAAATCATTGTGAATTCAAATTTTAAAAAATGCTCTTACCACTGTAGGTATTCCAGCATTTTGTGCTCTCTGTAGTCCATACGCTGTTGCCTTGTTGCTAATAACCAGTACAATGTCTGCACAGATTCCTTGGTTTGGATCTCGACTGGCATCAATTAGAGCTTGGAGATTGCTACCATTACCTGATATTAACACACCTACCTAGGAAACAAAATTAAAAATGAGAATTTTAAACGTGTAGATTGTGTCAACACTAAACTCTCCATTACATAGTTAAGGAAAAAAAATTCTGAAAGGTTGACAATCCCTGAATGCATTTTTATGAAGTACAAATTCACGTAATACTTGCACTTATATAATAATTGAAAATTTCTAAACCTAGGATAATATAAAAATATATGAATAGTTGGTTGGTACCCTTTTTCTAGGTAGAATTGGCAGTTGTCTAATGTATTCCAACGAAGAGGAGAACTGGTCCACAAGAACTTTCTCTGCCCCCGGAGGACGAGCCTGTATACTTCCAACTACCATAGCTCCGTGTTGTCTCAAACTGTTCATCACCTCGGCTTGCTCGTCCAGTGCTACGACCAGTACCATACCGAGACCGCAGTTGAACGTGTGGAGCATCTCGCCGTCTTTGACGTTGCCAGTGTCTGCTATCCACGCAAATACCTAGACAACATAAAGACACATGTGACTATATGGACAGTTATCTGATAACACAGAACAGAGTGAGTATGGCAGTACCAGTACGGCTAGAGAAACGAAGTGAAGATTTTTTTTACTAGAGTACGAATATTTTTGACACCGCAACCAACAGTTGAAGACATCTGAAATAATCGGACGATAATTCAATATAAACTTTGAAAAATGGAAAGTTTTAATTTTTTTTTTTCACCCGATTATTGTGTCAGGAGTCGTTAAACGTAATACTTTTTAAAATAACTCACTCCGTATAGGAATGTACATTATACCAATACTCACTCTCATAGTGGTTAATTGAAGTAAGATAAAAGTTAAATCGATGTAGCATTGATTCACTGCCAAAAAGGGTTAAATGAGAGATAAAAAATAAAAGATATAGACTGTCATAACTAATTGAAGACAAAGAATGTCCAATCTAATTTGGAGGTTGTGCAAAAATTTGTTTAAAAAAAAATTTGGTTCTTTACTCATTGACAACAGTGAGTGTGTAGATGAAATAAAATGTCGCGTTGAAATGGCCAAAACTGACATGACTTAATTGGACAAAATATGGAAAGATCGAAATATTTCCAAATCCGCAAAGATTTGCTTGATACGGGCACTTATTTTCCCCATTTTTCTTCTCTACTCTGGAGAATCATGGACAATGGACAATCAAAGCCCACAAAAAGCAACGAATCAGCGCCTTTGAAATGTGGTGCTGGAGACGTATGCTTCAAACTCCCTGGAAGGCGAGGACAAATATACCTATCCATCATAAAGTAGTTGAAGATAGGGGACAGATTATCCGCCATATGTCTCCTTCAGCTTTTTGGACACATCGCCAGATGTGATAAGATTAGCCTTGAATAGCTGGTTGTCTTTGGTGGGGTTGAAGGAAAAAGGGGAGACCCCTCACAAGATGAACGGACTACGTTAGGGCTGCCAATGGTACATTAGTGATAGGAGAAATGAAAATGGAGGTGTGTCCGGAGAAATGGAAGACTACAATACACAACATCATGGTGACGAGAAGAAAGGCTGGTCACGACCCTTAGCAATGAGGAAGACGACACTGATGATGATGACCCAATATACATTGCAATATCCCTTCTGTCCCTTAGGTCTCCACTTGTCTTAGAGTTGCATGTTTAACATGCTACAGGATAATAAATTTAAAATAATTTGTGAAGGTCCAATTGTTGGTCCTTCTTTGCCGGCTGCTCAGGTTCGAGCTACGCTCTCTCACCGTCAGGGGATGTCTTCGTTGCAAGTTAAGGTAGTTGAATAATATATACATTAAGGTTTAGCAAAATATATTTCTCGGTCACTTGAATGGGTTGTCACGCCGCCAATACAATTTCAATACAATTTATACATAGATACAATTACATACATGACTACAACGAAAGGTCAGTACAATTTATTTTTGTTAGTAATCAATAATTTGAGATATATCGTAAATAAGTTAATTAATATTTTATGCCGCGTGTGTCATCTTGAACCTTGACCTCTACAAAAAATAAACGAAAAGGGTGTGACGGTACCTGGAGCCTTGTAAGGGTTTGTCGGCGTCGCATCGAACCGACTCTTCGAGAAGCACTAAATACTTCTCCAAGAGATGGAACAGTTCACCACCGGAAATGAATTCAGTGACTATGTACAGCTTCCCTCCAGTCTGCCATTTCAGGAAACAGCTCACAATGAAGGATGGCGACCGCAGACCTCTTGTATAAGCACATCGTCCCTTACTTGCTTCAAACAATTCTCGGATACTAGCTGAGCTCGAGCAAAATCCTCAGAGCAAGCAATTTCTTAGATTCAACATGATGTACTTTGTGTACTTTGCGAAATGCACCCTTGGAGATAGCATCCAAATATTTGAATTGCTTGCTATGCGTGTCACAGTCGATCTTAAACTCGGGCAAGAAGAAGCTCTCGATATTAGCTACAGGCCAAGCAGTTCGATTGGCTCGGAGGGGAGCCGTCAAAGTAGAATCATTCCAGGATATTCTGGACCAAGGAAATGAAACGCTATACACAGAGTAATTACTGTTTGATCTTACACTAAAACTTTCTATAAAACCCGATCAACTCAGCTGACTATGGTTATTTCTTTTCACTCTCAACACTTGATTATTAATCACTGGAGTTATTATCATTCTAACAAGTGTAGTGTAAACGCGTATCTTTTTGATCCATAATAATTTTATAGTTTGTGCTAGCTTACATTTCTTTCAACCACTGTTTTATTGTGAAAGTTAATTAAGTTATTAATACCTCCACATTTTGAATGAGAAAGTTGTCAACGATCTGAAGTTACTTTATTTTCAATTAATCCGATACAATATTATTCTATCACACCACATTCAATATTATTTTTCTCCGATAAAAGCTTTCAAAGTCAAAACCGAAAAAAGCCGGCGGGAATCCAGATATATCAACTCGGCGACACATGCGCGCGCCGATCCAACGGCTTCGGCGGGAGAGAAGACGAAAATCGCCGCGCGCGCACCTCTAATTCTCATATCTGCCGATGGGGCGATACTGTCTGAGGCGCGCGCAGGTCGGAACGGCCTTCGACGGGAGAGAAGACGAAAATCGCCGCGCGCGCACCTCTAATTCTCATATCTGCCGATGGAGCGATAATGTCGGTGCGCGCGCATCGAAGGTCACCATCTGTACCGAATCCAATGCTGTGTGATTTGAGTGTCGTAAGGAGTATTTATACTCCTTACAAATTTTAGACAGCGATCAAAACATTTGTTCCAGATACTCAAGTTATTATTTAGATAAATTGATAGAGAATAGAAAATTTATAATTGATCAAAAACTTACAGGATGTATGTGCCAATAGCTGGCGTTGAGTCTTGCCCGAAGGTTCTCTGGGATGATGCGAGGAATATTGTCAATGAGACCACCCCCTGTTATGTGCGCTATGGCCTTGATTTTGTTCGATCTGATGCAGGGCAACAGTGAAGAGGCATAGATCTTAGCGGGACGTAAAAATTCATCAGCTGAAATGTACCAACATCGAAATATTTCAAATTTATACCACATATAAAGAATGAACAGTTAGCATCTGATGAAACAAGAAGTACATACAGTAAGAAATATAGTATGAGAGACAAAAGCCAATCAGAATTGAGCAAAATATAAATAATTTGAAAGATGGTAATGAAAAAAATTATAATACAATATGAATTGAACGGAATCGAAGAAAATCACAATCTGGACAGAGTGAGATAGAATGTAATAAAAAGTACTCCAGTGTGCATTAAAAATATGAAACTTACATCTAATAGAGAAAAAGATAGTACAATCCATGATACAATCTGATATAAAAAAAATAATAGAAACTAATCTAAAAAACTTTATAAACTGTTTGCCGAATCATCATCCTAATTTCAACAGACCCGGGGGGGGGGCCTTCCATTTCTGCCTTTGTGAAGTCATTGTTTTCCAGTTGCTGATTTGCAGAATGGATAATTAGCGCTAACAGAGTCCATCCATCGCAGTTTAGGCCTTCTTAGTCCTCGTGATGTGGAGAGTATGGGGTGTTTTACTGGGTCGTCGTCGTTCATTCTGATTATGTGACCAGTCCATCTCAGGCGTCCCATCTCTCTCACAGGACCATATACTGTTCTGAAGATTCTTCTCTCAAATTCTGTTTGCAGAATACAGGATAAACAACACTGAAATTATACAGGATATGGGAGCAAATGGAAATGAATTACCAAAAGTGAGTCCATCTTGACTGAATGGTGCTTTGTCGTTCATAGTAAAGTTATGTTTCTCCATAATCTTGTGAATTAAACTGAAGCCATTGCTGTGAACACCGTTGGATGGGAGACCAATTATGGAATCACCAACCTGAAAATTTGATAACATAAACAAACATTGCTCAAACATATTGGCTAAAAATATTTTGCGGTTGAAGTTTTTATTGCGTGGACAGATAATTTTATGAATAAAGACTCACGTATGTTCATATAAAAATTTAGTAAAGATAGACATACATTAATATCTTTCAGCTTTGGAAGAATCTGTGATTTCTCAACAACACCGAGAGCAAACCCAGCAATGTCATACACTCCAGGTTTGTACATTCCCGGCATCTCTGCAGTTTCACCACCTGGAAAACCATAACATAAACTTAATACATATAAACACCAGTTCACACACACAAAACTCAAAAAATATGTTGTCCATATAGTTTATGAAAGTAAATGGTCCAAAAAGAGGCATTCTATTTTAATATTTTAGGGTAGAAATGAATTTTTATATTCTGAAACATATATTTGTATGGTAGTTATGGGTGATATTCCACAACTTCGAATAATCATTAACAAATTTTGTTCGAGTTTCAAGAGTTCGAGTAAAAATTTGCTATTCCTTTTTTTTGTATATTATTATATAACCCAATTAAACTTGTTAATTTTGTCGACGGATAATTCGTGGTGAAACTCCATTATACTAGGTATAAACGAAAACACTAATTTGTTTCAGTTTCACTATTGCACTCTGACGATGATCTTCACCGGTCAGCAACAGCAACAGATCGATACCGGTCAGTGCCAGTTTTAACCCAATTAAGGCGAGTAGGAAAAAGTACTTGCATTACCTACGGATGTGGAGTTTTTTCGCGATGTATACGGTATTATTTTAAACTCGTTTCGATTGAATATAATAAGGGTTAAAAAAAATCTAAAGACGTAGATGTATCATAAAAAGATCAAAGATAAACAAAAGATCAAATATACTCAAAAAAATCGAACATTTCATAACAAACAATGAACAAAGAATAATGTTACTGTGATTATCTCCATACAAAAAAAAACCTACATGGTGGTATCAATATGTTATGTGACCCTTACAGCATTTAATGGAGATAAGGAATATTGTATATTGGTAAGGATCAAATTCAAAGCAGAAAGTTGAGCACAACAAACAAAATCAATCAGCACAGTACTCCTCTTTCATGCGCGTATGCAATAAAGTGCGAATTTACTGAGATATAAAGGATAAAGTTCGGTAAAGCAAGAGGGCACCTATAGATGACGCTTGGTGTATGTGGGCATCTAAACATAATGCTCGTTTCAACAAGGTTAACAATTCAACATGATAAAGAAAAATATTTTATCCTGTGAAACTGATTTTTTAAGAATGAATATGTTGTATACTTGATGAAACAAATATCAGATACAATCTTTAAACCAGTGATGGGCAAACTTTTTAAGGGGAGGGCCAGATAAAATATAAAATTATCTAGCCGAAAAAAAATTAAACAAAATAGATTTCTATAAGTGATAAACTTTATTTTTGATTTTTACATCACACACAACTTATATTAGATAAATTATACTTATAAGAAAAAAAGTTACAAAAATTGATTATTCTTTAAAAGAGTTAGGCTTATGTGACAGATGAAACTGTGACCGAGCTTCTAAAAATTGCTGGGATGAGCTTATTCGCAGTAGTGAAGCTAAATGAAGCTTCATAGCAGTAGAAAACACCTGTTCACAGATGTAGGAAGATGCACATATCGCTATTATCTTCTAAGTGTGAGATTTCGGGTTGGGGAAACTTGATTTTGACAGGGCCTTGTAGAACTCAATTTTAGAAACGTTGAGAAATAGTTGCTTCAATTCAACGCAGAAAATACCTACATTTTGTCCTATTCTAGGTGTAATTTTAGGGGTTATTCGAAACCATGTCGCGGGCCGGATTGACTACACCGAAGGGCCGCATTTGGCCCGCGGGCCGTACTTTGTCTATGACTGCTCTAAACAATGTACTATTGATTTAAAAAAATTGACCTGATAATCTGTCATAAACATTGTTTACCAAGTATTACCTAGCAGGGCACAGTTGGCCTGTCGGCATCCATTGGCCACTCCAGCGATGACTTCTCTGGCAACATTGACCTCCAGCGTTCCGCAAGCGAAGTAATCGAGGAAGGTGAGAGGCTCTGCTCCGTTGCAGAGGATGTCGTTGACACACATGGCGACCAAGTCGATGCCGACTGTGTCGTGACGTCTGCACTCCTGAGCTATCTTTAGCTTGGTGCCCACTCCGTCTGTGGCCATGACGAGGACAGGATTCTTGTACGAGCTCTGAATGCTCTGCATGTGGAAGAGACCGCCAAAACCGCCCAGATCACCCAATACGCCTTCTCTCGTTGTGGATCTAAATATTGCGAAAATAATATATTATTTTTACTTTATAACAAATACAAAATACATGCCAATATTAATTTAAAATAAATTTGATTAAAAATATGACAAATTTCCTCACAATTTCTTAAATGAATGAGTGGATTGGTTACCTTGCTAGTGGTTTGATCAGTCCTACGAGTGAATCACCAGCTTCAATATCCACTCCACTGTCCTTGTAAGACAGACCCTGAGGTGGCAGCACAGAACAACGGGCAATACCTCTGAATGGCAGGATTAAAGGATCCATGGCCTGAGCATAGTTTTCTACGATCACTTGATGACTACCTGCAAAAATTGTATAACATTAATAATAGATTTTTTTTAAAAACTTCTGACAAACTTTATAAAGCAAGAGCTCGTAATAGCCAGACTTACATCTTAGTTTTAAAGGCTTTTCTTTCTGTGTAAGGATACTATGAACTCTGAGTAGTAGTGGCTTTCACAGATGGAAAATTGCTATTTTAACACATTGGTAACACATATAGCTGTCGCCAAATTACTTGAGCTTTTAGCCAAGAAGGGGGGCGATTTGCATGTAAACCAACGAAGTAAAAATACACAAAACGGAAGCTCATTCGAGATGTTTGGTGAAAATTATACTATGACGTAAGTCTAGCAGTCATGGGCTCTTAGACTATTATATCTCAAAAGAGGCAAAGTTGGAATATATATTTATAGGAGAAATGGAAAATCAGGTAACTACAGGGCTTACAACCTGATATTGGCTGGTTTATGTTTTCACTTTAAGCACTTGGGTAACATTCACCAATTATGCATTTTTATTGGCATTCCCTTATCAATCAAACTTTTGAATTCTATATATTATGTTGAATGTAATTCTTCAACATCTTGAAAATAAGCTGAAAACAGCAATGCCATCTATGGAATGTCAACAAAAAATTTTATAATGCCATCAGTTGATAAATTGGTTCATAAACAATAAAAGCCACGATCACTATAATTTTTTTTAAAGTTAATGTACAAATTCTTGTATGAAGTAACTATATTAAAACAGGGGGGCAAGTCTGGTTCAATTGGCGAAATCAAAACCCCCACGATTACCCATATCATGGATATAATTATTATATGGAGTTCTATAATATCTTTAGATGTCATAGAACTCCATACGATAATTATATCCATGATATGGGTAATCACTAGGGTTTTGATTTCAACGATCGAACCAGACTTGCCCCCCAGGTTTGAAGTAACTTGTTATTGTGTTGTTTTTAGTAAACATAGAAAAAGGTCTACCAACTACAGCAAGTGAAGAAATAAATCTTGTATAGTAAAAATTTCAATATTTCATCATTTTGTTTAGAGAATCTTATTTTGTCTTTTGTCAGAGTTTGGAATAAATAGGGGGCACTTTTTAATGGCAACACCAGATCTTTTATTTGTAAAATGAAACTACTAAAAATCAAATGAAAATATGACATACTGAACGGAAAAATACAACTTTTGGACTAATCATGTTTCACCCAAACATCACAGATTTATTTTTCCCTTTGTTGAATAAAATCTGCGAATATGAATGGTATTTTAGGAGTTAATTATAAGTTAAAATTAAATAACAGCTCACAGTGGAATATGATCCCCAAAAATGACGGCAAGGTATTGTTTTCTAGGCGTGAGAATGATAGCATAGAGCAGCAAAAAACTGAACTATCAGCGCCCTTGTAATGATCTTCAAAAAAAAAAAAAGGATCACACTGGTTGAATGGTTATCAGCAAATTTGTAATATAATTACCATTGATGCGGTTTTCCACTTCTCCAATAATATTCACAGGATGGTCCTGTATCAGCTCCAACACATGTTCCACATCACTAGGTGCCACAATAGCAATCATACCAACACCGCAGTTGAATGTTCTCAACATTTCATACTCAGATATACCACCTGAAATCAAATTTTACATAATGAAACTATATTGGTAATAAATATTTTCTGTTTCAAATTTTCACAGTAAATAAATTTGTTTTCAAGAAATATTTAGGATGATAATTTACTAACACACGAATATTTTTAGTATCTTTATTTAAATTATCATATACAGGCATAAAATGTTCTTCTTTTCCCCATAAAACAATACAGGATTTTTTTTGCTCAACTATTTCTATTTCTTAGGCGCACCTACTTATTGCTGCAGTATATAATGCAAATTAAAAATAATGGATTTTCTAAAATTATTTCAAGATTTAAAATTTTTAAAATTCTCTACCCTTCATTATGAAGAATTTTTATATTCTCAGTTGGTTTTGTCAAATCTTTGTTGTCATTGTAAACATATCTCTTACATTGGTGGAAAGAAATTATCAAATGGCAATAAATAAATAAAAAAAACAAGATATTTCAAGTGAAATATGTGTGTATATGCAAGTGAAATATGCGTGTATATGCAAGTGAAACCTGTAACCTGGCAGAAGTCGCACTAAAACAAAATAATTGCAGTTGAAATGAGATTGCTAAAAAGAATTTGTAATAGAACAATGTATGACAGGGTACGAAATGAGAACACAAGGAAAGAATGTAATATGAAGAAAGATGTAATGAAAGTTAACACATTGAGATGGTTTGGCCACATGGAAAGAATGAATGAGGATCGCCTGACGAAGAAAATATACAAGGCGGACAGGAATGGAATAAGAGGTCGGGGTCGCCCAAGAAAAGGATGGCACGACCATGCAAACAATATTCTGAAAAGTGGAAATGTAAGAAGCATGAACAACAGACGAACATGTATAAGACGACGTATGAATGTTGACAAGGTGATAAATGTGGGATTAGGTTCTCTCTGATTACCCCGTGAGGGACATGGCGTGATGGTATGTATGTAGAAATTAATAAAAAAATACCCATTGCGGCGAGCCATCCAAATACTGGATTGATGGTAAACTTGTTAGCGTCCAGTCTGACTGTTGCACCCGGTGGAAGAACTCTGGGAATGTTCTCCAACAATCCTCCACCAGTTATATGCGCCAGCGCCTTGATGCTTCCACTCCTGATGGCGTTCAGAAGGGGCCTGACGTACAGTCCCGTGGGTGTCAACAACTCCTCCCCAAAAGTCTTTCCATTTTTGCTGAACGGAGCTATGTCGTCGTAACTCCTACCAGATTCCTTCACAATCTTCTGCACCAGACTGTAGCCATTGCTGTGGACTCCGGTCGACGGGAATCCCAAAACGACATCACCGTGGATGATGTTTGAAATTCGAGGAAGATGTTGGCTATTTTCGACGATGCCAACTGCGAATCCGGCCAAGTCGTACTTGCCAATTTCATACATAGCGGGCATTTCAGCGGTTTCTCCACCTAAAATTAAGAATTAACAATATTATATATCTGTAATTAAATAAATATAATTTTCAATGATTGATTACTTAGTTTAGGGAATGCACATGTTCTTATTACTTAGTTTAGGGAATGCACATGTTCTTATTACTTAGTTTAGGGAATGCACATGTTCTTATTACTTAGTTTAGGGATTGCACATGTTCTTATTACAATAACATGTGTTAAGGAAAATACACATATAATGGTAGTACAAGAAAGACTCTGTATCATATAAGGCAGGGGTGGCCAACTTGATTAGATCCAAGATCTACTGTTTACTGAGGAAGCCCTGTGCGATCTACCAATTACATACTTCTTGAAATTTTAAATGAAACAGCATAGTTCAGTACACAATTAAGTAGTATTTATTTTATTAAGAGGGAAAACATAAAACTGAAAATTATTCTTAGTAACTACCTATGTATATTAGTGTGAGCACTGCGTCTGAGCATCTCCCGATAGATTAGCAAAATCAGGTTTGTAGTTGGAAATTGCCAACCTTAAAGAATCCAGTGTATGAACGTCTGTCAAACGAGAAAGGTGTTTATTTTTAGTTTGTTTTAAGTAGGAAAATGCTGACTCACATAAATATGTTGAACCAAAACACAAATGCAATTGTTCAACACATTTCTTCAAACATGGATATTTCTCGTTGGAAACCAATGCCCATAAATCTAGAATCATAAAGTAACGTGATAACGTGAACGTAACGTGATGCGTGCAGCAGTTTGTGATTACGTTGCGCAGTCTGTTCTACGTATTTATGTATGTTTATATTTTTTCCCTTGCCACGATCGACTGGACTAATAGTCGGGATCGACTGGTTGGCCACCCCTGATATAAGGTATAGCTAAAATTGTTTAGTTGATAAAATTATTGCCTTTAAATATTGAATTTATTATTTTATTGTCTTATGACAATAAACCTACCATTATACATTTGAATTTAATAAATAAAAAATATAATCAACAAACTATTATGAATGAATCCACTGGGATTAGATCATATTTGTTATAAAATTATGTACAAATAAAAATATATGTTTACCCAGCAGAGCGCATCCACACTCCTTACAAGCTTGAGCTATCCCCTCCACAATCTTGGCAGCAGTCTCCACGTCCAGTTTCCCGCAGGCTATATAGTCCAGAAAGGCAAACGGCTCAGCTCCGGCGCAGAGGATGTCGTTTACACACATTGCCACCAGGTCCACTCCTATTGTGTCGTATTTATTCATTATGTCGGCTATCTAATAAACAAAATAAAAATTCAGGACTCAACTGAAGAAAATTACTTGTGGGGTGTAAAATATATATAAAATACAATTTCAAAAAGAGTATTGGAATAAAGCATAAAAAACAGCATTATTAATACAGAGAACTAATCAGTATAGCTTACTTATGATACAATCTTAATACATTTTTATCATGTCTTAATCTTAAAAATTTATGATTCGGTACTCAATCATAATCAACATTCAATCATAAAAATTTGTTAAGATAAATAAGTGTATTCCAATATAAAAAATATTTTTACTGTTTAATATCAATATAAAAGAATATATTACTATTCAATTCCAATATATAAACAATTGAAATAGTATGGTCACATATTAAGAAGACCCAGGGATCACATTGTGAACCAGGCTATGGCCGTAGACATCCCCCGATCAACGAATAGGGGAAGACCACAAAATACATGGATGGCGCAAAAGAGTCCCCAATTGGTGAGACAAGAATTGACATCGGAGGTGGCCCAGAGCCAAAGAGTGTACAGCCTGAGGACGAGGAGAGCTGACCCCAACAGTCTTCATAGACGATAAGTTGGGAAGAAGCCAGGAATTACCGAATAGCAATTTCTTCCAACTTACCAAGTTCTAGCAGAGACATGTAAGAATTGCATAGCAAAAATATTTATTTATTTACCTAGTGGGAATCAAACTCAGGACGACTTACATTAAAACAGTTTAAGATGATTTAATTTTATAAATATCTCTCGTAAATCTGGCTTCCCTGGACTGGAAACTTGCTGATTTTTTTAAAGAAATTCCCATCTGGTAATAAACTAGCTACTTAAATAATTATTAACTAACTTTGAGCTTAGTTCCGACACCGTCTGTAGATTCTACGAGGATAGGATCTTTATATGGTTTCTTGGTGCCGTCAGCGCCAACGTACATGTCCTTGGTTATCTGGAAGAGGCCACCGAAGCATCCCAGTCGACCGAGCACTCCGTTGCGGTGAGATGCTCGAGCAGCTGGTTCAATAGCTCTAATTAGAGCCGCCCCTGCCTCAATGTCCACACCACTATCCAAGTATGATAAACTTCCGCACCTTCAAATGAAAATAAAATCATATTAAAATAAATGATTAATAATTTTAAGATTGAGTATGAAAGTTTGGTTAACTAACAGGTACGAATGTCAAATATTAATTTAGAATGCATTCAAAAACAAGTTTTGATATTTTGGAGACTTAGGCCCTTCGCACACAAGGATATGCAAATCTTCGATACCTGACGATTTTAGTCCCCAAATGACTACCGCAGTACATATTCATAGATGTGCGTACACAGGCACGCATCGCCGACATTTTATTCATTCGTCGCTGACATCAGTTGCGTGCTACCTGCTAAATGAGATAGCAGCCACGAATGTTGTGGAGATTTCAATTCTTAAACATTACATTCATTTTGGAGGAGGAGAAATATCCATGTTTGTAGAATTATTATCTGAGGGAATATTCCAAAAAGGATATTACAGAACAAGCTTGGACTGCAGTAGAAAAGGACGTTAATTTGACAGATTGGTATTTTTTTTAATGATAAATATTGTAACGACAGTAATTAATATATTTATAGTAGCACTTTCTGGCAGAAAGGTTCTATTTTTTGCTATAATAATAATAAACACTTCCTTGCACCCTATGCACAAGTTTATTGCCGTATGGCAATTTCTTCCAACTAACCAGTGTTTCCATACCAGAGAAGCAATATTTGCGTGAGAAAAGAATTTAAATAAATCTCTCCTCTGTTGGGAATCGAACCCAAGACGCCCGCACAGAAACCAAACAGCTTACCAACTGTGCCACGGCGGTATAATAGTGTATAATTTGCTATAATAGTGTAAAACAATTTTTCGCACTCAAAGAATCTCCGTTATGCTTATAGTGGCCGAATAGACGACTCTCGTCTTGCGATTCAATGCCATGTGCAAAGCAATATTCATGACGTAAGTATGCAACATTAGTATCGAAGATTTGCATAGACTTGTGTGCGAAGGGCCTTATATTAACTGTCTCACAAATCAAACCTTGAAACACAGTAAAAATGTGCTTGGGAATCTGATGTTAATGAGCCATGAGGCCAAAAAAACTTAAATATTGCTGTTTTACACTATTGTCTAAGATTGTAGGTATGATTTGATTTGACTCCAGTATAGGCATCCTCTTCACCCATATGGGCAGCGTCTTAAATTTACAGTCTTGGTTCCAGCTTTATCAATCAGTCCACCGCCTCCGATCTCGTCTCATGTATATCCCGGAGGATATCATTAAATTTCCATTTACCATTTTTTTTGTAGGTATAACTTTCTATAAATCAATAAACAAACAAAATCAAGCCATTTCTATTTCTTTCATTTTGGAAACTCTAACCAATATCCTCTAAATGAAGGTGCATTCTTTTGCTTGTGTAGTTTAGGTATTTAAATATGAAAATGTGCATGCTATAAGTGTTTTACATATACTTTTAATTTTGCTTTATTGTAAGTTGGGCAAGTTTCGTGGTCCAATAGAAATATTTTAAAAATGAATGCATTTTGACATCATAATAGTTTTATTGTGGCTCTTGTTTAAGCATTTTTGTGACTCAAACAGCTTTGAGTATATGTATACCTTGTATTCATTTACACAAAATTTCATCATATTTATATATGTATATCTTGTGTCTATTAATTCTAACTAGTGATTGCGCAGATGTCACAACTTGTAATTCATTATTTTTTTACGTTTGAAAAGTCATTGGACCTGATCTATTATAAAAACATCATGTATTCATCAAGGGATACAGAGTTTTATTCTTACATATTGCAAAATGTAATTGTTCAAGAACCATTTATGTAATTTCACAGTAGATTATATATTTTTCTTTAACATGTCCTGTATTTGAATTTAAAACCACTGCTTTTGACATTGGCAGTATGAAAGTAAACAATCTATGGTTTGATGTGAAATATATTTTTATTTTAATTAGATGTATTTGTAATACATATTATGTTTAAATTATAGCATTCTGCACTCTCTCTATATATAAACTTTAAGATGGGGTTTTCACTTCATGTATTTATATATAGAAGATAATATGTATCTGGATGGGCGGATTATTCCCAATTGGAACTTGATCATTGCATTTTATTTTGATCTTTTAAATCATTAACAATTATTTATACATCGATCAGCTAATTATTGTGAGAAAGTGCATAAAAATAACTTTTAACCAAGGGCAATTTTGCTTAATTGTTGGCAAATTGGCATTAGTTAAAATTGTCAATTTTCTTGAGTTCTATGTAATTTTTTAGATATTATGAATGTGTATTTTTAGTGTATTCAACTGTCTCAATAGTGTTATATAGCAGAAATTATCTAAAGGCAACAAGGCTGTCACATTATAAAAAGATTTTTATTTAAATGATTATTTAGAAGTTTTTTGAAAAATTAAATAATATTTGGATCAACTGAATTTAAATAAATATTGGAAATATTGGGGATGAAATTAAAACTATTATTTAATCGAATATTTTTATTATTGCATATGCGCAAACATTGGATTTTTTTCCCTGTCGGGAGTCAAAGATATTTTTTAACAGATTTTTAATTATAGTATTACAATATATAGAACTTTCAAAATTGAATTGATAGGGATCTCATTAAAAGGCATAATTGGTGAACGTTGCGCAAGCACATAAAGTGATCACGTAAACCAGCCGATGACAGGTCGTAAGCCCTGTAGGTGCCTTGATTTCCCGGTTCTCCTACAATAAATATTCCAACTTCGTCTCTATTGAGATAATTAAAAATCTGTTAAAAAACTATTATTTATTTTTAAATACACATTTTATTTCTGTAATTATTAAATAACACTGAAAAAAGCGTGAGATTCAAAGCATGCATTAAAAAAAGGATCATGCTCATAAGCAACATTTCTAAAATGCATTACAAGTATGTAAAACTGCACAGTTAAAAAAGTTTTCAAAAAATAACCTAAAAACTTGTTGTAGTTCATTACTGCATTGAAAATGAAAATACAGTCACTCGTTGCAAGTGACAAAGGTATTAAGAATACTGAAATCACAGAGGGTGAGATCCGAAGGGATGAGAGTTACGGAACAATATTCAGTTTTGCCTCAAATATATTGTACAAGATTCAAGAAAGAAGTTAAATAAGAAAAGGCTGGTAATAAAAACTATTTGATTCTTATTGGAACATTTTTTTCATTATACAGATTAAAGTTACTATATTAGTTCTGCTGCATATTTCCTCATTTGATTAAAAATATAAAATAATCGATTGATTCAATTTTACAAAAATAATTAAAAGAAGTTTCGTTGCACAGTTTTCAATGCATAAAAAATAGAGTTAGATCTTGCCTCTGTAAACAAAGAAAAAAAATATGCAATTCACAAATAATAAAAATAATATTAAACACAGCACGTGAAAATAAATAAAGAGTATACTTGAGTACTACAATATTATTATACATTCATGACAATATGTATATTTCATTTTAATATATTGTTTTTACTTGTCCTGGTTATAAATATTTTGATGTTAACAAAAAATTAAACGCAACAAAATACAAACAAAACAAAATTTTTAACATGCGAAAACACATACACAAACAAAAACTTACATGATTTATTTTAATATGTTACTATTTTCTGTTTTTTTTTTCCTTTTTTAGTAAATTTGTTAGTGAAATTGTCTTTAGGCTTAAAGATTCAAATAAATTAATAAATAATATTTGTCAGTCTACAAGTTGATATGTGTCAATGTTACCATGTCTATGACTATATTATTTGTTCTTGTTGTGTCTACACAATGTTTGAAATTATTGATATAATTATCATAAAACAACTTGAGCCAGACCTCGGGGTGTGCAGAGTATAAATTTGTGTATTTTTGCTTGTTTGGTATATTGTGGAAATCGCCCCACTCTATGGTGAAATGGCTTAAGAAATTTAAAGAAAACTATACTGTGTGTAAAAAATAAAATATCTACATAGAGGACTCGAAAAAAACCATGAATTAATTATATTTCAGTGTCGATTTGTTAAATATTAGTATATAATTGTATCATAATGAGTTAATTAATATACAATCAAATTCAAAAGTTAAACAAGAAACAACAGTCTTTATCAGTCAACAAAACAAAGACAAAACGAAAAAGATACTAACTTGGAAAAAGCCTTGTGGGCAATGTCCTTTCTAAAGTGTGCCCCGGGGAATGTGAGATGCTTGCATGCGGCAGTGGCCAAGGCTGCCGCCCCTCGGAGCGTGGAACCCTGAGCAGCCACCAGCAGCACTCGACCCCCGCCTGTCACTAGGGCGCCGTTGGACGACCTCATAGTGCCGCTGTGGAATACCAGGTGCTGAGGCAGGCTGGATACGACACTCATACCTGAAGACAGGGGGAAATTAAAATTACAATAGTATAGTTATGAAAGAATTCATCCCAAAGTATGTATAAGTCTTTTCTTATTTTCAGTTTTTAATGTTCTTCATCTGTATATATACAAAACATTTCTTAAAACTAGAGTTACAATAATTACCCCAATAGAAATATTATGAAAATTAGTAACGTCCTCCTTTTTGAAGTCTATTAAAAATACAGAACATAAGATAACTGTCATTTTGTGATTATTTGAAATTACAAAATTACTGTATCAGTCATAAAGAATCAGCGAGATAACATTGACATTAAATGAAACTTCTCTATAGCGTATTGACAAATACATAGAATAAAAAAAATTCTATGGAAGTATCCCCAACTTACCACTAATCACACATCCTTTAGTGGAAGTTTCCGGATATCCCTTAGAAGCCATTACCACTCCAACATTGTGAACTCCGTTTAGCCATTTAATGTCAACTGACGATAATGTACTCGAACAACATGCCTGAAAATATTTAGATTTAAGATATATCTGATAATTAACACAAGTAAGGATGGAATCCTTCTGAGGACGAAACAATTTGTTGAGGATTTAATATATGAGTGAAATAATTTATAATATAAAATCCTAATATGAAATTCTATAATACCAACACTGCATACATAGACAAAATAAAAACGTTCATTTTTAAGGTGAATTTGAAACATAATAATCTGAAACATTTATATTTAGTATTTTCAATCTGAAACGTTTCTATCTGAAATGTCTATCTAGTATTTTCTATCTGAAACGTTTCTATTTAGTATTTTCTATCTGAAATGTTTATATTTAGTATTTTCAATCTGAAATGTCTATCTAGTATTTTCTATCTGAAATGTTTCTATTTAGTATTTTCTATCTGAAACGTTTATATTTAGTATTTTCAATCTGAAATGTTTCTATCTGAAATGTCTATCTAGTATTTTCTATCTGAAACGTTTCTATTTAGTATTTTCTATCTGAAATGTTTATATTTAGTATTTTCAATCTGAAATGTTTCTATCTGAAATGTCTATCTAGTATTTTCTATCTGAAACGTTTCTATTTAGTATTTTCTATCTGAAATGTTTCTAACTGAAATGTTTATATTTAGTATTTTCAATCTGAAACGTTTCTATCTGAAATGTCTATCTAGTATTTTCTATCTGAAATGTTTATATTTAGTATTTTCAATCTGAAACGTTTCTATCTGAAATGTCTATCTAGTATTTTCTATCTGAAATGTTTATACCTAGTATTTTCTATCTGAGATGTTTCTAACAGATACATCGAGTAAAAATATTTCTTTTTAGTACTGTACAAAACACAAATTATGTTAGAAACTACCTAACATTTTGTAGCAAATAAATATTTTTTACAGAATGTGGCAACATGTTATTGGGACATGCTAAATTAATATTTAACATAGTAACTGTTAAATGCCTGAGAACCAATTAAATACAATACCATATTTTTATGTGACTTGTTGAGATATGGCATTCTAAAAATTGTATTTTTTTTTAACATTACTGTCAAAGAAGATTCTCAAAAAAAGCTATATAAAATACATACATCCATTATTAAGAATAGGTCTGAATCTAGGAGAGGCAGAATAACTTGTGTCTCAGGATCACCAAATCTGCAGTTAAACTCCAGGGTTTTAGGTCCGTTGGGTGTGAGCATCATGCCGGCATATAGGACACCTATAATACAAATACACAACCTTTAATTTAATCAATTGTACAGAATGTCTTTTTTAAAATAGTTTTTTATAGTAATTTGGCAAAAAATAAAAAATTCAATAATAATTTAAAATAAGTGAATGCTGTCGTTATTTCAGTATGGAAAGAAATGAATTAAGTAACAGTACAAATAAATTATACAAAAATGAAAAGAAAACCAAAAATTATACTAGTGTATTAACATTATTTTGTGTATATCACGTCATACGAAGAATCATATGGAAACATGCATTGTTAATTTATTTCTTTAATTTATTTATATGCAGATATAAGTTCAACATTAAGAGAGGATAAAAGATCAAAGATAATTATAGAAGTGTAATAAAAGAAACAAAACCAGCTAGTGTTTATCTGTAAAGCAAATTGAAGCAACTTTTACCAACGTAGTGTATTCCTTCCGCTTTGAGTCCGGCCACCGCCTTCTCCAAGACGTTCTTTGTGACAAAGTCCATCTCTTCGTTGGATATGAGGGGACAGGGACAGTACGCTCCCATACCTCCCGTGTTGGGTCCGGTGTCACCTTCTCCCACGCGTTTGTGATCCTGGGCGGGCAGCATCACCCGCACGCTCTCGCCATCTGTGAACGCCAATACCTAGATTCAAAATTCAACCCTGTAATTAATGAAGACTTGAAAACACTACCGAGTTACATTCTTGGAGGAATGAATAGGATAATGACACACATAAGCAGATGGGTTTAGATGGGTGATGGCAGAGTGGTTAGCGTGTTTGGGGAACTAACCCAGTGGTCGCGAGATCGAATCCTGCCACGACCTATTTCGTTCACCGATAGTGCAAGCTTAACACACCAGCCCGACTGTGGAACAATCTTCCAAATTCTGTGTTTTCCACTACTTACAATCTGGATCTTTTCAAGGTCTGAATCAATACTTTCATGAGATTCTTTGGAAGAGTACAATGTACCGAATCCTAATAGCTAGTGTCCACTGGATAGCTACGTTAAAAATAAAATACACAATTTTTTTTTTTTTAATAAAATGAATATGTCCTTGTTAAACAAGTAGATATACATCTTCCTACGTTCCCTAAAATAAGCAAATAAATGCTTGTGCTATAGATGAGCGAAATCGGTCGAGGCAGGATTCGAACTCGCGACCACTGGATTACTAGCCCAGCGCGCTAACCGCTCTGCCACCGACCCATCTACAATGATGCAATTCTTGTGAAATATATTTTTTGATAAAAAGTTATGGGTCGTAAGATTTTTATGGACATATTTCCGGTCCAACTAAATTCTTTAAAAGCTTTTTAGGTTTAACATATTAATTTATCATATTTCCACTATATTTTTAACTTACATATTATGTATGTGAAACAATGTTATTGGGTGTACAGATTGTTGTATGCTTCGATTTATATTTATCATCTACTTTTCTTTCTGTATTCCTGTTTTGTTTCCCAATCAAAATAAATAAATAAAGTTAAAATTGGAATTCCATCAAGTAGGTACTTTTGATCGATAAAACTCAATAAATTTCTATAACATTCTCTAGTGTACATATATTTATCAGCAGTGATTTTGGACAGTCAAATTAGGTGAAAATTTATCGATTTAAGAGGCTTGGCTACACTCGATTGTATAATAAAATTATTTCTAAATAGAAAACAAGTTAGAATATCATCTCATAACATTATTGAAAGGTTAAAAGATTTGAATGAAATAATGATAAATCTTAGATATGGAATTATTATAGTACAAGTGACTAAACAATTACGCAAGCAATCCATGATAAGTGTGTATCGTGAAGATTATATGTTATTACAATTATATTTGATATTGAATATTATTTATTCATGTTTGTAAACTTTGTCAAAGAGGAGATTACTAAAAAACAATATTCAAGTTAATAAGAGTGTGCTTAAGTTAACTACTACAGCACTCGATAGTGAAAAATTAAACTTCTATTTTTTTTTTGTGTCAAAGAAGTTATTAACCTTTTTAAGACGAGCGTCATGTATAGATGCCCACCGGCTGCGTGCCTAAACGCCGAGCGTCATCTATACATGCCCTCATGGCTATATACAATTGTGAACCTTCATATCTCAGTAAATTCATACTTGATTGAGACGAAAATTGGATGAATATTGCTTCCATATATTTGACTTGAAGACATTTATCGGTGAATCAACAAAACAATTGTTAAATTATTTAAAAAATAAAGAACTCTAACCATTGTAATTCATCGATCATCACTGGCCAAATTTACATTCTCCCGCGCTTTGTAAGAAATTCTGTCCGTCCGTAGGTAATGCAAGTACTTGTACCAACCTGTCTCGATTGGGTTAAAATGAAATATTCGAAGTGGGTTAAGAGAAGAGTTTTGTTTAACCAATCTATTTAATCTAATACAATTTTCACTTTACAGAAAAAAAATGTAAAGGACCAGAGGAGTATTGAGAAAAATACATTAGTAGAAGAATGAAAACATACATAAAATAAATTGAAATTTTTGACGTTGTTCGGTGGTGTTGTATGAAGCAGTAGCACAGCACTACCTACATGATAATTTTTTTTATCATACAATATTTTGGTGTTTATAAATGCATCATTTGAAAAGAAAACTTTTTGATTTTGAAACCAGGGGCTTTGAAATCATGTGAATGATTAAACATACCGAAACTTCTTCTCCTTCTAATAGTTCTTCGATGACCACAGTGTCGCTGGCGGCACCAAACTTTCTGTCCACCAACATTTCGTCCACAGCTTGACATGCCACTGTAATGTTTTCTGCCACCACGACACCTTTACCTGCTGCAAGACCAGCGGCTTTTACCACGAGAGCGGGATATGTTGCACTAAAACACAACATAATCATTATAACTAGACATAATAAGTAAATATTCATATTTTAGTGCAGTATGGTAATTAATATTTCCTATGTTTTTCTTTCTACCATCACTGTGTATTGTCTGGGTTTGTATGCCTTGCTTCTCGTTTAACTAATAGGTACCAACTGAGCCACGAAGACCGATTATAGTTTTATATAATTGTTTGGTTATATTTTTTCTTTAACATCATTCATAAGATGAATCAAATTGTTAGCTACATATTTGAAATATTGTTAGCTACATATTTGAATATTGGGGTCACTCAAATGTTATTCAGTTGACCACCAGAGCAATTGTGATACCTAGCCTCAAGCAATCACACGTGCCTGCTTGCGCATGTGAGTTTCCCCGATGGTAACATCCTGATGGTAACATTACCGACTCGACAGTTGGGCATTGTTTAAATTATCAAGACCTATTTTGCACGATATTGATATTTCCATGTGAATAACATATCATTACTAATAGTTGACAATATTGTTAAAAGACAAGCTTTCTTAAATAACAATAAATTTTTATGATGAAAAAAATGTACTTTTATAGGTACTAAAGTTCAGTTCTTGTACCCACTAAAATTAGTATGGCCGTAGACTACATATTTTCTGGAAGGCAATTTGTGGACGACGACAGGCGAAAGAATTCATTGAAGGGTCTTCCCAAAAAAGGACCAGAAAGCTGCTAAATATAGGCAAAGAACAATTGAGAACGATGACTGGTTTATTTAATGGTCACTTTCGTCTAAAAACATACCATTATAAATGTAGAAAGTGTCAAAACATCCAGCCGGGTTACCCAAGGTCTCAGATTTTGTTGACAATTTTTTTATTTGTTCCCTTTGACATCCCCAAGTCTTTGGGTCTTAGTATGAATCCTCCTATCTGACAGTCAAGCAGCCATTATGGCATTGAATTCCCCAAACATTGACTCAAAAATGATTTGGGAATGCCTAACAAAACTCAATGAACTAGGCAAGAATAATAAGGTCTCCCTGCTCTGGGTACCAGGGGATATGGGCGTCGAAGGAAATGAGCGAGCTGATAGACTCACCATGAAGGGTGCAAGAGAGCATCTGATAGGACCAGAGCCATTCTGCGGCCTAGGAAATTCATATTTCCAGGCAGAAGTAAAGAGAATTACGGAGAAAGTGAGATCTAGCTACTGGATTGAACTCCCGGGGCTCAGGCAGGCTAAGGACCTGCTCGATAATTATGACCGAAAAAGGTCCAGAACATGTTTGAGCCTCGGCAGGAAAGCCCTAAAAACTCTGACAGGGTTCCTCACAGGCCATTGTAGACTTAGGGAACATCTGCGGAAAATAGGACTAGAAGAAGACGGCACATGCAGATTCTGTAGGGAGGGGGCGGAAACGACACACCACCTCCTCGTGCAGTGTGATGCTGTGACACAAGTTAAAATGAGGACCTTGGGCAGGCCCCAAATGGACATTGGATCCATACCCTCATTGAATCCCCTGCGGGTCCTAAATTTCCCAAGAGGGCTAGGACTCGAGGGGATGCTGTAACAGGAAACCCGGTAAGCAAGTAGGGGGGAGCGCAAAAGATCCTTAGGGTCGCAGTACATAAGAACACCCTCTAATAATAATAATGAATCCTCCCAGGTGTCTGTGTCTGTTTTCCATCAAACCACAGGTCACATGTGAGGCCCAGCATTAATGGAACCTAGCCACAGACACCTAGGAGCTTTCATACTAAGACCTAAAAATTTGAGGGGGGATCTCAATCTGCAAAATATGAGACTTTATTCAAGAAACTGAACTGCTATTGAAATGATAACCTTAAGGGGAGGTGCACAATTGATCAAAACTTGGTCGCAGTGCAAGGCCGTGTAATAATAATAATCTATGCTAAAATTATTACAAGTATGACACAGTTTTATTCCAAGTTATAATGAGTTATGAGCCTGAGCGCTTTCGATGGTTACACAATCATCCTCAGAGGTGACAATTCAAACTCTGAATGATGGTGTAACCATCGAAAGCGCTCAGGTTCATACATAACTCATTATAACTTGGAATAAAACTGTGTCATACTTGTAATAATTCCATTATGAACATCCACTCTGTTAAGGAAACAACGTTAAACTTAATAATCTATACTAAAGTTAGGATATGTGTTTGAAACATTAAGTAATAATAAGTATGAATAATTGATACGAAAATCTAATTAAAACACAGAATACATAAAAGTGTTTTCAAGATTAGCCATCTGTTTTTTTTTTCACGTAAACAAAATAATATATAAGTAGATTTAGTAATGTCATGTTGACATTGCACACTCTTGTTTACTCTTTATTTATCAGTTATTATAATCTGTACCATGTCAGTCTGTTATGTTACTAAGCTATTTGTATAAATAGACAAAAAATGTCATCTTAAAAACATTTTATGCAAACATATAAAAAAATCAATCTCAAACTATGAAATGCAATGACTCACTCTTTGAAAGAATACACATTCGTTGATCGAAACAAGGCAATATTTTACAACAGGTTTGAAAGGAGCCTTCTTTCTGGACTAAGTGAATCAAGCATATCAAAAGTTATAATGGGGGGACGGACACATGGACACACTAAACGTTTTACTCCGAATTCTGAGTTAATCCATATACATAACATATATGCTGAGAAGCCTCCAAGTTGGTGTTTTTTTCAATTCAAGGTCGAAAAACCATGAAAAATGTAAACCTAGCCATACACAAAACACGCGGATCTTGGCTTGAAACTTTGTCGCTCTGTTAAGAGAAATAAATTCTCTTGAGCAAAGTAAATTAGACTTATAAAGTATTGTCTATATATTTTCAAAATGCAAACATGTAAACAGCTTTCAATTTTAGTTCATAATTGATTCATAAAACAACTGTACGAATATTAACTCTATGAAAGTCAAAGTGTGTTTTTATTTGAATCATCAATAAAAATTTGAAGAAATTTACAATTTAGTAGCAGTCATACAGTCAGGGCTGTTAGTATTTTTTATTAAATTATTAAAATATCTAGGTTAATTGAATTTAGAGTGGCAGGACACATTGCAAGAAACATAATAAATGAGGGAAAAGACTGCTAGAGTGGAGTCTGTATGATAAGAGACTACAAGGGCAAATACTACCTAACAAATGGACGGACGACATCAAGATTTGTTAGACCCCAGTGGATTGGAATCACACAGGAACGTGAGGGGTGAAGTGGAGAGGGGAGGCTTATGTCCGGCAGTGGACAAACACGGGCTGAAGATGATGATGACGAGAGTGTTCATTTAAACTCTGAATATTGCGTGCTATGTATATAAATAAAAATATTACTCTTTAATGAAGGACTTGGCTAGGTTGGCATCTGTGAAGGACTGATATCTGGCCGTAGGTATGTTGTGTCTAATCATGAAGGCTTTGGCCCAGTCTTTGTCGGCTTCGATCCTCGCCCCGGATTGTGAAGGACCAAAGCACTTGATGCCAGCAGCTGTGAGCACGTCCCCCAAGCCGTTGGCCAGGGGATCTTCGGGCCCCACCACTACGAGGAAGATACTGTTGGTCTGACACCATTCTGTTATCGCCTATAAAAATAACAAAGCAGTATAATTATACAGAATTACATACAGAGATAGTGAAAAACATACAAAAAAAAAAATACATGACATTAAAAATGGAAGAAAAATGACTGCTAATTCTCCCCGAAAATAAGGAAGCCTTGTGCTTGGGGGAGGAGTTCAGAAAATTCACAATGAAGTGGTGGTCATGGACTTAAGGACCAAAGATGGACAAAGACGATTTTGGAATGGGGACCACACGAGGACAAAAGAAGTAGAGTAAGAAGTCGTCGGCCTTCGTTGTTCAGTTAGTTAAGTATCTGACTGCTGATCCAAAGGTCCCAGGTATAATTCTCGAGACACAGTTTTTAATTGAAAATACAATTAAAAATGTGGAGACACAATTTTTCAATGTATTTTCAGTCTGGATCTGTGAGACGATTAATATTGTAAGTCTCCAGAATGTGGCAACTTGTTATTGGGTGCGTGTCAAATTAATATTCGACATAGTACCTGTCAGTTGCCTGAGAAATAATAAATAAATAAGTGATTGGATGCAGAAATATTCTAAGCACAGAGAAGCCTAGTGAAATATGAGAAGCCTATGTCCAGCGGTGGACAGAGACGGCTGAATAAGTAAATAAAAAGTAAATATTCTGGTTCTCTCTTACCTGAAAGTCTGTTATTTTAAAATCTGTTACATTGGTGACTTTTGGAGTCTGTGAAATACCAAAACTTCCAGGTGCACAGTATATATTCTTGATGTACTGAGACTGAGCGAGTTTCCAGCAGATTGCGTGTTCACGTCCACCGCTGCCAATCACCAGGACGTTTTTTTCATTTGTCATATTATCCTATAAAATAATCATTTATTGATTGAACATGGAATGAAATTTTATTCAATTTAAAAAACGTATGCAGTTAAACTGGTCTTTTTATCTACGAAACAAGTTCAAAATGAGCTTAAAAATTGTCTCCTATATCAGGGGTGGCGAACCTTTTTGGGTCCGCGGGCCAAAAATCATCAAATATTATTTCTCAATGGCTGGCGTGCCTAAGCAGTAAAAAAATAAACAAAATAGAAAAAAAGAGTTTTTTTCTGAATTTTATTAACAAGCTTAAAAATTACAATAGATTTTCTTAAAAATAAAATTGTTATCACTAAAAGTCACATTAGTTATTTATCAATGAGATTTGATGAAAATTTCTTAATATCTGGTTCATATTTCGTCACTTTATGATACACATTAAGCAAAAATTCGAACAAACACAAAACACAGCTCATTTAATCACACCATTTTTTGGTGAAAAACATTATTCTAAAGAGATATTGTTCTTTTTCACTTGTGAATATTGTACATATGTGATTTGGTGTATATTGTAATAATAAACAACAAATTACAATTAACATAACCTCAAATGAAAACAAACGTCAAAGGCAGTGTTGCCAATATAAAAATTGATAGAAGTTGCCACGATAAAATAATAAACAATTGTCGTTTATCTCGGGAAACATTTGACAATTAATAAAACGGAAAAAATTAATAATTCAGGGATTATTTAATAAAAACTTAAATTTTTAAACTTGAAAATTTAAAAAAAAATTAACATAGAAATCCTTCGCGTGCCATCCAAATTATCAAACGTGCCACCTCGGGCACGCGTGCCCTAGGTTCGCCACCCCTGTCCTATATGATCCAAAATGTAGTTCGCTCATGATGATTGTATACTTGAAGCCTTATCGTGATAGATACTCATAAATTATTGTGTTTTCCGTTTAGATAGATATTCATAAATTGTGATGTATTATAGCTGTATATTATAATTTGTATATTTGAAATTGTGATATGTTATAATTATGTGTTGGACATAATGTGATAGATAAGTATGGACTGTGTCATTTAAAATGAGTGCAAAGCTATTCCGACACAAGCACTGCTTAGTGGAATAGTTATTATTCACTGGATGTTGGTACTGATAGATTGTACCTATTCATTTTGTCAGTGCCAACATATTCTAAATTGTCTATGTTTCATAATTTAATTGTACCTACTATTGTTGCACTATTGTATTGTTGTTATTTTTATATGTTAATGTGGATTTAAATAAATAAAACTAATTATGTTCAAGTGTCATTCCATTTCTGGAGCCAAAGGCTACATAAATTTCTGAAGGAAATTTAACTGTGATTTTTCAAGATTTCCAGAGCAGTTTTAAAAATATTCTGATTGGGAAATGAAGGTTTTTAAATTAGGTCAACCCTGCCATCCTGTAAAAAAACTAACATTTATCTCATTATAGAATCGTCACATATAATTTATTTCAAACCAACTCGTCGTATCATTGAAAGGTAAAGATCTGACTGTTTTGTCACTGTTTTTTGTAAGAATGATGAATAAGTTTTAGATGGGTCGATGGCAGAGCGGTTAGCGCACTGGGCTAATAATCCAGTGGTCGTGAGTTCGAATCCTGCCTCGACAGATTTCGTTCACCTATGGCACAAGCATTTATGCTTATTTTAGAGTACGTAGGAAGATGTATATGTACTTGTTTAACAAGGAAATATTCTATTTTTTTTAAATAAAATAAAATAAAAAGTGTTGTATAATCTACAATTAAATCAAATAACTATTATTTTTGTCTTTATAGTGTCATCACTGCATCTTATGACATCAAATATTGTCCTTCAAAAAACAGTAAAATATATTTTCTATAGATGGCATTCAAGAAATTGTACAAAGAAGAAATTATTGTTAAGAACATTGAATTTTTTCAATAATCTTTAGAGTAATACTTCTATTACAATGAATTACATATATTGATGATGAAATAATATATTATGCGTTTTAGGTATTGTCTATTAAATAGTATTTTACTATAGATATGTTATTGAACCATTCTTATCTGTGACATTAATGAATGACCCTATACAGACGTCCGTATACTCCTGTTATACACAATAAATAAAAATTAAATAATGAGGTGGTTATTATACAAATTATGTATTTACTTCAATTGCGAGCTATCATCAAATATGTAATGAATCTTCAATTTCAAACCCATATTCAGTTTTAAATATATTTATTTAATACATTCTTACGCGACGTCCTAACGTAGGCGATTCAAAGCAAACGCAATTGCGAAGCGATCCGAAGCGGTTACACGCGAATTCAAAGCGATGCAGGACACTTCCATAGTTACCGACTGTTTGTTATTTTCACACCGCTTCATGTTCGCTTTGAATCGCCTACATAGGACATCGCGTTACACCCTACGCAAGCGTCCAATTTATTGCCAAAATGGCATTTTCTTACAACAAACCAGTGTTTCCATAACAGAGAAGTAAGATTTGCATCACGAGAAATGAATTTAAATAAATTTCTCCTATGCTGGGAATAGAATCCACAATGCCACATCAAATGGGGGCTAACTGCTATTCTACAGCGGTCGACTATACATATCGCACCTTGAGTGTAAAACAGAAATATGTGTAAATAAAAGTTTGGAGATATGGGAGTTTAAAAATTTCACATTGCTTGGGAAATTTGGATATACCAAAACTGTCACCAGTCATTTCTTCTCTTCGTTCAGAAACAACCTCTATTTACTTTCTGAAGATGAATGGATTACTCCCATATCTCCAAACTATTTGCACACTGCACGTACTTAAATTTTACACTCACAGTGCAATATATTTTATACAGATGAATAGATTCAGTCAAAACTAATTTAAAGTGAATAATTTTAAACTGAATGAAAAAATATAGTGAAACACTAAAATTGGTTGTATCTAGCCTTTAAGATCATTTATGAAATAAAATAAAATACTAATAAGACAAAGTTTGTAGGAAAACAATATTTGAAATAAAATGTATTTAAAACGTCAAATAATAGGTAAAATAGTATGAAAAGTCAATGGGATAACTTATTATGATGTTTAATTCAATGGCAGAATCAATTCTCATATAAAGCTTCGAAAACAAAGCGTATATCGTATTGAAATGCGTTGTATTTTGTTAACTTTATGTATAAAATGGAAATCTGTTTGTTTTGAAAAAAGGTTATGATTTTTAATTGACATCGTTGTTTCAAAACAGTTTACGTCCTTGATACGTACCGGAATAATAAATACGACCACTAGAAACGCAATATTTTTGATTTTGTACAAAATATAATATAGATATCAGAAAATGTTTAGTTTTTAATGAACTTCGTGTTTGTTTGAAAATATAGGTTATCAATCAAACCATTGATTTGTCCAATTTAAATTGTAACACAAATTGAATAAGATATTACGCGTTATGTCTAGAGGAATTTATAAAAAAACGCTAAAAAGTAACTTACTTTAATATGAAATTAAACAATTGTACAATTTATAAAATCGCCTACCTTCATGAAATTGACACAACAAAAAAAAACAAGCAAGAAGCAAATCAATGCAACACACAAATGCAACTTGGAACACGTGTAGGTCGAAATAAACTGATAAATTACTTCTTATCTTCGACAACACTACGAACCGATTGAAAACATTAGCAAAATCTTATTGGAGGAAATTCTAGACAACCGGATTTTCAATTCAAGTTAGTATTATTTTTTAATGTTTTTAAGATTATCATTATTGTATCATTTATAATTATTATACATAAATATTATTTTATTTGTATTACAAACATTCATGAAACAACCCCTACAGCTATTGAAATACCATTTTATAAATCACCAAAATAATCTCCAGATTTTGAAACAAGAATATTGAATTTGTGGAAATCTCGATCCTACACTAGACTTCGTAAATATCAGTGATACCCCTCCCAAGTTGCTTGGAGGACGAGCTCACTTCAAGTCAATTGAGGTCGATACACAATTTAATGTCAATTTAAATTTATAAAAAATATTACTTTATGCGATCGTGGTCTGACTGGAATAGCGTCGTGAAAAAGAATGTCAAATTATCAATATTCAAAAGTTAGACGGCACGATTTTATCACAGAAAAAAATTAAAAATAAAATAATGTTGGCAATAAATTAGGACGTCACAAATTAAAATAAACAAAGTCAATTATGGGCGTCACAAATTAAAATAATGTCAATAAAATAAATAAATAAATAACACAGCCGAAATATTGTCACAAGAAAAAATGTTCCAAATAGTGTTGGTTTTTGGGGCACATATAGTCCTTCATTCACAGCCATGAACGTACTGATCGTACTGATACACCTTCAATGCCGGAACAGACCGTCGTCGATGGGCGAAGGAGGCAGGCTATCGGCGAAAGTATCCTCGGATCCCAGACTCCGGCAGATGCCAGTCGAGTGGCTGCGTCAGAAGCGAACGACGGTGGCGCTAATCTCAAGGAGATGCAGGCCGTTGCGACTCGACAGCGTTTTTAGTGACGCGACCTCTCCTGATCGCGTTATTTTTTTATTTTGAATTCGGCGCTAAATCAGGCCACAAACAAACATTTGTGAAAAATAAGTGTGAAAAAAAAAAGTTTAACAATAACACATAACCTCAAAAATATGTGACATTGCGAGTGACAGGTGACAGTCGAAATTATACACGCGTCGTGTCTACACGGACCGCGCTCACTCGTGGCCAGAGCAGCTGCAAACCGCACCAAAGGGTGTCGGTTAGGCTCGCTCCACACCGGCAGCCATGGACGTGACACCTGGAGAGCCGAAATGGATCGGCGCACCACCATTCGGCGAGAGAACCGCTTTCCTGTACCGAAGCGGGTGCTGAGTTTGGAAAGTGTTCCAAACGCTGTTGGGTTGCGCTGGACCCTGGAGCAATGGCCTGCATCTCCTTGAGACTCGCCCCGCCGCCGTTCGCTCCCGCCAATCACTCGACCGGCATCTGCCGTTGTCTGGGACCCGAGGTTGCTTTCGTCGATAGCCTTGCCCCTTCGCCCACCGACGACGGTCCATTCCAGCATTGACGGTGCATCAGCACGCTCCTGGCCGTGAAGAAGATTATGTGTGCGCCAGAAAACTATATATATGTGACAATTTTATTTTATGTGACAATATTTCGGCTGTGATTTTTTATTTAATTATTTTAGTGACATTATTTTAACGTGTGACGTCCAATATTGACTCTATTTATTTTAATTTGTGACGTCCTAATTTATTGCCAATTTTAATTATTTATTTTATTAGACATTTTTATCGTTTTTTGTTGTGACATGACATGACCGTGCCGTCTGACGTTTGTGCGCTGACACTTGACATTTGTGTATCGTCAGACCACAGCTTCAGTTATAGTATAGTTTCTATTCATTCTCGTTCAGCGAGGTTATGTGTGGACAATCAAATTCCATTTCAACATTGGAAAAAGGTGAGCTCTACCTCGAAGCCTCTTGGGAGGAGGGTATCAATAGCATTCTCCAAACTCAGCATCCGCCACGGTCCTGAAAGGTTCTCTTGCCGAACGCACCCTTCGGTCGTTCGGTAAACTTCCTGTCCAAATGCCACGCGCGTCTTCTTTCGACTGTCTAATAGACAGTGTCTAAGTGTCACATTTTCGAGGTTATGTCGTTGTCAAAAAAAAATCTGACGTTTTTACACTGTTCTTTGGTTGCTTGTGGTGTGCTAGTCCGACTGTCAGAAAATTGTCACATTTTCGAGGTTATGTCAAATGTCACTTTTTTTTCTCTCGCTGTTGAAAATGTGAGAATCATAGTTTAGGGAATGTATGAGGATGCATATGTACTTGTTTCAAGGGCAAATACATTCTTTAAAAAAATACTTTTTCATATTTATACTAATTTTCAGCGTTCGAACTTTTATGATTTTTGAAATACATACATAGAAAAATAAAGTAAAATTTCAAAATTTGATAACCCCTGACTGAAACAAAAATTCAAAATTCTGAGTATAAAAGTGTTGTATGCCTATAACTTTCTATATATTCTGAAATTTTAGGCTCTGTGCATAAAGCAGAAAAAAAGTTATAAGGACGGACACACACACAGACACTATTCTACTCCTATTCTACTCCGAATTCTAAGTAAATCCATATATGAAACATGTATGCTGCGAAGCCTCTAAGTTGGTGTTTTTTTACTTCAAAGTAGAAACAGCCGTGAAAAATATAGACCTGGCATACAAATCTCGCATATCTTGGCTTGAAACTATGTTAAGATAAATGAATTCTCTTCAACAAATCGACAGATGGATAATTCTGTGATTATGCAGTTTTTTTTATGAAATGAAAGTTTCAAAGAATGTTAAATGTAAAAAAATGGTAAGTTAATTTACTTTGATTTCATCTGCGAAAACTTCTAAAATGCTCTCACTTTTCGAAAAATATTTTTTTCTAGAATACTTAAAATGGGGATCAAAAATTTATTCGGGGGCAGGGCCGGATAAACGTGTTTTTGCGCCCGTAGCAATATATTTGAAATCGCCCCCCAGCCTACATTTTTTTGGAATTTTAAATGTAGAATCATTTAAAATTATTTAAAATTACATCGGGTCTAAAATGAAAAATCATTGACATTTTTTTTACATACATACGTCACCCCGAGCCTCTCTCCGAGTACGCAAAGAGAACCGAGCTGCGGATTTTTTATTTATATAATTTACATTTTAGGATTTTAAGCGCCCTTTTTAAGATAACCGCCCTGATTTCTTGTTCCTTATTGTTCTATGATTTAACCGGCCCTGTTCGGGGGTTATCAATTTTAAAAACGAGTAAATACACTTTTATAGTTAATGTTTAGTACTAAGCACAATCCACTTTTGTGATTGAGCTTTGCAGCAACTTGCGAATTTCAGTATATTGTTGATAATCCTAGCTTTATATGAAAGCTTTTTTTCGAAACTTTTACAGTACTCAGTTTCGTGGAATTATATGAATATTTGAAAATATACATATATTATGAATTTTCATCGCATATTTGTAACTATGTAGTGTTTCCATTACAAGCATCACTTATTTATTATCTTTTTCACACGAAAGGTTATCAAAACATGAACTTGCTCTGTGAATGGGTAGGTAATTTCATTTATTTTAAGTCTACAAATATATGTATAAATCAATGATATTAATTTATTTTATCGATAATTCATTTGAAAATGGGTGAAAAGTCCATAATTTTTCTTTTCATCTCTAGAAAATATATAGGTTAGTGAAGGTACTTATTTGAGGATGCATTAAAGTGTGTATTTTCAAAGTAATACACTTTTACTGCGTTCGCATTTAAAATTACTGTGATTGAAAAATATATAATTACCGTTTTTGTCATCCAAGGTGTAAAACAATATGTGATTTTCGTGTGGAATACAATAATATTATCGCTAAATAAGAATTTATTATAGTGAATAACGTATCTTTAGTATTAACAAAAATGCCGTGGCACAATTAGCGAGGGTTCGCTATTTTCACGTAAGCAGATGACGCGACCTCTTCTGTTCCGTTTTTTTCTTATTTTTTCAATTGTCGCCATAATTGCCTGAGGCAATGCTGACGGAACAAGAAAAAAAATATTGTTCTCACATTTTCAACAGCAAGAAAAAAAACTGACTATACCTCGAAAATCGTGATTTTTTTCTTTATTATTAATTTTATCATGCCTATGTTTTTTATTTTGTTTGTATTATTTTATTTTGTTGTTTTTTTATGATTTTGGTAATGCCCGTGTTTATTTTTCTTAGAAATTTTTGTAAATGCTCTCATGCGCGTAGAACTTAATAAATATACAGGCGTAGTGTCGACACGGACCGCGCTAAAAAAAACGCGCGTCCGCGTTTCTTGCGCTCAGGAGGCCATGTCAAGAGACATCGGAGCCATAAGAGCCTGCTTCGTGCTTCGTGGTGCCGTGAATGGACGTTGCAATTTATATGCTGCCGCTGCGGTCCTGTGGAGTAGCAGATTCTGCATCGGAAAGGGATCCGATGCCATCGAGTCATGTTCATCCTGGAGCTACAGCCTGCAGTGTCACTCCCTGTTGAGCCCTGCTGCCCTGAAGATATCTGCCACTGCCATTCCCGATGCAGCCACTCGATCAGCATCTACTGTTGATATTTTATTTTCTACATTTATTAAACACGTAGGTATGTATGTCAAGATATGATAGTATGGGGGTCAATCTTTTTTCCTACCCAGAATATGAAAACAAGATGATAGTATGTATGTATTTTTGAGGATAAAGTATCAAACTATTGTGCCCCCGTAGATATTGTGTAGTATATACTGCCTTACAAATTGTATAAAGCGATGTCGTCACTAAATTCAATTTATATAAAAATTGTTAGTAAAAGTTTGAAATGTACCACTACAATGTTATTATTTTTTAGAGCAAATAAAATGATCTAGTTGGGGTGTTTTGGCTTTTTTCGATATTTTTAAAAACTTTGGAAATATAAGCAGTTAGGTACACATAAATTTATCATAAATTAAATGTTTTTCTTAGTAAAAAACATGTTTGAGAAACTATGGAATTTCAATGAAAAAATGAATTTGAGATTATGTATTTGTCTATATTTATACCAATTTTCAGAGTTCTAGCTTATACGGTTTTTGAGTTAATATATGAAAAAAATAAAATTTCAAAAGTTGATAACCCCTAACTGAAACAAAAATTAAATATTCTGAATTTAAAAGTTTTGTAGGCTCATACCTTACTATCAATATATTCTGAAATTTTGGGCTCTGTAAATTGAGCGGATCAAAAGTTATTAGGGGGGGGACACACAGACACACACACACACACATAGACACATTAAATGATCTACTCCGAGAACATAAAATATATGTTGCGAAGCCTCTAAGTTGGTGTTTTTTGACTTCAAAGTTGGAAAAACCGTGAAAAATATAGACCCTACATATAAATCTCGCGTATCCTGGCTTGATACTTTGTCGATATGTTAAGAGAACAAATTTCTCTTGAACAAATCCACAGTTGGATTTTATATGTGAATGCATCTTTATAACGAAAAGAAACTTCTTGAACAGTGTTGTCAGTTTACAACTCTTAAAAGTAATAATATTATTAACAAAGACGCGGCTTGTACGACTGCTATCGTTCAATCTGTTGTCTATGGATTTTTACGTTTTGTCAGAAGTGATTTTTTTTACGAGATATTTGAAGATTTTGGCAAATTTTAAAGGTTGTGTATGATTGTGAACTCAAAAAATAAAATGGCCGACAATGTTGAGTTGCGTATGAATGTGGCAGCATTGAAAAGATTTGATCCTTACGCTCGCGACATTGTGGACAGCGCGACCCACGTAGCTCTCTATACTTTTGAAGAAAACGAATGGGAGAAGACCAGCATAGAGGGAGCACTCTTTGTGTATAGTAGAAACGGGAAGCCTTATCACAGTATGCTGATTATGAATAGGCTCAATACTAATAATCTCATAGAACCCGTAACAGAAGGTTTAGAATTACAAGTGCAAGAGCCTTTCCTATTATATCGTAATTCCAAGCGACGTATATACGGCATCTGGTTCTACGATAAGGAAGAGTGCGTCAGAGTGGCCGCTAGGATTAATAATCTTTCCAAGGAGTCCACAAACAACAATAATATCTCTAGTACAGACAAAATGGCGAAAAACAAGCCAACACAGAATATAAGTGCTCCCGGAGGCTCCGTTGACATATTTAGCATGTTGAGCAAGGCTCAGGATGACTATAATACCACTAAGGGACTCGCAGGGAAATCAGACGGAACTTCACACGTCCCCAGAGCTCCTGATGTCACTTCACAGAGTGTCATGGACTTCTTCGCTAAGGCGGGCGGAGGAGGGGTGCAGCTGCCCACCGGACCGCCTCCTCAAGCGGCGGCCGCTCTATTTGGTGTGCCGCGGCCTCCAGCGGCCGACACAAGGGAAGGTCCTATGTTATTACAACGACTCATGAGTAATCCCGTGCACAGTGTGGAACACATTGAGAAGCAACAGCGGTCCGTTACACCCGGTGATCCTCCGACACCCCACGAAAACAACACAAAGCGGGCAACCGCTACAAATTTAAAGATGAAATCCCTTCCGGGAGATTCCAAACGTAAAAATACTCAGGGCAAATCGGACAGTGTTAAAAATCAGACTCAAAATAGAATTTTACAAAAAATAGTCTCTAATTCAGTAGACGGGGCTGGAGAAACAAATGGACAAAACGTATTGGAGAATGACTTGGGTTACCTGAGAGTGTCTTCTCCCAAGGCGGTGTCCCCTCTGGCCAACTTCCTGAACCAGGCTCGAGGGGCGGAAGAAGGCGCTCCTCCCGAGACCCCCCAGAAGCCAGCCCTGATGCCTCCGACAATGTTCACATCGTCAGCCAGTAAGGCGGGGGTGGATCGCCCGGCGCTGGACACGGGTCTCACACCTATCCGATGCGGGGATCAAGATCCGCGCCCCGAACCTCTCACCAGGAACCAACTACTCCAAGCTTTCAATTATTTGATCAAAAACGACGCAGATTTTATGAATAAACTACATGAGGCGTATGTGAAATCTTTCTCTGAACTGGTCTCATAGGATGAAAGAAGCAGCTCCGTACTATAGATGACGATGATGACTGAATCTCGATGATTCATTAGATCTTTGATTCTTGATACGGGAATAAGGATCATGTAGAGTTTGACTGTAATGTCAGTGGATCCCCCATCCCAGGTTATATTGGACAGACAATTATTACAAGTTTATATTGTTTATTGTGTTACGATTTATGATGGTGAATGAGATAACTGGACCGTTCCATTTTAATGTTTACATCTTGTGATATTTTTACTTAACTTTGTGTACGAGGTTTAAGTTATTCCGATCTGATCGATGATTTGTAGCTCTTTATTTTGTGATCTTACACTGAATGGTTGACATTAATGATAAGCAGAAAATAAATCTCTTGAGATTTTTTTCATCTATATTATTGTATGTATATATCGTATATCACAATCTTGAAAATATACAGAACATGAGAATGTATTATTTATTTTAATAGATTGAAATCCTTATAATACTTATTTGTGTAAAAATGTATCAAAAATATTATATAACAATTTGTATACAAACAATTTATATTTGACATTTTTTTCAAAATGTATAAGATCTAAAAAAGAAGTTTTTTTATGTTGCATTATATTTATTTTTCATTAGATTCAACGATGAGTTGTACAACATTTAAAAAGCTCCCAAACTTTCTGAACATACAAGGCTAAGCAGGCTGAGATAGACCGGGCAAGTTCAGAGAAGGTCGCAGCAAGTGACAGGAGGTTGGAGGAGGAAGTTGCTAGAGGCCAAGGCTCAATATGGGTTCTAGGGCCATTGAATAATATATATTTTTCCCTTGTATATACAGTGCACATTCTTGTACCTTTATTGGTATCGGATTAGCAGAAAATTTGGATTAAAAATGTAGGTAAGGATGAGTACAGTAAAATTGTAAGTATAAAAACAGATTATTTTTATGAATGTTTTTTGAAATAATCCATAGTGCTGGATTACTGAATGTGCCGTATTAGCGAAATCGTACTGTTTTAAAATATAAACTATTTTGGTTTAAAAAATTGTAGCATGTAGTCCTTTGAATTATATCTTTATTCCTGTAGGTTTCTCAAAGCATAAGCAATATGATCATCATTATTATTATTATCGTTTGGCAACTGAAGTTTAATAAATTGTTATGTCTCCTTTGAATTATATCTTTATTCCTGTAGGTTTCTCAAAGCATAAGCAATATGATCATCATTATTATTATTATCGTTTGGCAACTGAAGTTTAATAAATTGTTATGTCTCTTTGAAGGTGTCTGTCGAGGGTTTTCCACCAATAAGTGTCTGTCAATGGAAGGCGTGATTTCTAATATAAAAAAAACACTTCATACCGATTTTAATACCAATTTTCAACACTTCAACACCACTACTCAGTGTTCATATCATTCAATCGTTGTTGCCTGATGTAGTATCCATTTACAGAAAAAAGAAACGAGTGGGTTGTGGCCAACGCTAAACTGCTCACTAACAAGTTACTCCATAAAGTATTCAAATTTTGTATGGAAAATTTTCAGCATTTTCATGAAATGAGTTGGTTCAATTATTTTTTATTTAAACATTTTACTATGAAAACTTGATAATTCTTCAATGCCATTTTATGTATTTGATGTGCCTTTTTACCAATTTGAATATAAAAATTTCATATATTAAGTTTCCTGAGCTTGGGGTCACTTTGAAATATTTGATACTTAAAAAAATTGAGAAGCACTATTCAGATATTTTTCAAAATCTAATGGGGTCTAAGCGAGTATTAGATATAAAGTATAATGAACACGCCATACATAGCACACACACAGATACATTGTGATGAAACTTTCAGAATGCAATTTCAGCATGTTACTAGTTGATAATCTGCAATTTAAAAAATATCCTTATAAATTGCAAAATCATAACTCTTCACTAGTCTATACTATGACTTAAGTCTAAGTATATATTTTGTATGGGCCACTATACTAATTGATGTAAGACGAGAATCGCAAGCTCTTATACTATTATAATTTTGTAGTGTTCTTGCTATAAACTTTTCACTCATCCAGCACTTTGTGACTAAAAGTCAAAGTTAAATCAAATTTGTCTAAGAATATTAAAAGTCAATATTATTAATATACATATTTTAATTGATAGACATCATAAGAAATGTAATGCATTTCGAAACAGTGAAACTGTAAATGTGAATGCCAACATCAATATTACATAAAAAAGTGTATGTATCCGACTGCCTTGGCACAGTTGGTAAGCCATTTGGTTCCTGTGCGGGCGTCCTGGGTTCGATTCCCAGCAGAGAAATTTATTTCTCATGCAAATATTGCTTCTCTGGGCTGGAAACGCTGGTTAGTTGGAAGAAATTGCCATACGGTAATAAACTCGCCACTTGCGCAGGGTGCAAGGAAGTGTTCATTATTTATTATTATTTATCTATATCATATTACAAATTGAATAAAATTAAAACATAAAATATTAAAGCAAAAGATAAGTATGGGGTTAAAAGTTATAGTTTACTCTCTTCTACATAGTGTTTGTCCGATACTAATATTCATTCCTTTACATTAGTTTTAAAGGAACGCCTATTTTCCTATTTATATTGTTTTTAATATTTTGGTGTACAATTGTTGAAAACATCTATTCTTTTTAGGGCATTCTGTTTATATAGATAAATTGGAGATTAAAAATATTTTAGGTACTCTTGAGCTTCTTACGTCAGCTTCTTTAGGTCATTAATATATTGATCTTTGATTCACTTTCTGAGTTTTTGCGAATGAAAATCTTGTTGTGCTTGAATCATAGGTACATACTTATAATTCATCTTTTTGGCCCATTGTTTAGTTTTCCACAAAAGTGCAGTTGGGGATTTTCGAGCAGTGCATCAAGTCCTGTAATCTTAATGCAATTCTCACTCATAACATATTGTTCTAAATCAGCTACTTGAATCTCGAGTTTATTTATTTATAAATCTTTTATCAATTTTTCACTCTCTAGGTATTCCATATTTTTTTATTGCTTGTCATTTCATCGTATTGTTTGTTAATAAATTCAAAGTTTTTTATTACTTCATTCAGCTCAATCTTCTCAAAGACTTGCTGCTTCATTTTGTTGAGCTTTATATCAAAATATTTCATAATTCTTCATGGCTCAGTTGGTTAGGTATCTGACTGCTGATCCAAAGGTCCCGGGTTCGATCCCCAGTGGAGACACAGTTTTTAATTGTGTTTTCGGTTTGGATCTGTGAGACGATTAATATCGTAAGTCTCCAGAATGTGGCAACTTGTTATTGGGTGCGTGTTAAATTAATATTCGACATAGTACCTGTTAGTTGCCCGAGAAGCAATATTAAATAAATAAATAATTTGATCATCAGATTCCATAGTTTTAGCTCGTTTGTACAGGATTATTAGACATTTTTGGATAGTGTTAATAACAGATATCAAAAATGTGGCTGGTATAACAGTATATGAATATAATTTATCTATACTTAAGTTATTTGTTTATTTATGGATGGATCCGCTATCGCCCCTATGGAAAACTCCAGTGCCCACTGGGGGTCATTATTGCTCTTGTTGGGAATCTTTGTTTTAAATCGATGAAACAAAAAATTCAAATATTTTTTATTTGGAGCATAAAAATCCATGTTACAATTTTTTTTTTAACCTTTCAGCAGCAGTGAGTGGTCTGTGGGTCCGCAGCGAACTTATTTTACTGATTATGCGCTAACTATTTACAATAGATAATTGCGCTTCCGTGATATCCTCAGAAAAAAAAGCGTTTTTTATTATATGCTATATACAATATCATGAAATATTCAGTCGTCTTCTAAACCAGATGCCTAAAGTTGCAGAATCACCGACCGTGCGCGACTGCTTTTGTTCGGTACAAGGGTGCGACTACTGGAAGTTTAAGAGTTACTGACAGATATTTTGAATTATGGCGTCACTGTGCAGAACACAAATTTTGGAGTTTTTCAGCTTCAGTCAAAAAAAGCGCCATTGGCTTTTAAATCTAGTCCTTTTGTTACATGTAATAATTTAATTTTAAAAAAAACTGAGTTGATGAGTTTTTTAAGAGTTTAAATAATGAAATTAAGCCAGTTTTTAGCGGTTGATAGAAAATTACAGCAGCTTATTTTTGGCTGAAGCTGAACTTCACTTCAAAAGGAGTTTTTCAATGTCGTTCAGACTGCAGTTAGAATAATTCTTTACCATGTCAACTAATTTTTTGTAGTGTTTTTTTTTATTTGGAAGATTATATTGTGTTATTGTTCGGACATTACAATTTTAATTTACAAATTTGTCTGTTATATTGTCCTTTTTGAAATAGTCCTATAGTCAACGAGTCATTTTGGTGATTCTTTCCAGCCAGGGTTAGTGTATTTTTGAAAAAGCATAATAAATTTCCATTTCATATAGCAGTTTTTAAAAACACGCAATTCTCATGCATGATTTTTAAAGTTAACCTTTTCCGTTCTTTTCTTCATCATTACATCCGTTTCATATTTCATATATATTATCTCTTTGTACAGCACCATGGTAGAAAAAATTCTTTGCTTGTAAAATTGTACAAATTATGAGGGACGTGAACAAAAAGGGAGGTGTATATTTGCATAATATTCTTTATTCACAATGTATAAATAGTTTAAGATAACATCTTAACAAATTAAATAATTTTTCAGTAGAAAAACAAACATTCCTAAAACATTAAATAAACCTAATATATTTACAAAAATGAGCTCATCAACTTTAACAATAGAATGGAACAGATCATATTGTAAATTATGTTATTATAAAAAAAGTTTCGGTAAGACTAAATACAATATTTTTTTTGTAAATAGCATTGGTAGCACCGTATTACAGAGGAATTCAAGGGGAAAAAAGTATTGGAAATATAATCTAGTGTTCTATAAGTAAGATATACATAAAACAATGTCTTAAAATAATTAGGTAGAAATCATACATAGAATGAAAGGATATATATTAAAAACCAATGTTGCTCTGATACCAAAATGCTTTGGTTATTTTATAATTTTAAAGAATGTAATCAAACTCTGTGAGACATTGTTTTAAGTATTTCGAAAGGATACGGCACACTATGAATCGTTATGTTATAACAAAATAGATAACTATTATATAGGTTTAGGCACTGAATATTTTCAATTGGCATTTTATTCATAAGATTTATTTGACATAAATTTAGTAATGTAGGACACGCACTAATAAAACTCATATTTTAGACATATCTTCTTATGCAATGTAATATTTATAAATAAATAATTAAAAAAAAATATTATTGTAGAATATGAAATATTAAATTGAAAATCATACATATCAGAAGGTCATGCTTATTTTGAAGTTATAAATTGAAATTATGATTTTTTACTGATTTGGGAAATTAAATAGAATAAAATAGAACATACGACAGATATATCTGGTTTATTTTATTAAAATAATAGATGCCAACCATTTTGAGACTTAAACAACAGACTATACAGGACGAAATAATATTTTATAATATATATAATGACAATATTTTAAAATAATGATAAATACATATTTACATGTGATAAAGAAAGGGCAGTATAATTTGGTCCCGACAAATAATCAAGTCGGGATAGTTTACTCGTACGAGTAAACAGATTTGAGATCATTATGGACCACTTCTTTCCTTCGAGCGAGATTCTTATGTAAGAAGCCATATTTCAACACACTTTAAAAAATATATATATTACAACAGTCTATAATTATATGTAAAAAGAAGGCTCAAGTATACCTAGTTTTAAATACGAACAGTAAATTACTAGATTAATAGATTTTTTGCACACTGAAGAAGTACAGTAACGGATTTTATATGAGGCGTCCGTATTTCAATAGAAAAGACTTGATTCAGAAACTTTAAGAGACAGAATTCTATAATTTTAAATCCATATATATTATGTAGTATATAAAAAAAAAATGTTTGAGTAACTATTTTTTTTAGCTAAATTTAAGCTTACTTTACATTTTCAAATCAATCCTTTCAGAGGTTTTACGGTTTGAAAATTATAAAAAAAAGAAATATGAATTTTGTTACACTATATGTTGGAAAAGTAAATTTTTAACATTTTGTGTTATATTGGTATGAATTTAATGGTTTCCACAGATTAAATAGATCCAATAACAATTCTTAAATAACTGTTTTAAAATAACATATACTTAAATTTACTTTAAGGGCACACATCATAGAGGCAAAGGTCCACACACGGTAGCTGAACATACAACACGATAAAAACTTTAAAAAATATATATGTCATATTTAATTTCAGAATTATTCTAATTAGTAATTGTTTCAGTTTATTGTCAATGTCGTTTATAGAATAAGACAACGTGTCTATTTAAATAACTATCATTTCAAATACACTAGAGATAATAATGGCATAGTAAATGTATACTATATTTTCCAAAAACAAACACCACATAAATATTTATCTACGTAGTTAATATCATTTTTCTATGGTTAAAATATTGTGTATAAATTTATTTATCACAAAGCGATACAACTTTAATTGTTTAAACATATAATTTTGTATAAAATGTATGTATTAATAATTTCAAAGCAGTAAATCTAATACAAACAAAGTTGTATGTAAATAATGAATTATATTTTAAATATATGTAGTACTATTTTACAAATATATCTTTATATTAATATTTCTGAGTAAAATTTAAAATACACCGCATTATATTATATTTGCGGCAGTAAATAATCTAAATTCATTATTTAATATTGTAGAATCAGGATTAATTTAATTTTTTTCACTAATGGTATATTTTGTGGTGTTGTCTCGCTCGCTAAATTATTTGTAATTTATCTCTTAAGTATACATATATTTTTCATTGTTAAAAAGTAGGCACTATGTTCAATATTTAGGCAGAAGTATAATAATAGTCGTATCACACTCGTCCTAAACATTAGCCATGAAGCAGTATTCGGAATACATGAATGTTTGAAATATGTCATCAAAAACACAAATTAAAAGTTTGTAATAAATATATAAAGTAGAAATTGTTATATTTCTGTGAAAATTTCACAGATTGCGACTAGTAGTATTAAATATAGTTCTGCAACAAGGTTGTAATGATGAAAAAAAAAATGAATTCTGCACATATATTTTTCTGAAATACAATTTTATCAGTAGATCAGTTTGCAGGACAGCAAAATGTGCATATTGAACTTCACAGCTAATGTTTAAAGAGGACTATGATTATACACATATAATTAATATAATATTTGTGTATATACCTATAACTTTAATATAATATGTAACTATCTAATTATATAAAAAGCTCATTGTGTACATTCTGTCACAATAATATTTATATCAAAGGTAATATAATATTCTCACTAAAAATTCTTATGGTAAGTACTGTATTTATTTATTTCTAAGAAATCTCAAATACGGTTACAATAATTTTATCCCATCTAGTGAAAGTTATAAAAATAATAAAACAATTATACATAAAAATATCAGTATGAAAAAACTAAGAACATGAAATATTTTGAGACAGCTTGTTATTTACAGAAAAAGAAATAGATAATAATATTTATCTGTATATGTTTTAAACCATATATTTAATAATTATTATCGTTTACGATTGAATTTCCACAAGATAAAAAGAGTAAAAATACATGTTTTCATGGCTCATTGTGTTTTTATAATACAAAATATATACAAATAAGTGTCTTTAAAAAATAATATTTACAAAAATATAAAAACCCATATATATATTTAATATTATATAGTTTCAAGCATAACAATTTTATCAGTCGTTTTTTTTTTATTATATCCTAACCAATTAGTATAACTCAATATTTATAATTTGTTAAAACGTCACATTTGAAGTGTGGTAACATTTGGCAAATATTTACGCTTTAATCAACTTTCATTAAAATCCCGATTGATTTTTAAGTCTTATTTGAATTTGAAAACAGAACATACATATCTGGAAAATGATTTTTAAACATTTTTAAAGAAGGTAATTAAACAAACTACTAGTAAAATTTTATTGTTGGATTGACCATTACAGTAAAATGTAGTATATTAATATTGTCAATTGATTGAATTGTTCAAGACTTTTAAAGTATTTTCAATACATTTTGTAATTTTTATGTACGTATTTCTATGGTCAGACACCAAAAAGTCAACAAATACAGTCCATATATTTACCATTCCAAATTCAAGACTGTCAATTTTTAAAAATACAGAAATAATACATGGTAGAATTTTTTTTATCTAAATCAAGAATTTGCTAAAAAAACATTATATTTTTTATTATGAATAAATAAATAGAATTATCTGCAAAATTTCCAATTAGATAGTGTTACCTGTTCCAGTACCAATTTTAGACAGTAAAAAAAGAAGATTCCTGATAATGTACCTAATAGTCTTGTATTTGTGTTGTGGTATATCACATATGTTTTCAAAAATAATCAGAGAGAAATCCATGTAAGTTATTCCTAAGCGTCATGGAACTATCAAAGACACAACATATTGTATCAAATCATTGTGATGTAGATTATAATAATTACATGTAAAACAGACTAAAAACTCCACAAAGTCTATAGAGGTTCATCGAAATCACAGCAATTCAGGCGAAGCACGACAGTCTCCGACTGACGCATAGTAAAAGGGGGTTGTCTCGCTCCTTGGGGATATCTTATCGCGGACAGTTGTTGATATTTGAGGCCGCTTGTCCCCAACAGAGGATGGCCTCTTTATCGTAGAGTTTGTCGTCGGGTGGGAGACGTTGCTTTTCGTACAATTTGGTATTGGCGCTCGATGAGGTGGACTCTTCTTGTTGAGACGGAGCAATGTTTATATTGATGTCTCTGTTAGTTGTTTCCAAGTTAGTTGGTTTGTGTGATTGACTAGATTGGTTGACTTGGGATTGCGGACAGTGCTGCATTATTATGTAGGCGTCCACGGCTGAGCCCTGGTCCATTGTGGCCAGGTTCAACTTTGTGTTGGTTTCGTTTTTAGCGGCTATGATGTACCTCTCTCCGCCTCCCTGGTGCAAAGGGTTGGAGTGGCTGAGGAGGAGGGGAGCGTGCGGTGGAGGAAAGTGGTCAGATGCCATCCTGTGCATTGGAAGCTTCTTCATCAGCGGCTGCTCCATCTGACCCTGCCCTGGCACATGATGGATGTAAGCAGCACTAGAAGATAAATAATTTCATTAATAAAAATTGCAAAATGATAATTTACTTCAGTGAAAGTTTTAATTATTTGAAACAAAACTACATAATGTTAGGGACTATTTAAGAATGGAAAAGTATGGCTATGTATATTTTTTTTATTTATTAAATACAACAGCTTAGTCTATATTACAATCATAAAAGAACATAATATCAATTTTCATAGCACCAATCATCATTCATCATTTTACAAAAAAGTAGGTACAAGTTAAGTTTTATTTTGACATATAAAGAATCTAAAACTCTTCCTTGACTATTAGGCATTTTGTCTTTAGGCCACTTATTTTTATTTTTAATTTACTGTGTAAACATAATATATGATGACTTGCAGAACTTTGGAAATACAACAATAAAAACATTTTGATTAAAAAATCGGAATTGCTTTCTATTCCTTGATCTTTTGACGGAATTATAGTTTTTGTATCAATATTTTTCTTTGAATATGCACACAAAGAACATGAGAAGAGTTTAGAAAATTGTAAAGACCGTGAAGGCACTCTAGCTGTACCAAAAAGTGAAGGAAATGAATTGTAAAGAAACAACAGAAGGAGCTACAAAATATATAAGTATATTAAAAATGTGAAATATAATTTGGTTTTTAAATTACTTGAGTTTGTGCGAGGCGTCCAGTGTGTCAGTCCTCAGAATCCTGATGGCCATAGCAATTAGAAGAAAGAGGATAAGGGCGCCGCATATTGGCACTGCAATGGTAGCGGCTCGAAACCACAGCTCTCCGGGGTTGTCTGCGGTGGCTGGTGGGGCAGGGGCTGCAGGAGGACCTCCAAGAGTGCCAACAGCTAAACCACTGAATCCGTTGAGGTTGCTCGAACCTAAGAATAAAAAATAATTAATACCATATTATTAATCATCAAAGAAGAGTACAGACAGTGATTTTAAATGTGATTGAGCAAGACAGGTAACTTGGAATCTCTCCATAGAATATTAAAAAAAATCATTTTTTTCCAATAATTATTATTGAGTATTATATGACAAAAAATGTCATAAAAAACACAAATTATAATAATATTGAATTTTATTTTTGAATATTTCACACGATGTAACTAGTGTGTAATAAATATTTTTTATCCCACTACTCCACAGTATTTTTATCCCACTGTTCCACAGTATTTTTATCCCACTATTCCACAGTATTTTTATCCCACTATTCCACAGTATTTTTATCCCACTATTCCACAGTATTTTATGCCACTATTCCTCAGTATTTTTATCGCACTATTCCACAGTATATTTTTACATACTTCTCCATAGTATTTTTATCCCACTACTCCACAGTAGGTATTTTTATCCCACTATTCCACGGTATTTTTATAGCACTACTCGTATTTTTATTCCGTTATTCCACAGTATTTTTATTCCACTATTCCACAGTATTTCTATCCCACTGCTCCACAGTGTTTATACCAGTTTATACTTTCCACTACATGGTGGAGAATAATGATTTAACAATTTTTAAGCATTTATTTTTAAATTGATTTCTAAAAAGGTAACATGTAGAGAGTGATTACTATGAGTTTTATCATGGTGTTTTTGCGTGTATGGCATATTACTTAAAGCGTACTATGACAATTTGTAACCAAAAATTTCAAAAATCAAACTATAAATTTGATCATCGATATAATACAGGGGAGTGCATTAATTTTCTATAGAAAATATTCATTTCTTCTCTAAAAAAACCTTTTTTAAAAAATGCTCTCACGCTCTGTAACATTGCGAAGGTATTTTAATTTTTGTAGAATGTATTGCATAAAAGTACATTCCGGGATTACCAACCATCAAAAGACAAAAAGTGCTGTAGGGATTTGAGTGTTGGCCACAACCCACTCGTTTTTTTATGAGTTGATTGTAGATACGTGTATCGATTTCATATTTTGTTTTGCTACTCCACCACCACGCGCCCTACATATAGGGACTGTAATCGGACCCTTCAAAGCTGCTAATCAGGAGGAAATGGAAGATGCATTTAAGGCCCTTGTATACCCTGGGTATACGGATGTACGCAAAATGCACACTAAATTACCTTCTAATGTATGAAACACGTAAAAATATTGTATATCACCTGATACAACATTTTATCGTGTAAAAAAGGTAAAATTTAGAGGTTTTTTTTAAATAGCAAGAACATTTTATTTATTCTAAAATTGTATACTAATAAAAAAACTCAGCCGGTAGATTTTCATATTCTCTTTCGATTGAAGTAAAAATCTACTTCATAGGCCTTGTAGTTTTTTAGTTACTTACAATAAAAAAAGGGTTTTACTAAAATTAATTTTACAAGAAAAGTATTAAACTAATTCGAAATTCAAAAAACTCATGCAATAGAATGAAGATGTACATACAACCTGTTCTTTATTTCAAAGACGTATCTTTTGAGGGTAAGTACTGGAGGAATTATTTTCAAAATATACTATTTAGCCTACTATAGCCTCTGAAGGGTTGAATAAAATAGCGGGCAGGGAAGGTACGGGCGCAAAACTCCTAAGTTCTAATAGACGGCGCGGCGTGACAAAATTACCAATGAAAATAATATTCCATGTTAATTTCCAGTGTTGCTATGTATGCCTGGAGAAACACAGATATGGCAACGCACATAATTAATTAGCCTATAAGTAGGTACCTACCTACCTACCTTATAATGTAGCTATTAGTGGTATTTAGAAACAAATATTATAATATTCAAGATGTGAGATAAATAATTAGTTGGATGATGAATAGTGTACTGACCTCAGATATATTTCTGGATAACCTTGCCAATGGGACACTATTGCGATACAAATTTCTAATTAATGGCTATTACAGAACTATAATATGCTATATACCACTTATGCCAGATCTGAGATAACACGGGTTATTTAGAAATAAATAAAGCATTTTACGTCCATAGAATGATTTGTGTGAAGCAAAGTTTTTTTTTAATTAAAACTACTATTTACATAATTCGAATATTTCTATTTTGCATTTAATAGGGGGACTGCTGCCAACGTACCTATTTTTCAATTTGATATACCATTATTATTTCTAATCAAATCGTTTTGAAAAAAAAAATTAAATTGTTTTGGTATTAATAAAGAAAAATATACCTTAACTTTTTGATAATGTTCTGTATAAATTCTTGTAGAAAAATAATGGCATACCCCGATTTTCAACGTTTATCTTATATTTTTAATAAACTACAAGGCGTGGTTCAATATCCTTTTTTTAATTCAAAAAGACAAAAATATCTAGAAAAACATGATGTGACGTTGCATTTATGCTACAGGTTTAGTAAACAAACCTAAAAAACATTTATTTTCCATTCAGCGCCATTGCGAAATAAAAGTTTTTTTTGTTTTACTTAACCTGATGCATTAATGCAACGATACATAATATTTTCCAGATATTTTGTTCTTCTTTAATTTATAAAAAGATATATTGCTCTATACCTTATAGTTTTTTTAGAAATTCAAGATAAATATCAAAAATCGGGGTGTGTTTATTATTTTTCTACAAGAATATATACAGAACATAATTAAAAAGTTAAGGTATATTTTTCTTTATTAATATCCAAACTAAGTTATCTTTATCAAAATGATTCGTTTTGTAGTAATGATGCAATTTCGTATTGAAAAAAATAGGTAGGTTGGCAGCAGTCGCCCTCTTAATACCTACATCTTCATATTTATTTTAAATTACATTCATTCATTCATACTATCACGGCAAATCCAACAATGTAGCGTAACCAACGATAGATGTGCGGAAGTGCATTACCTTATAAAAGGAAGCACTGCACGTGCGTGTTTTCCCACACACAAGTATCGTTTCACCTAAAAAGAAACTACATTCAGAATGGGTGGTGAACCTCATTGCTGAACTATAATATGAGATGTTATTGTTGCCTGTTGCATTTTCGATAACCCGACTCTTACGGGACACTCGAAAACGATGATAATAGAAAAGTGGCAGCACTATTCTAAGCTGGTGACTCATTTTTAATTACAATTATCGAATATTAAATCGATTGGCATGGCAGAAGACGCATCGAAGTAAAATTAACGCTGTGGAAATGAGGTGCCAATGATAAATGTATGACAAAACAATTTATGATAGGATAAGGAATATCAGAAGAGAATGTAAGATTGAATTTTTTTTATAAAAAAATAATATGTCCTTGTACAATACATCTTCCTACTTATTTTAGGGAACGAAATCGGTCGAGGCAGGATTCGAACTCGCGACCACTGGATTACTAACCCAATGCGCTAACCGCTCTACCATCGACCCACCTGATATTGTGATGTAGGGGCCAGACGAGAAAGAGCTGGCTTGATCATATAAATGAGATTTTGAAAGATGGGAACACGTACACGTAGTCAGAATAATAGGAGAGCATGTATGACGCGATGTATGGATATAAATGAGGCAAACGTGTATGCCAAGATAGAAGTATCTGGTGTTCGGTTCTCTCCGCCTACCCCAAATAGGGAAACGGCGTGATGGTACGTATGTATATATGTATGTATGAATATTACATAGGTACAGAATTAGATGAAGTAACTGCTATCTATAAAAAATCGGTTGAAAATAAAAAAAAATCACGATATCATTCGTATAAGTATCATTAACAATATAAAACTCGTATTATGAGAAAGTTTCCGACATTTCCTTTTATAGCAAACGCAATAATTGATAATATTTTTTATGAAGCATTAATAATACATTTGAATTCTTCCATAGCGGTAGCAATTCGTAGCATGAGGCTAATAAAAACGCATAATAATATTGATAGCATCCATTGTGTCGTGTATTTTATAAAGCTCCCGGCAGCTAGACTCCAATCATTCATTCACTGAGGACGGTCCAGTGCTGCAAAAGAGTTTCCGAAGACGGGCGCCATAGGGGGCCGTGATATTATAATATTAATTCAATAGAAAATAAAAAGATCTATACGTTATTACATACATAATATGTACATTAGGTACATAGGAAGGTACATCTTCCATAGGAAAGAAATTATTAATGTACTTTTGCAACACTTCACATAATTTATAATATTTAGATGGATTTTTTTATCTTATATCACCATAACATTTCACGGTGAGAAGGTGCATAATGTAATCTTTATTAACCACGAAGCCGTCGCGTAATTATTATACAAATGTTACAACGGAGCATCATTATTTCTATCTTCTTGAACGGCGTAGAGTCATGGACTCTAAGAGAGTTAGAGAGTCATGGACTCTAAGAGAGTTAGAGAGAAAGTGGATTGATGCTTTCGAGATGTGGTGTTGATAGAGAATAAGGTACCTACGATAATTTGAAAAATATGTAAATATATAAAATATCTTGTTAATTTTGTCGACGGATAATTCGTGGTGAAACTCCATTATACTAGCTATAAATGAAAACCCTAATTTGTTTATGTTTCACTATTTAATTTAAAATTGGCACTGACCGGTATCGATCTGTTGAAGATCATCGTCAGAGTGCACGAAAATGAATGTTAACAGAGCATAAATTTTAATAATATCTGAATATTGGTACAAAACCTTTTTTTGTAAAGTTCTATATCAGTTCGATCAGTATTGCCAGAAATAACTGATGAAGAAAACTGGCAAACAAAACAGTATATGGTAAATATGTGTGCAAATATGAATATAAAGACAATGTCGAAGTAGAGAACAAAACTGATATACCCCCTATTCAGTAACTATTGTAACTAAATTAGGAACGTTCTAAAATTGCAGATTTTAGAACGTTCTTATTTTAGTTACAATAGTTACTGAATAGGGGGTAATACCCCCTATTCAGTAACTATTGTAACTAAAATAGGAACGTTCTAAAATTGTAGATTTTAGATTTACGGTTTTATTTCAGCGTTATAACATATCAACTTGGACTAAATGGAATACGAACGTACCTATTTTGGTCGGAACGTTCTTAAAACGTTACTGAATCAGACGTATTATGAATAATTATGAAAATTATGAAATTTTCATCATTTTCATAATTATTCAAAATACGTCTAATTCAGTAACTTTTTAAGAACATTCCGGCCAATATAGGTACGTTCCTATTCCATTTAATCCAAATTTATATTTTATAACACTGAAATAAGACCGTAAATCTAAAATCTACAATTTTAGAACGTTCCTATTTTAGTTACAATAGTTACTGAATAGGGGGTAATGTAAAAACGAATTATAAAAATAACGAAGAAAAAATATTATTGTGAATCCAGAGGTTGTGTGTATCCATGTAGCGACTTTTGGTTCTTGTGTGTATCCATGTAGCGACTTTTGGTTCTTGTGTGTATCCATGTAGCGACTTTTGGTTCTTGTGTGTATCCATGTAGCGACTTTTGGTTCTTGTGTGTATCCATGTAGCGACTTTTGGTTCTTCGCTATTCTTTTATTATTATTTTTTTATTCATTACCTTACTGTTTTGTTAGCCAGTTTTCTTCATCCGTTCTTTCTGGCAATAATATCAATATATAAAATCAATAAAATAAAATAAAAAATACTAATTGAACTTATAGAACTTTACAAAAAAAGTTTGTGTACCAATATTCAATATATTATTTAGGTATACTCTGTTGACATTCATTTTCGTGCACTATGACGATGATCTTCAACAGATCGATACCGGTCAGTGTCAATTTTAAATTAAATAGTAAAACTTAAACAAATTAGTGTAAAATATAATTATACATCCGAATTGATATTTTCCTGAGCAGATTGCAAACCCTCCCCAACGCTACGTAGTGCGCTTCTTCAGAAGAGTATAATGGACTCAAATCCTAAAAGCTGGTGTCCCCTGCGTAGCCATGTTAAAATAAAAATTAGAAGTTCAAATAAAAATATGCTTCGCCTAGTGATTACAATTTTATTATTATTATCTTTGTATTGGATAGTGCCTCTTAATCTGTGCGATAGGTTTCTGCTTTGTGTCATCATTTTCAACTCTTTAGAGGCTGTTATCTGCGAAAGCTTACCACTACTTCATAGGGTTCATATTATCCAATTGTTGTCACGTTCTGTGGTACTTTTTTACAGAAAAAAATAACTCATACTATATCAGCGCTCTTGGAGTGATATTGTATCACTAAACGGCGCATTATAAATTATATTTATTATTATTATGTTTTAAGTATAAGTAAATATTTTTAATGGACCATTATACTAAATGACGTAAGTCTAGAATCGTGGGGTCTTAGTAATAATATACAAGGTATCTAATTTTAAAATATAGAAATAAAAAAATACCTGAAAGTGAGTCGTTGATCCTGACTCTGGTAAGGGGGTTGTCAACGTGATTGCAGAGGTCGCTGAAGCAGCACAGAAGAAGAGAGGAACCCCAAGTGCCGCTACTACCACCACCACTAGCTGATCCACTACCGGCTGTGACTCCTGACGAGCGGCCGGGTGAGTTCATACATTTACTTTTTAGCTCACTGAAACAATACATATATTATACATTAAAAAAATATTCAGAATCTTGAAAAATAAAATATAAGAAGCTTGAAAAATCGACGAGTATGTATGAGACGATGCATGGATGTAAAAGAAGCTAGAATGTGTGCAAAAATAGAGGAGTATGGCGCTCGGTTCGCTCTGCTTACCTCGTAAGGGATATGGCGTGATGGTATGTACCTATGTATGTAAAAATTCTTCGTGTAGTTTTTGTGTTTATGGCGTACCAACTATGAAATGTTGTATCCTTTATACAGCCAAGGCTATTTAATTCAAATTGATATAATAATATGAATAAATAATTATTGTAGCCGTGTAAAATATCAAGTTTTTTTGGATAGGCAAGTATGTAATTTATTACAATAAATGTAAATAAAATAAAACACCCCTATGCACCCTGCGCAAGCGGAGAGTTGATTATTAGCATCTAACTATTTGTGTAGCTTCAACGAATGTGTAAATACTATGTAAAATATGAATTATTTATGTATAACAACGTAATAACATTATTAGCATTTTTGTGTAAACCTATGAAACTACAATATAAACATTTGTTTAGTTATATGGACCAAATTAACACATGTTACCTGGTATTACAATTTGTGAAGATTTGGAATAATAACATTTCGAATCCTGCCTCGACCAATTTTGTTCACCTATAGCACAAGCATTTATGCTTATTTTATGGAACGTCGGAAAATGTATATGTAGGTACTTGTTTAACAAAGACATATTCATTTAAAAAAATACGCTTAAATTTTGCGAAATCATGACTCTCCCCTATTCCATAGTGTGGAGAGTAAAAATATGTGTAAATCTATGTAGATACAATGTAAACATGTGTGTAGATATATAATAATAATATTAATATGTGTAAATCTATGTCACTATAATATAAACATTTGTGTAGATACATAATAATAATATTAATATGTGTAAATCTATGTAGATACAATGTAAACATGTGTGTAGATATATAATAATAATATTAATATGTGTAAATCTATGTCACTATAATATAAACATTTGTGTAGATACATAATAATAATATTAATATGTGTAAATCTATGTAGATACAATGTAAACATGTGTGTAGATATATAATAATAATATTAATATGTGTAAATCTATGTCACTATAATATAAACATTTGTGTAGATATATAATAATAATATTAATATGTGTAAATCTATGTCACTATAATATAAACATTTGTGTAGATACATAATAATAATATTAATATGTGTAAATCTATGTAGATACAATGTAAACATGTGTGTAGATATATAATAATAATATTAATATGTGTAAATCTATGTCACTATAATATAAACATTTGTGTAGATACATAATAATAATATTAATATGTGTAAATCTATGTAGATACAATGTAAACATGTGTGTAGATATATAATAATAATATTAATATGTGTAAATCTATGTCACTATAATATAAACATTTGTGTAGATATATAATAATAATATTAATATGTGTAAATCTATGTCACTATAATATAAACATTTGTGTAGATACATAATAATAATATTAATATGTGTAAATCTATGTAGATACAATGTAAACATGTGTGTAGATATATAATAATAATATTAATATGTGTAAATCTATGTCACTATAATATAAACATTTGTGTAGATACATAATAATAATATTAATATGTATAAATCTATGTAACTACAATATAAACATTTGTGAAGTTATGGACGATATTATCTATTAACACATAATACCTAGTATTATAATATTAACATTTAAGTAGCTATGAATGTAATTACAATATATTTGACACAATGCATACGTGTGTATGTACATAATGTATATGATTAATATGTAATTTATATAATGGTGACATATGAGCAATGATAGGTGGCGCCATTGTATGTAACTTATTACTGTATTACCCACCGCACATCGTAAAAACCCGATAACCTCAAGATAACATATATTGTATAGGTATTCCTAATAACTACCTACAAAACGCATTTAATTCAACTATACATAAATGGGCACCTATTCGAAAATACATATATATTTTATTTTATATACATTAATTAACATTTAACACTGTTGATGAATTCACAATAATTTAAATGTAAAAACAACAATACATAAACAATTTTAAAATACTTATTTGACAAACAAGGAGATAAAAATTGCCGCATTGATTGGATTTTTTTAAAATAATACAAATGAATTCACTACCAAAGAGTAAATAATACCTACGGATATTCACTAAACGCACTAGGTACCGCCTATTCTATATGAATAAAAAAAATAATTTAACAGTATAATAGGTAAGTAGGTATATTCATACGTAATTTGTGCGGGTATAATAAGATTCAAACATTCATATATGTAAACAATTAAGAAAACCAAATAGATTGTGTATGAGAGTGAGGATGTGTATGCGTGTGTGTATAAAAGGCCGATGTAAGGATATATAAAATAAAACATGTATGAGGGCGTATGTAAGGAACCCTTTCTTTGTGTAAATACTTTCTCAGAAGAAATGTCAAGTCTCATTCTTATTCTTCTATCCCTCTCCAAATCAAACAATCTGTGGACAAAGTTTTACAAAATTATGTCCACTTTTTCGACTTTCCAAAGTTATGATTTTGATAAAAAAAAATTGAAAGAACTCCCAAGACGTCCCATCGTACAGCTCTGGGCTGTGTTCAGATACAACGCTCGACGTCGGGCGTCGGATGTACCTACCTGAAGTTGCAGATAATGGCGTTTTTCACGCCAATCTCACTGAACGCTTTCGAGGAGCGTTTCAATCTGAAGGCAGCATCGGGCGTTTTAAATGTCGAATATCATTTATCAATCATGTCTCTTTTTAGGTTATGTTTTCATCGCAAGACAAAAATTGGGCAGTGGAGTAAATAATGATCTTTGACCTTTTATTGGAAATTTTGAATGATACTTTTCCAACTGTCGATTTGTTCAGGAGAACTTTGTTCTCTTAACATATCGACAATGTATCAAGCCAGAATACGCGAGAATTGTATGGAGAGGTCTACTTTTTTCACGGCTTTTCCAACTTTGAAGTCAAAAAACATCAACTTAGAGGCTTCGCAGCATATATGTTCCATATACGGATTTACTCAGAATTCGGAGTAGAACATTTCGTGTGTCTGTGTGTGTGTGTGTGTCTGTGTGTGTGTCTGTGTGTGTGTGTGTCTGTGTGTCTGTGTGTGTGTCTGTGTGTCCGTCCCCCCCTTATAACTTTTGATCCGCTCAATTTACAGAGCCTAAAATTTCAGAATATATAAACAGTTACAGGCCTACAAAACTTTTATACTCGGAATTTTGAATTTTTGTTTCAGTCAGGGGTTATCAACTTTTGAATTTTTATTTTATTTTTCCATATATCTCAGAAACCATAAACGCTAGAACGCTGAAAATTGGTACAAACATAGACAAATACAAAATCTCAAATTAGTTTTTTCAAAAAAATTCCAGGGTTTCTCAAACATTTTTTATTAAGAAAAATATTTTTTTTATGATAAATTTATGAGTTTAACTGCCTATATTTCCAAAACTTTTACAATTATCGAAAAAAGCCGAAACACCCCAACTAGATAATTTAATTTTCTATAAAAAATATTAACATTGTAGTAGAAGATCTCAATTTTTTTTTAACAATTTTTTTAAAAATTGAATTTAGTGACGACATCGCTTCATACATTTTGTATGGCAGTCGCCTATACACAATATGTAAGAAGACTTAATAGTTTGATACTTCATCTCCAAACATACATACATACCATCATGCTATTTTGCATATTCTGGGTAGGAAAAAGGATCTTCCTCCATACTATCCTATCTTGACATACATACCTACATATGTTGTATAGAAAACAAAATATCTGAAAATATTCAATAATTTGTATCTATGGGTTTATAGTTTGGTACATATTCTTCAACTATACATACTATCGCTATCGACAGTTGGATCTCATGTGTTACATGCAACTAGTATAAATTAACCTCTTTGTGAATGCAAATTGTCATCATAAATAATGTCAACTGACATAATAGATACCACAGAAACAAATAGAAGTCATCATTCCACAGATAAAATAGAAGTCAACAGATACTATACCTGTCAGAGCGTTTTTCATCCGACAATTTTACCGAGCGTACACTCGACGTTCAATATGAATTCGACAGAGTGTAAGAAATATTTTCAAAATTTCTCTAGTGAACGTTCGTTACACAATTTTGAAATTTAATATAAATTTCCAAAAACAAATATTAAACATATCCTGTATTACAGAATTCCCGCCGAATTGATAACCTCCTCGCTTTTTGGAAGTTGGTTAAAAATTCGAAGCATTAAGAATTATTAATTTCTAATCATTTCTATTAGATGTTTCATAAAAACGCAATACATCTACTGGTATATCTATCGATTTCTAATCGATTAATTAGTCTGACATTGCTTCGAACCGTTTGATTCGGGTTCTCTGGAGTTATTTCCGAATCGGATCGTGTAAGTATAATCGTGCAAAGGGAGCGTCCATCTTGGAAAGAAAATATCTAGTTTTGTCATTTGCGTTAATTAATCCAGTGGTCGAACATCGGAGCGTTTAAAAGCCACATTTTTATTTTATACACTGCGGGGAATCGAAGCCGGTTCCGACTTTTTAGAAAAAATCCTAAATACGTTATGACATATCAACTTTCTAGCAGCAGGAGATCGAATATTTAAATACCTATACTTACGTATCCACTGCCCCTCCCTGCTGGGCAGTTTTTTTACAGGGTATGTAGAGATAACTGAAAGATTTTCATACCAGAGGCATCACAATGTATTAAGACAGTATTATATTTGCAATTTGTCGGAAGCGTTAATTTTTCTTCATTTCGTCACTCCTCACTACCCCAAGGGGATAAAGTGGGTAGTAATGAATTCGCAATTTTGAATGTTATTTTTAATTGCAGATTATCAACTAGTTTCATGCTGAGTTTGTATTCTGAAAGTTTCATCACAATGTACATATATGTGTGCGTGCTATGTGATGTGTGCAGTGTGTTTATTTTACTTTATCGATTATAGACTAAAGTACTCATTTGATTATTTTCAAATTTTGTAAATTTGTATATCTAATACTCGCTTAGACCCCATTACATTTTGAAGGATATCTGGGGGGCAAGTCTGGTCCAACAGGCGAAATCAAAACCGTCATGATTACCCATATCATGGATATAATAATTATAATATGGAGTTCTATCATATCTTTAGATGTCATAGAAATACATATGATGATTATATCCATGATATGGGTAATCATGAGGGTTTTGATTTCGCGGGTTGGACCAGACTTGCCCCCCTGTAGCCTTACTCTTGAAACTCCGATCCGATCCCGATTTCAAATTTTCATTTAGAACTTACCTATCTGTCGCCTGCGTACATTCAAATGAACGACTATTACTATTAAAACATACCTACCTACCGCATTCATTCTCCGTTACAAAGGTAGGTTCTTAGCGAGTCGGATCGTATTGGGATCGGATTTGCAGTGGAGAGTAAGGCCGCTGGTCAGGTCCAACAATAGTTATACTAGTTGCATGTAACACATGAGATCCAACTGTCGATGGCGATAGTATGCATAATCAAAGAATACGTACCAAAATAAACAACACAAATCAATAAATATTTGCAGATATTTTATTTTCTATATAAAACATATTGGTATGTTTGTCAGGATAGGATAGTATGGAGGTCAGTCTGTTTTTCCTACACAGAATATGAAAACAGTATGATGGTATGTATGTATGTTTGGAGATTTAAGTATCAAACTATTAAGTCTTCTTACATATTGTGTATAGGCGACTACCATACAAATTGTATGAAGTGATGTCGTCACTAAATTCAATTTTTATAAAAATTGTTAAAAAAAAATTGAGATGTACGAATACAATGTTTGTATTTTTTATATAAAATTAAATTATCTAGTTGGGGTGTTTCGGCTTTTTACGATATTTAATAAAAATGGAAATATAGGCAGTTAAACTCATAAATTTATCATAAAAAAATATTTTTCTTAATAAAACATGTTTAGGAAACCCTGGAATTTTTTCAAAAAACTAATTTTAGATTTTGTATTTGTCTATGTTTATACCAATTTTCAGGGTTCTAGCTTTTATGGTTTCTGAGATATATGGAAAAATAAACCAAAATTTCAAAAGTTGACAACCCCTGACTAAAACAAAAATCCACAATTCTGAGTATAAAAGTTTTGTAGGCCTATAACTGTTTATATATTCTGAAAATTTGAGCTCTGTAAATTGAGCGGATCAAAAGTTATAAGGGGGGGACGGACACACAGACACACACACACACACACACAAAACTCACATAAAATGTTCTACTCCGAATTCTGAGTAAATCCATGTATGGGAACATATATGCTGCGAGGCCTCTAGTTGGTGTTATTAGCATGCAAAAAGTCCACTACACTATACAAAATTTTCCTTCGTACACGCATCTTGGCTTAATAATGTCGATTCATTAAGAGAATTGAATTCTCATGAACGAATCGACAGTTGGATAATAGATACGTTACTAGTATTTAAATTCGGTGAACAAAAAGTAAGGCGCATACCTTACTTAATTCTTACCGCACTTTAGTTACACGCAAGATGTTGTAGTGTTCGGACGTATTGTCGTAGTCAAGTGCCATCGTGTGTGATGAAAACATGTAAAAATTACACTAGAACTGTCAAGGAAAGACTAGACTAGTTGCATGTAACACATGAGATCCAACTGTCGACAGCGATAGTATGTATAGTTGAAGAATAAGTACCAAACCCATAAATACAATTATTTATTATTTTATGATATTTAGTTTTCTATACAACACATGTACCTAGGTAGTCAAGATAGGATAGTATGGAGGTCAGTCTTTTTTTCCTACCCGGAATATGAAAACAGCATGATGGTATATGTATATTGTATGTTTAGAGATGAAGTATCAAACTATTAAGTCTTCTTTGATATTGTTTGTGTATAGGTGACTACCATACAAATTGTATGAAGCGATGTCGTCACTAAATTCAATTTTTATAAAAATTGAGATGTAGGTACTGCTACAATGTTAATATTTTTTATATAAAATTAAATTATCTAGTTGGGGTGTTTCGGCTTTTTTCGATATTTAAAAAAAAATGGAAATATAGGCAGTTAAACTCATAAATTTATCATAAAAAAAATACTTTTCTTAATAAAAAATGTTTGAGAAACCCTAGAATTTTTTTGAAAAAACTAATTTGAGATTTTGTATTTGTCTATCTTTATACCAATTTTCAGCGTTCTAGCTTTTATGGTTTCTGAGATATATGGAAAAATAAAGTTAAAATTCAAAAGTTGATAACCCCTGACTGAAACAAAAATTCACAATTCTGAGTATAAAAGTTTTGTAGGCCTGTAACTGTTTATATATTCTGAAATTTTAGGCTCTGTAAATTGAGCGGATCAAAAGTTATAAGGGGGGGACGGACACACACACACACAGACATACACACACACAGACACACACAGACACACGAAATGTTCTACTCCGAATTCTGAGTAAATCCGTGTATGGAACATATATGCTGCGAAGCCTCTAAGTTGGTGTTTTTTGACTTCAAAGTTGGAAAAGCCGTGAAAAAAGTAGACCTCTCCATACAATTCTCGCGTATTCTGGCTTGATACATTGTCGATATGTTAAGGGAACAAAGTTCTCCTGAACAAATCGACAGTTGGATAATATATCATTTCATGCTGCATAACTAATATATTTATATGGATTTTTCGATAGTTATTTTCATTTTGAGTAAATGAGAGAGTAGTTAAGTCATATTCGTTTGTAGATATCCAGAGGGATTCTGTTGTTGTATTCGCTTTTTCACACAGCTATAACTTAATATAAGTTCGTCTCTTTCACATTCATTATTTAGTTTGAGAGATTATTATAATGTGATTGCACCGGAGTAGAAGAGAAAATATGTTTGTATCTCTTTCTCACTTGATGTATTCTGTCGTGTGTGCCCTTTCTTGTTGACATTGTAAGAATTCGTGTCTATATATATAATGTCAATTCCCGGACAATTTACCGTAGCCGATTGGCCGTGGACAATTGAACGTACGCCCTTTTTACCATATGGACAATTTACCGTGGGGACTATTTACCGTTTGTACAGTTGACCGTGGGGACAATTTACCGTAGGGACAGTTGGCCGTGAGGACAATTGACCGTGGGGACTATTTACCGTATGTACAGTTGACCGTGGGGACAATTTACCGTACGGACAATTGACCGTGGTGACAGTTGACCGTACGGACAATTCACTGTGCGGAAACTATTTTTAGTATCAGAAAAAAAATCCATCTCTTTTTTCGTTTGAGTTAAATAAATTGCGTAAAATCCAACATAATCATTAATTTTGAAAAACTACCTTTAAATCACGGCCGCCATATTGGTTTCTCATCATTTCAAAAGAAAACAAAGAAGTTTCAATTATTTCGAAATCTACACCTTCTAATTAGTAAAAATCGATATCCATCTTAAAAAATCAAATAAGAACAAGAAGTTTAAGAACAGACGTCTTCTAAAATCTCAAAATGTAGCAAATTAGAACTCGATAAATCCAACATAATCATTAGGTAATTTTGAAAAACTACCTTTAAATCACGACCGCCATATAGTTTCCGCACGGTGAATTGTGTATACGATAAATTGTCCTCACGGTCAATTGTCCGTACGGTCAACTGTCTTCACGGTCAATTGTCCTCACGGCCAACTGTCCTCACGGCCAACTGTCCTCACGGTCAATTGTCCGTACGGTAAATTGTCCCCACGGTCAACTGTCCATACGGTAAATTGTCCCCACGGTAAATTGTCCATACGGTAAATTGTCCATACGGTAAAAAGGCCATACGGTAAAAAGGGCGTACGGTCAATTGTCCACGGCCAATCGGCTACGGTAAATTGTCCGGGCACGATATAATGTCATTGCCTACGTAGCGGATGTAGTCAGCGAGTACAAAATAATGTAACAAACAGATAAAAATTGTCTTTTTGCATTGTAAAAAGACGTTGCTAAATTGTAAACAATTAGTGATATATGTATAATGTACTAAAGTAAAATATAACTGTCAGTTGAAGAGTGACAAACAATTGAGGTCAGTTGTCGGTTGATAGATAATGTGGTCAAACTCAGCTGTGACCCGCCTGACCCCGTCTGGAGTCACCAGCCAGCACTGTCTCTGTGTCAGGATAGTACCTACATCCATGCTCGAGGAAAAACAATAACATTTGTAGGTACTTTAAAACCTATATTATACTCTGCTGTAGGTATTGATCAATTAATTAATACGCAATTAAAAATACACTCATCGCTTCAGACTGCACTGGAGTGGCGTTTGTCAGCTGAGTATGCTGAACGAGTTAGGGCTTGTATTAGGAAAGGTTTCTTAAGAACTGTTGAGTAATCCGGTCCCTTTCCACACACGACTTATTACAAAAAAATATTTTGAATAATTCTAAAATAGTTCTTAGCACATATATGTTTTCCCTGTACCTTACGATACATCTGTCAAATGACAATATTTCAACGAAATTAACATAACCCTACTGATCGTCCATAGAGTGAATAATATTTTCTATATCAATCGGAAGGAAGTGAATTTATAACTATAGTTTTATAGTTTTACACTAGGTACTTTGACAAGTCATATTCGATTCGAAAACCAATTTAATGTTAACACTAATGATAATTATTTTTGAATTCAATAAAAATGCATTCGGGTATTCAGAATTACAATGTATAGATATCGACAAATATCTTGCCAACTTTTATACACCCACTAAGCAAAATGAGTGGGTTGTGGCCAACGATAAACTCCTCACTATCAAGTCACTCTATAAAGTATTCAAAGATTGCGTAGAAAATTTTCATCAATTTTATGAAATGAGTTTGTTTAATTATTTTTTTTATTTAAATATTTTATTACGAAAACTTTATATTTCTTCAATGCCATTTTATGAAAGTAAGGTGCCTTTTTACCAATATTTGAAAATAAAATTTTCAAATTATTAATTTCCTCCTGAGCTTGGGGTCACTTTGAAATATTTGACAGGTAAAAAAAATGAGAAGCACTATTCAGATATCATTCAAAATCTAATGGGGTCTATGCGAGTATTAGATACTTGAAATGAAAGCTTTCTCTAGTTGAAAACAAGCAATAATAATTCCAAAGTAAACTTACACAGTGGGATCTTCGTCAATGCAGCCATGCCTCGCTCTCCTGAGGTCCTTCATTAGCTCCGAATAGCATCCTCCCTTGGGAGACTTGCACATGTATCCTGTGCCTACGCAGGCTGGGAGATTGCAGTAGCATCTAACATGATGACCACCTTCGGAACCTGAAAAATAAGAAAAAAAAAAACAATTTTACTATCATAACATGATGTGTCTTTTGCGACATTTGTTTATATTAGTGATCAAATATATAACTTGAATGAAATTAAGATAATAATTTAATTTATGAAATGAGACGGTGAGCGTAGCTACCAACCAAGCAAAAAAAAAACTTGAATTTTCGCTCTGCGCAACGCATGTGTTCTTTTAAGGGTCAAGGTATGGCAATGTAGGCAGGTCAAACGTAAACTTTGTTAACTACTGTATGAGAATGAACGTCCTTAAAGATTACAATCGTGTGTGCCCGAGTTAGTGTATTTGAATCGAGAGTTACATAAAATACTATGGTTTATTTGATTTTACAAAAAAAAGTGAGAACATTGTGTGAAAACGTATCGAGCCAATGTTTAGATTTATAAAATACCTATCATTCAAAAAAACATTCTTGTTTCTAAGCCTTATAAGTTTTGAGTTATGGATAAAAAATCTATGAAAACAGGTATTATTAAAAAATATTACGAAAAAAGTATACAAGATGAGTGTATCGGGCCAATGTATAGACAAATAATGATAGAAAAATATATATTTTTGTTGAAGACGTAACATTCAAGAGTACGGAGTAATGAGCACCCAAAAAGTACCTTGGAGCCTATCCCGTCACCTTGTGTTTTTCGATAAATATACTTACTAGGTCAATTAATAGGTACAATAATAAGTAGCTGCATTCTGGAGATTTATCATATTAATCGTTTCAAAGATCCATTCACATCAAATAAGACAGTAACTGTCGAATAAGACAATAAGAAATAGTTTGAATATAAGCTCACCCAAAGGCCTATATAATTTTTTTTTTTTTTTATTAAAAAATGAATATGTCCTTGTTAAACAAGTACATATACATCTTCCTACGTTCCCTAAACTAAGCATAAATGCTTGTCCTATAGGTGAACGAGATCGGTGGAGGCAGGATTCGAACTCGCGACCACTGGATTACTAACCCAGCGCGCTTACCGCTCTGCCATCCACCCATCCAAAAATAAAAGAAGAAGAATTAGACTATAGGAAATACTTTGTATAAAAACTCACCCAAAGGTATACATAATATAAGAAGAAGAATAAGATTAAAAGAAAAAGTTTGAATAAAAACTGTCCCAAAGGTCTACAGAAAAGAAAAAGAATTAGACTATAAGAAACAGCTTTTATAAAAACTCACCCAAAGGTCTACATAAAATAAGAAGAATAAGACTATAGGAAATAGTTTATATAAAGACTTATTCTTTATTAAGAAACAGACAAAAAAGAATTGCTAAGGGTTGCTTTAAAGACTATATAATCCATACAGAAAATATTCTTAAAAGTAATAGTAAATATTTATTTTCCTATATTAAATCCAAAAAAGGAGCATGTTCGATACCTAAAACTGTGTTTCTCGACTCTGTTGAAGCATCCAATAGTCAAGAAATATGTAATATATTCTCTACTTACTTCCAATCGGTTTTTGTAGATGATATGCCAATTAACAACCCTTGTAATTTAATGTCAAATGATATAGAAGAAACTTCTATCTTAATTAGCAGCATCTCGATTGATTTCGCAACCACCAATCGTTATTTGAGTAATATCAATCCAAATAAAGGATGCGGTCCTGATGACATTCCTTCTTATTTTATTAATATGTGTTCATCTTCTCTAGCTATTCCAGTAACCCATCTGTATATTTTATCATTAAAGGACGGTATGGTTCCAAGTATTTGGAAGAGGGCTTTCATCACCCCCATATTTAAAAGTGGTAATAAAAGTAATGTACGTAACTATCGCCCTATTTCCAAATTGTGTATTTTTGCCAAAATTCTAGAAAAAATCATTTACGATCAAATTTATCCTATTCTTCATTCCTTAATCAGTCCTGGACAACATGGTTTTCTTAAAGGTCGTTCTATTGAATCCAATTTATCCTTATTTACCAGCTATATATCAAACGAAATCGACGCAGGAGGACAGGTTGATGCTATATACACTGACTTTTCTAAAGCGTTTGATAAAATTAATCACCGTATTCTTCTTCGCAAGCTCTGGCTTTTGGGTATTCAAGGTGACCTGTACAGATGGATTACCTCGTATGTCAGTAATCGCTCGCAAGCTGTTGCAATTAATGGATTTTCCTCTAAGTGGCTATTCATTCCATCAGGAATTCAGCAAGGTTCACACTTGGGTCCCCTTTTCTTTTTGTTGTACATAAACGATATTGGTTACCAAGTGAAAAAATCTAAAATAATTATTTATGCCGATGACGCGAAACTTTTCAAAAAAATTAAATGTATTCAGGATTGTCGTGACCTTCAGCAGGACATAAACAATTTAGTAAATTATTGCAATCTTAACCAACTCTTCCTTAATGCTGATAAATGTGCTCATATATCCTTCACTCGTAAATTACGAAAAATTAATTTTACTTACAAAATTAACATGTTACCTATAGGAAACGTGAATGAAGTCCGGGATTTGGGTGTCTTGCTGGATAGTAAGCTGAACTACGTTAGTCACATTAATTACATTACAGCAAAAGCGTATAAAATGTTAGGTTTTATTATTAGAGTTTCTAAACCGTTCAGAGACGAATGTGTTCTTAAAGTTCTATATACAGCTTTTGTACGAAGTATATTAGAATTTGGATCAATAATATGGAGTCCATCTTATAATATTCATATTCTTCGTATAGAACGGATTCAGAACAAGTTTTTAAAGTTCTTAAATTATAGAACATATAATAGGTTTTTAAATTACAACATAGCCGCTATGCATTATAAAATTGGTTCTTTAAGTGATCGTAGAACTCTCAGTGGAATTTTATTTCTGTACAAAATCTTACATAATTTAATTGACTGTCCTGACTTACTTGAATTAATTAATTTTAGAGTACAATCGTTTAATAGTAGACAACATAATGTATTTGCAATTTCACCATTTCGTACAAACCTTGGCAAGAATGAAATAATCCGTAGAATTTGTGATGACTACAATAGACTTTTGACTGACTTGGAGATTTTTAATTTAAAATATGCAAAATTTAAGCAATTGAGTAAAGATATTATAATATATTCGCAGGAGCAATCCTAGAATCAACTGTGGTCCTTGAATTTGTCCCCTTTTTTTTTTTCATCCTACCACCTTATCATAGGTATTTTAATATAACATGCTGCAGGCACTCGTAATTGTAGAGTTGACCTTACATGTTATTTTGTATTTATATATTTTGTATTTTTTAATGTCAATTTCTCTGTGAGTGTTTCTTAAATAAAAAAATAAAAATAAAAAATAAAATAAAAACTCAGCCAAAGGTCTACATAAAATTTAATTATCCTCATAAAGACCAGAAAATTCAGCACAAATTTTACAACACTACATATATATTATATTACAGTATATTTTGTATAATATTACAAAATATACTGTAATTGTATATTTTATGTACTGTTTATAAATTCAATGGGTGAAAATCAAATCAGATAGGTGGTGGCAGTGCGGTTAGTGCGCTGGGTTTGTAATCCAATGATCGCGAATTATAATCCTGCCACGACCGATTTCGTTCACCTGTAGCACAAGCATTTATTCTTAATTTAGGGAATGTATGAGGATGTATATGTATCTACTAGTTAAGTTTTTTTTAATAAATAAATAAATATGAATGTCACTTATATTAAAATATCGCTCACGTATCGCTCAAATTGAAGATTATAATCTGAGTAATTCATGTCGCCAATATGTCGGTAGATAACTATACGAAGAAATGATTTATCTTACATGTCATTATCTAAACCTTTTAATTCCACTACAAAATGTCAGGTTCAGAGTACATAATGCAATATTAGTAACTTAAGTATTTTTTGTTAAATTATACAAGTACCTATGTAAATGATAATGTAATATGTCATGATTTCAATTTCACAATTAAGCGTAATAGTTAAGTAATAAATTTGATTTTGATATTAGGTACAATAAATGAATGACAAAAAAAAATGAAAAAAATTACTCCGTTTTACATGGTTAACTTCTCATGTTTATAAGTGGATGTGAGGACAGTGCACTGAATTAGTTTAAGTAGGTATAAATGCTTGCGCTATAGTTAAACGAAATCATAATCAATATGAAAATCTCATAGCATCACTCCATTTTACAATTTGGGGTTGGCAGAGAGAACCGAACGCCAGACTCTTCTGTCTTGGGATACATTTCTCGCTTCATTCACGTTCATGCATCGATTCAGGTTCTTCAGTTATTCTTAAATTAACGTCTCTATCTTTCAAGATTCCATTTATGTGATCGTGCCACTATTCCTTGGCCAACCTCTACTTTTCGTTCCTTTTTTTTGTAAGACGGTCCTCACCTATTCTTTCTATGTGGCCAAACCACGTGAGGGCTTTTATTTTTATCTTATGATATCCCGTTTAATCATACATTCTCGTCTAATATCCTCATTTCTTATTTTATCATACATTGTTTTACCACACATTCGTCTTAGTGATCTAGTTTCAACCGAGTTAATTCTACCTTCATGTGTTTTCTGCCATATCCGTGTCTCACTAGCATACATTAGAGTCGGTACGGCGATACCATTGTGTACCGCGGGCTTTGCTTGGAATATGAAATATCCAGTAAATGATATAAATAAAATTGTTACGCAATAAAATGATTTAGTTATACCCAGTACCTACAAGTATAGTTTTCCAGCAGGCCAGTATCGCTAAACTAAAGAACCAAAAATTATACGATAAATATTTTTTTATAAATTTCTCCTCTATTTGAAATTAAACATAGAACGCCGACATAGAAAGGAAATAAACGAAGTCATAATGGTGTATTTATGTTGTCAAGACCTTATTTATTTTATTTTATTGATTTACAGAACTTAATATTCGTATTTATTATTATTCATACATTGAGACACGTGAGGTAGGTATACCTAAATCATAATATGAGTTTCTAGTGGTCGATGCTTCCCCCCACTCCCCTCCCTACCTCTCTCCTTTCCCATCCTGTTTTCATAATTGTTATAACAAATGTGTATGTAATATATTTTAGAATACTATAATTGTTATCATTAGGATCATGCTGAAAATCAGCTGCAGGGGGCTTGTCCTCCTGCAACATAGCTGAGCATGGTCCTATTGAGTTGGAGAGGTTGTTTTAATTTATTTTATTTTATTGTTTATATCTTGTATTTGTATGTAACTTAACTTCTTCTGCTCAATAAATGTATTATTATTATTATTTCGGGCTCTTTAACACCTTCTCAGGTTTATCACCTGGTGGGATTTGGGGTAGCACGAGCAATGCTGCCAAGTGCTATCCTTACTGAGTATATAAAATGTGGTGTTTTGTGTGTTGGTGTCATGTGTAGTATTTATGTGTTAGTAAGGTCAGTAGTTTCGTCGATTTGGAGGAATTTCCTCACCAGTCTGCATGTGTTTAATATGGCTGCTTTTTGCATGGTGACGTATGTGTATTTAGGTAATTTGATGGTTTCTAAACTGCTGAATAAGTTTAATGGAATAATTCCTGTGGTGGAAATTACTATTGGTACTATTATCACAGATTGCATGTCCCAGATTCGCTTGATTTCGTCTTGCAAGTCAGTGTATTTTCTATTTTTTTCGGTTGTAGTTGTTTCGATGTTGTGTGTATTTGGTACGGCGATGTCAATTAACATTGTATGTTTATTTTGTTTATCTACAAGTGTAATATCTGGTCTATTGTTATATATGGTTCTATCAGTTAGGATGGATCTGTCATAGTATAGTTTGTGAGTGGAGTTTTCAAGAACTGGTGTGGGTGTGTATTTATTATAAGGCATTTTGTCATTTTTATTTATTAGTTTGTGTGCAATAGCTAATTCTTGATGGATGATGATGATGATTATTATTATTAATTGGCTATATAAAAATTGTATATTTGTATAATTTTTTATTGTAAGTACCTACTGCTGTTGTATTCTATAAAATAAATAAACAGTTTACATTACATATTTATAGTAGCTATATTATATAAATAAAGTTATAAACCTTTTAATGAAAAAAAAAACCTTCAAAAAAACTTATAGGCCGAAACGATCGTCCTTTGAAGGGAAATAAATATTTGTATTTGATTTGATAAAACCGCAAGACGTCAGCATTATACGGATACGAGGGAGACAATTTGAAATCGATATTATTAGGTACCTACCCATGTAATTATTTTTCAAGAATCTGCCAAGGAACACAGCGGAGAATAGGTAGGTAGGTAGGTACTTAGTAATTTTTAATAATACCATATTTTTTAACAATCGTAACTGTGCAATAATGAAACTATATTTAATAATCTACAGTGTGAATTAAATATGTAATAATAATTATTATTTCTATAAATAAATCGTATAACAACCGTTAAAAAAATAACCCTGATATCAAAATGGCATGGCTGGAAAAAAATTCATTCACATTTTGCTAAATGATAAGAAGTGTTTGCATAGTGTAATATTCGTGTAATGTGTCGTCATTCATTTTAGAAGATTTCGTTATCAAGAAATTATTATACCTATAACATTAAATAAATTAATGATAAACATGGTACCAACTTAATAAATTATTTCTAATAAGTAGGAACCTTTCACTTTGTTTACGATTTTGCATATATGTACCTACATTTGATTTATTTCGTCCTACGAACACATACTCAAGACTAGGTATATTCTGTAATCAAAAATGATTAGTCTTGATAATTAAACTATAAATTAATTACACAAGTAGAATCGTAAACAAAGGTTTAAAATTTTAAATAGAATGTAATATTTCTTTTTTTGAATTTGATACGATGTGTCTTTGATAGTTTCGATCTCGTTTAAATTGGTAGTTTGCTTGCTGATAGGCGTTCTTTCATTTTTCATTTTTATCTTGTCCAATTCACTGGAAAATCTTTGGCCCTAAAATCACCAACTAAAACTAAAAGAAGATTGACTCAAAGAAATCAGGTTTGTGCAATCATTCTAGACTCAAATAATGAAAAGATTCAAAGGAATGTTAATTACTTTTCAAAATAGTTCCTGCCTACCAAAACTCAACCCTATTTAACCTGGAATGTAGTGAAATGACTATTTCATATTTGTTTGAGTATATATAAAAACGCCTTTATGTTGAACACACTAATTATAATAGTCACAACATTGCAGGACAGGAGACTTTACTTTAACCAAATATTACTTTATATTGTAATAACTTAATTGATTCCCCTGACATACTGAATACTGTACCACTCCATAGAATACCAAATAGACATACCCGCTCACAAATTTTATTCCACGTACAAGTGTGCCACACTAATAACAGTGATATTTTTCACCTATTATGTTTAGAATTCAGCGAGATAATAATGCACATTTCAAACATACATATATTTTTCGTGACACTTTACAACCTTATCAAAAACAGATAAAGATGTTCTCAAACTCTAATACATAATCCAACAATCCCCTTCTCATTCACTAAGGATCCCTCCTACTCATTCTGAAACATACTTGTTAACTCTATATGTGTATATTTTTATTATCTATCTTTTTTAATGTTGTTTTATCATGCACTATTTTATGACTTTTCCAACTATGTTAGGTACCTATTATTTAAACCGTTAATCTAAATTGAAGAAAGCATTTTTGGCTCAACTTTCATACAAACATGATACAATGTAAAATACATAACTTAAAGCTGCAGCTTTCTGAGATGAAATTAATAAACATATACTTGGCCAATAAATCATTTTGATTACAGGTAAGTATGTTTATTAATTCTGATAACAATTCATATGTAATTTTAATACATGTATCATTTTAAATCAAAGTTTCACTTCAAAGGGGGCAAGTTTAAATTAGTGAAGCCTATTATTCTCTTCTGAGTAGAAGCTTAATTATCGTAAGTCAAATGCCGGTGCCTACCATAAAAAAATAATTTTAATTCTCATTACATTTCTACTTTGAATATATCTTTGTTCTGTAAGAAAAAAGAAAATAAATTCTGAGGAGCACGGCGGCGTTTGCAAAAACGACGCAAATTTATATGGTATAAATAAACATTAGCCTCTAACGCGGGAAATATTAGGTACTTATATAGGTAAAATTTGAAGTTAAAAGACTTAAATAGGTACTCTGCGACCGTAAAAGGGTTCTAATTCTCCAAACAAAAGTTTCATTAATCAGGCAGATGAGATGCGAAATAAATTCGGTTTCATTTTCTTAAACGCCGCGGAATTCGCATCAACAAATCAGCCGGGAAGGACTATAATATTATAATATACATCTCGACAGCGGAGACGCAGACATGTGGAGAATCGGAATTGGGACGGTCGTAAAAAATGAAAAAATCCGACTAATAGTCCCATTCCTATGCATCGGCGAAGATAGATAGCCGCCGGGCGGAGCAAAAAAGACTACAGAAGAACTAAAGAGCAAACTCGTAAGAGGTCCGCGGCTCTCCCTGCAAGTCGTGCCGTGTCTCCTACGGGAGGTCTTCCTTCCCCCTCCAGCGCGGGTGAAACCAGGTGCGCGAGATCGAGACGGGGAAGTCCGATCGGTTCGTTGTATATGAAATTATTATCTCGGATCGACGACGAGTCAAATAAAGGTCCATTGTCTTCGCTCGGGCTCACGATGCATCGACGGCAAGTTAAATATTGACTCAAGATGATGAAACAAGACCGTGAATTGAACCGGCCTGCCTGCGGGGATCCTCTTAGACCTCTATCTCAAGATACGATATATCTTAGGTAGGTACCTACATACCTTCATCATATTTTGTTTTATTTGAAATACTTGCGTATCCACTTCATCTGAACCGATAAAATTCAATTTACCCACTCAACTAATACAACGAGTAGATATAATGGAACGATTTTCAAGAACAAATAATCTAAACCTTATATTTATTTATTTACAAATAAATTATACGTATTAACTTACTGATAACATTGATGCTAAAGTACCTACTACATGATTAATTTGGTTTGAGTTTTGGTGTGTTCTGGGGGGCAAGTCTGGTTCAATCGGCGAAATCAAAACCACCGTGATTACCTATATCATGGACAAAATTATTATATGGAGTTCTACAATATCTTTAGCTGTCATAGAACTCCATACGATAATTATATCCATGATATAGGTAATCACTGAGGTTTTGATTTCGCCGGTTGAACCAGACTTGCCCCCCTGATTTCTAATACTTCACATATTCACGAATTTTCTCTTGTAAAGGTGTCTAATTGTGTAATTATTTTTAAAAACATGCTTGTTTATGTATTCACTATTTATGTACGTTCAATAAATAATTTGAAAAAAAAAAACATGTAGCCTAGCGCATCTTCATAATTATCTAGTTGTTGATTTATTTTTTGTTGTGATTCAGCGTCAATATTCCTCTTTAGATGTACATTACCAGCTGTCCTTTCATATTTTTGAAGCATATCCTGGGGGTCTGCTTTCCTGGGGGATATTGTCTCTGCCGTTCTAGAAATGAGTTTGTTCTGGAATCTTCTTTTCTTTCGACCCTATCTTACAACATTCTGACTTCGTAAATATAGGTAATACATATTTGTAAACTCTAATATTTGATCATGATATTATTAATATAGATACAGGTAGGTACAACACGATGAAAACATTTTGAAAATGACAAAAATTCAAGAGGTAAGTTTTTGAAAATTAGGAGACTTACGTCACAGTATAAAAGCTGTTATTTCTGCGTAAGGATACCACAGCAGGGAGCAATGATTATCAATGATTAGTTAATATGAAATTGGTGCTCAGTTACGTTATAGTAGAAACGCTGATTTTTTGATATTACGTAGAGACTAGTTTCAGAAATCACGCCATCCATTGACAGACACATTGGTTGGTGGAAACCCCCTTCCAGACACCTTCATAAACGAAGGTTTTGTAAGAAATTTTATCTATGACAATCTGCATGTTATGTTTAGCCATTAGATATACCTACGTACTTATTTCGTGCATATATAGTATAGTACGTTGTTCTGTTATTTCCCGCTTCGCTTTATTCTATGCGCTTCTGATATTTGAACAGTATTTAATAGACCGCGAATCTCGCTTCATTCAACAATATTTGAATTATGCGATCCATGCGCATTCGATTGAATAAATATGTAAATATTAAACTAATTAGAGATACTTTTCACCCATGTTAAGAATTCAGCGAGATTATAATACACATTTCAAACAATACAGATATTTTTCATGACACTTTACAACATTACTAAAAACAGATAAAGATGTTCTTAAACTCTAATACATAATCCAACAATCCCCTCCTTATTCACTAAAGATCCCTCCTCCCCCTCCTCATCCTGAAACATATTCGTTAACTGTACCTATATGTGCATATCTTTGTTTTTTATTTATCATTTTAAATATTATTTTTTCTGTTATCTGTTTTATCTTATGAATTTTTCAACCATGTAATCAATTACTGTATAAACATTAATTTAAATTGAAGAAAGCACTTTTTGCTCAAATTTTATACAATAAATGTAATGTAAAATAAATTATAGCTGTAGCTTTCTGAGAGAAAAATAAATAAATAAAGTAGGTATTCTTTATTTCAAAGACGCATCTTTTGAGGGTTCTGGGGAAATGATTTTAAAAAAATACTATGGACCATTAATAGTTAATTTTCGCAGCATAACGTGGAGAAACAAACAAACATAATTTTGATCATTATTTTCTAATATATTTGATGTTGTGCGGTCGATACCCTCGTGCAGTCGCATTCGTATGAGAACCTCTGTTAGCTGTTGTCATAATATTATTATACACGCACGATGTCTGATAATTCATTTAAAGGTTTTAATTAACAACATCTTTATGGGTTGAGATACGATCTTAACTGCGAACTGACTCCATAGTCTTATACACTCCATCCTGTCAACTCTACCGGGCTGGTCAGAGTGGTCAGGGCTAGGCCAGTTGTGATCAGTTTAATGAGGGGACGCGAATACAAGAGGAATATAACACTCAGCAGGAGGTCTGCTATGTGCATTATTATAATCATATAATATACCTTATATAAACTGGTAATTGAATGCCTACAAACTATGATGGCCGTCACACGACGGGAAAACAACATGGAACCTTATTAAGTATAGATGAAAATACCGCTCGAGAATAAAATTTAGATAGGTAGGTTCCATTTGGATAGATATTCATATGTAATAGATACTAGTTGCACGTAACACATGAGATCCAACTGTCAATGGCGATAGTATGTATAGTTGAAGAATACGTACCAAACTATAAACACTTAAACACAAATTAATAAACATTGTGAGATATTTTGTTTTCTACCTATATAAAACATGTAGGTATGTCAAGATAGGGTAGTATGGAGATCAGTCTGTTTTTCCTACCCAGAATATGAATACAGCATGATGGTATGTACGTATGTTTGGAGATTAAGTAGGTATCAAACTATTGAGTAAAATATTGTGTAATGTATATTGTATTTTTTTAATAAAATATGTTTGAGAAACTCTGAAATGTTTTAAAAACAAAATTTTTGTATTTATCTTTATTAATATCAATTTTCAGCGTTCTAACTTTTATGGTTTTTGAGATAAAAACTCCTGACTGAAACAAAAATTCAAAATTCTAAGTAAAAAAGTTTTGTAGGCCTATATTTTGAAATTTTAGGCTATAAGGACGGACACAAACAGACACACTAAATGTTCTACACCGAATTCTGAGTGAATCCATATATGAAACATATTACATGCATCGAAGCCTCTAAGTTGGTGTTTTTTGACTTCAAAGTTGGAAAAACCGTGAAAAATATAGACCCTGCATACAAATCTCGCGTATCTTGGTTTAATACTTTGTCGATATGTAATAAATTCTCTTGAAAAATCGACAGTTGAATTTCTTTAATTTTAATTTTCTTTGCGAAATTTCTAAAAACTGCATTATTTCAGATCACTTTAGGGGCCCCCGAACACTTTATAGTTTTTAATCGGCCGATAGTTCGGTCGGATTGGATTGTTGGCTAGTTTTAATGTCAGATCGGCCGATACCGCGAATCTTTGTAAAAATATGTGCACTTCATACATTTTCGTGCTGATTGAGAGCCCGACTAAACTATCGGCCGATTGAAAATGGATCAAGTATCGACAAGCAGCTGGCGGAGGACTCCCCCCCACCGGCCCCACCCCTTTTTTTGGACTGGATTCCACACTATGTTTGCATAGGAAAACAAATTTTGGATTTAAAGTTAAACAAATATGGATTTTTACGTATTCTTACACTTTTTTTAATGATTATCTCCTTGACAAGTTCATATAAATCTTCCTATGTTCCCTAAAATAAGCATAAATGCTTTTGCTATAGGTGAACGAAATCGGTCGAGGCAGGATTCGAACTCGCGGCCACTGGATTACTAGACCAGCGTGCTAACCGCTCTGCGATCGACCCATCCAACACATACTTTCGACCCATCTAACACACACTATACACTTTCGTCATCGTCAGTTGGATCTCAAGTGTTACATGCAACTAGTGAATAAATAACTCTTCACTGGTAGGAAAGAACCATGTATAAATATTGGGATCTTTGAACCCTCATGTACCATTTTGACTTCTATATTACGGAGTTTGTTATTATTATATGCGGTGAAGACACCCGCTGTTTAGCTTCCGGCTTGCTGGTCCCGGCTTTGTACCTACCTAATATTAAATTGATTTCTTGATCGGTTGTTTAGTAAATAAATAAATAACTAAATATCGATTACTCATAATGAATTATATACCTACAAATAGGTACCTACTTGATGCTTTAAACCTAAACAATATGTCCTACGTTAGTATCAAATCGCACATTTTTCCACCTTGAATATTTTGAAGTATACTTACGTAGGTAAATAAGTTGTCTAAGGCCCTTGTATACCCTGGGTTTACGGATGTACGCAAAAATGCACACTATATTACTTTTTAATGTTTGAAACACGAAAAAATATTGTATATCACCTTATATGTGATATACAACATTTTTCGTGCAAAAAAGGTAAAATTTAGTTTTTTTTTTAAAAAACAAGAATAGTTATTAAAATATTAAAATAATAAAAAACTCAGCCGGTAGATTTTCATATTCTCTTTCGATTGAAGCATAAATCTACTTCATAGGTTTTGTAGTTTTTTTAGTTAATTACAATAAGGAATTAAAAAAGGGTTTTACTAAAACACAATATATGGCACAAGCGTTTATGCTTAATTTAGGTAATGTAGGTACCTACATGTATGTAGGTATTTTTTATCAGAAAATATACCTATAGGTATTAATAATGAAAACGAGTGGGTTGTGGCCAACGATATACTCCTCACTACCAAATCAATCCACAAAGTATTTCAATTTTGCATAGAAAATTTTCAGCATTTTCATGATAGTGAGTTTGTTAAATTATTTTTTATTTAAGGAAATATTTAGCATGAAAACTTCTTTAAATTCTTCAATGTAAAGTGATGTGCCTTTTAAACAATTTGAAAATAAAAATAACAAATTTCCTGAGTTTGGGGTCACTTTGAAATATTTGATAGTTAAAAAAAATAAGAAGCATTATTCAGATCTAATGGGGTCTACGCGAGTACCTACCTATTAGGTATACAAATTTGCAAAATTTGAAAATAATCGAATGAGTAATTTAGTCTATTATCGAAGTAGAATAAACACGCCGTACATACACAGAAGGGAGAGTATCTTCTGTGTATACATAGCTCACAGTAGGTACACAGTACATACACATATACATTGTGATGAAACTTTCAGACACAGAAGAGGGAATCTAGATTGCTCTGTGTATTTCTTCTGTGCTTTCAGAATACAATCTCAGCATGATACTAGTTGATAATTTGCAATAAAAATATAGCATTAAAAATTGCGAAATCATAACTCCCCCTTGGGTTAGTGAGGAGTAAAAAGTTATGAAGGAAAGCATAAATTTCACATCATGTTTGTCTATGGTACTTTGACATAATTTATTATTATTTAGAACTCAAAATATATTGAAATTCTTATCAGTTTCAAATTTCTCTTTCGAATAAAGAATGCAACTGTTGCGTCTCGTTTTGTTGCACACGAAATAAAATCATTCATCTCATCCTATTCTGGCTCATTGAAAAGCAACGCCACATGGTATACTTCCGTCTCGTTCCCGTTCACGGTCAAGTGCGTATATTGTGTCTCTCTCCCCCGCGTGAGAGACCCGGACCAATTATGTATTTTCAGAACCGACATAGCGGTCGCCGAGAATGAACTGTTATTTTTTTATCACCGTCTACTTAATCTAATCTCATGTGTCAAATAGAGACAGATATATTGAGTAATCGTATGGAAATGATATTCTTTATTCTCGACACAATAGGCTTTGGGTATAATGGACATAAAGGCTATTATTGTGTCTTGTCGCCGGCGCCCGAGTAGTTCTTTGTATACAAATATTTGAAAGATGCTAAAACATCTTGACCCTTTTAGCATTATATAACATTTATTTTTATAATAAAAATAATTGAACAATTTAGTTATTTGATACGACCGGATTTGAAGAGACCGCTTCTTCCTCAGGGAGGATGATAGTATTCTTCTGGGCCACAATCATAATTAATTTATCGTTTTTATACCGTTCAAAGGCAGAAGTAATAAGTAGAGTTCAACCGGTAAGAATTGCTGTCAACAAAAAAATCTGATAATTGAATCTCCTCGATTAACACTCTTGTCTGGAGTGTGGTTCTGTGTGACAGCGAAACGTGGACCGGAGAGAGTCTGGACGTGTGGCTGCCTTCGAAATGTGGTGCTACAGGGGCATGGCTAGGATCCATTGGTCAGACCATCTTCCAAACGACGTGGTACTGAGCAGATTCCGAGAAACGAGACAACTTCCAACGAGGTTTGCCCAACAACGATCCAAATGGATAAGATTATGAATGGATTTTTATCTTGCATTCTTTCCTTGTGTCCTCATTTCTTACCCTGTCATACATCGTTCTATTGCAAAGTCTTCTTAACGATCTCATTTCTACTGCATATATTCAAAATGTAATACCTAACATTAATATATTTCCTTACCACACCAATATTCTGAAGTAAGTATGGCAAAAGCGAAAAGCGGTGTTATTATTCGCGTTATTATTTTTGGAAAAGCGGTGATATTATTGTAGAAAAGCGAAAAGAAGGTGAAATTTTTATGTTTGTCAAAACAGTTTTATAGGAGGATAGAAACCTACGTAATATATGAATCGACATAAGTGAAAGGCATCCAAATGATATAGCTTGTTTTGTCAACAAATTCTCAGTCATGTCTTATTTTTAAACTATATTTAATGCATTGACTGTGTAGATTTCACCCGAAGAATATTTATGTTACAATAATTATTTTTTAATTCAGCCTTTTCGGTGGATGATTGCTGTGAATTTTTTACTAAAACTGTCCTAAGAGCCAAAATTCGGAGTTATTTTCGCGTTATTTGTGAAAAAAAGTGAAGAATTAGCGTTATTCGCGGAAGAGTTTAAAACTCACGTCATTTGCTAAAAAATCGCAAAATTCACGAATAAATTTTCATGGACTAGTTGAAAAAGTCACACTAGGCGAAACGGTCGTTCTGGATAAGAATTAAAATAATTGTAGAAGAAAAAAAATCTTATATTTTTATAATTACTTATTAGGGGTTTATAAATGAAATGTGTTACATAGTATAAATAAAATTGCATACTTTTTTAGCGTCTACAATTTCAAATGTATTTTTTTGGCAAAGGTATGTTAAATGCGAACACTTTACCACAAGTCGACTGCAACAGGTTGGACGAGAAAGAGTGACAGCCTCATCCACATTCCGCAGGTGCGAAAGAGACGGGCAAAAAGTGGCCGCGCTGGACGGGGACAGCGCTATACGTCGGAGCGAGAGGTACATAGCGGCGGCCAGGTATACTAGTTCCGTTTATAATATGTATGTACCTACCTGTGCAACAACAGGTGGAACCGGCCTTTGTAGGACCGCACGAGTCAATAATAACAACATACAAACAAACAAACACATACAAATATATATTAATACCTATTTAATGAAATTATGTTTTTTCGGACGCATTAGGTACCTACGTACATATTACATACCTAAATGTATTTACTGATCTAGGAATTTTTATAAAACAATAATTTATTTATATCTATTTAATAAATAAAGATGCCAACCGCAGTGGTAGTGACAAGTCGTTTGAATTCTGTGCTGGCGTCATGGGTTCGATATCGACACTAGGATCTTTATTTTGAAAAAACATCCTGCCACGACCGATTCCGTTCTCCTATACTATGTAAATTTAGGGAATATACGTACTTGTTGCAAGGACATATTCGTTTTTTTAATGATAATTTTGCTTTTCTGACAGGAAACACTGGACGGTCGGAAGAAATTTACATTTGGCAAGTGTTAAAACAAACCGTTTGACCACACATTTGTCTCAGGGATCTCATTTCCACGGCGTTAATGAGTCTTTGAACATTGAAATTCGGTATCGGTCAGAGACCAGAGTGCACTCTAACGATGGTCTTCAAAAGACCGAAACCGGTCAGTGCCTATTAAAAGATATATGCACTTATTTGAAGAATAAAATTGATTGAAGGGTAATATAATTAATAACACTAAGGCTGGGTTCTCGAACAAAAATTAAAGTAAAGGCATATGTAGTTAAAAAATTTATTTTCATAAAATTCTTCAAAACTTTTGGTTGTTTTATTGAAATGTAATGCCGTGAAACGACGCAATTTTGAACAATTTTATGAAATCAAAGTATTGTAACTATACTTACTGTTACCGATACCTCCTTTTGTTTCAACAACCCAGCCTAAGTATTTTACCATGAAAAATGTTATTTTCTTGTCGAATTATTTTTCATACTAACTCACGTGGTTTATGGTCTGCACACTAGTATGAAAAATGACCTCAGCTATGCGAGCTAACTTAGCTTAGCTTTTGGTTTGCAAACGGCTTAAGACTACCACTCAATAAACCAGCACCAGCTTACTTCGTATTAATACATAAATAAATAAGGTCGATGGTTTTCTATTTGAAGAAGTGCAGGTACCTACTTACGCTTGGGAATTGTTGAGGTTGATGTTAGATCATGATGAGGAATATCAAATAAATATGCAGGAAGATTAGCTACGTATAGTACCTACTAAGTACATAGTTATGTTGGTAGATAAAGCAAGATGGTGGTCGGCTCCACAGACAGGCGAAATTGACATTCCACGATAAAGAGTGTTTTTTGCGGTCGGAGTTGTAAATTATCATTTTATAATACGAGCAGGATGAGACGCCAAAAGAAAATGGATTATTCGTGAACAGGTATTTATAATACTATCTAGTCTAGATGGATGGTGGCAGAGCGGTTAGCGCGTAAATAAACCAGTGGTCGCGAGTTCGAATCCTACTATCCTAGGGAATGTATGAAGATGTACGTACATGTAAAATTGCTACAAGAACATATATACATTATTTAAAAAAAATCACAGCACAGATCAAAAAGATTTTTAAGACATTTTATATATACCTAATGCAACAAGCGTAAACAAGTAGGTAAATAATAAAAACAATATGAGAACACCCAGTATAAAAAGTTTACTTCGCGTTGAAATGTAAGTACATAACTGTCAAAAGAAATTAAAAAAAACATCATTCATAAAAATACTCCTGATGTATGCAACAAGATATTGTAATACAAAATTGTTATTTTTTTCAAAATAAATAAAAAATAAATTCATCAAAATTGTAAAATTTGTACCAAATACAAGTGTTAAATTTCATCAAAATATTGAATCTAAGTAAAAACAGTTCAAACGTGCATTGTCATCGGGAATACATAAATAATGAAAGTTTCTGAGCAGTATAGTTTCCATCAAACTTTCTGAGAATTTTTCGAGGGGGGCGGTTTGCACATACACCAAACGAGCAAAAAGACACAAATTTGAGCTCTGCGAACCCACATGACTCTCTCAAGTTGTTTTCCGATAGCTATAACTGGTCGAGAAATAAGTTAAAAAAAAATTAGATTGTAAAAATTATATTAGATAGTTAGATTGTAAAATTCCAGTATTGATGCAGAAATGTGAAATTAATATAAAAATAAAATATAATTACGAGAATTGAACAAGTAATTAGATTAACTATGTTTTTGACTTTGTTAACACCACGTATCGATACCTACGTGGTGTTAACAAAATTAAAAATGTAGTTAACTTTTGTTAAAATGTACTACAAAGATAAAAACACGATATTTGATAAATAATTCGATCAACCAATTTCGAAATGAGATATGCATGACCACAATTGTTATCATTTTTTTTAGTGTATCGACATTAAGATTCGCTACCTTAGTTTAGTGGCTTTAAAAAATATAACAAATAAATCCTACTGAAAAAATGAATAAGAAAAAATTCATATTCTTTTGAGTGAACCTTTCTGTTCCATGAAAATTTAAACATATTATTATGATTGCTGCTGCGACAGACAATGAGTTTGATTGCGAATTCAAAATTTAATCATAATTAAAGTCATGTTTTGTCATTTTATTTTCCTCTATTTTATCCAATCTTCAGAATAGCAAAAATAAAATAAATAACTTTAATTTTAACAAATTCAACCAATTTATGATATTTCCACCAAGGCAAAAAGCACTCTCTGTAGGGTGAATTGCCATTAAACAAAAAAAAACTGCCTACTTATAATGAATAAATTTGAAATTTAGTTAAAATGTTGGTGTATTTTCAGAATTGATTCCAATATCTTAATATTTAACCGGCTGCGCCACTGTGATGTACTGTGATGGGGTGCACAGTACTATCTCCTCAATTGAATATTGGGGATGGTCTTCTTCAATAAATAACTCAGTAGATATTTCTGTAATCAATCTCTGTATTGTCTCAGTACGGGCCCTATGGCAGAATGCCCCCTACTCATTCATACCAAGCCTATATAGGCACAACATCCGTCTCTTTCACACACGATATCCCTTTCACACTTACGTACACTACATGATTAAATCAAAATTAATCGGACTGGAAATCGTACCTAGGAAGCTGGCACAGAAATCAAACGACTTATCACTATGGTGTTATGTTCTTTGATAACACCACATAAGTCGAATATATTTAATCTTGAATATATTCATGCCATACTTTATAAGTTACAAGTAATGAGATAATATTATTGGTATAGATAACATAGAATCTAATGGAGATATTTCAAGGTCTACTCATTTCAACTGACAAAAAATCTTCATTTTCTGTTGACCACATACAAACTACATTATTATTATTCGATATTAATTTATCATTTGTATGGTTGAGATAAACTTCAATATATTATAATAATGTTAGTATCTACATACATACCTAGTTCAGGCGTTAAAATTACACTATAATATACTAATTTGCAAAATTGTCTAGAGACGTACATTGTATAAACAAAATTTTACAATTCCTTGTGTTATGACCAGGGTCGATTTGCAGTATAAAGTGCCTCTCTAATACCTACATACTTTCAAGTAATTTGTTGAATATACATACATACCATCACGCCATATCCCTTACGTGGTAAGCAGAGAGAACCGAGCGCCATTCTCCTCTATTTTTGCATACATTCCTAGCTTCCTTTACATCCATGCATCGTCTCATACATATATTTTTTTTAAATTAAAGAGGAACAAAATATCTGGAAAAACATGCTGTGACGTTGCATTAATGCATCAGGTTAAGTTAATAAACCAAAAAAACTTTTATTTCGCAATGGCGCTGAATGCAAAATAAATGTTGTTTAGGTTTCTTTACTAAACCTGAAGCATTAATGTAACGTCACGACAGATTTTTCTAGATATTTTAGTCTTATTTTATTAAAAAACAAAATTTGCTTTACGCCTTATAGTTGAAAGTCGGGGTATGCCATTATTTTACTACAAGAATTTATACAGGACATTATCAAATAGTTAAGGTATATTTTTCTTTATTAATACCCAAACAATCTAAATTATTTTTTATCAAAACGATTTCATTACAAATAATGATGGTAGGTATATCAGATTGCAAAAAAAATAATAATTATAATGAACACTTCCTTGCACCCTGCGCAAGTGGCGAATTTATTGCTGTATGGCAATTTATTCCAACCAACCAGTGTTTCCAGCCCAGAAAAGCAATATTTGCGTGAGAAATAAATTTAAATAAATTTCTCCTCTGCTGAGAATCGAACCCAGGACGCCCGCACAGAAACCGAACGCCTTACCAACTATGCCACGGCGGTCGGCAGCAGTCGACCTCTTAATCTTAGGTATTATGTTAATCAACTCCATGAGTAGCCCTGCAGAGTAAATCATACTAAATAAACATAATAAATAACTGCAATAGATCAAAATATAACAATCAAGGATTCCAACCAAGCTACTGGACCCAACATAACCTCAAAATCAATCCGCGTCTATATTGACTATTATTTTAACAGATAATGATGCGGATAAAAGGGTGATTCATATTTAAAAATGAAAATGAATAAATATGTTTTAAAGTTCAAAATACAACAATGCGAGTGTTAAGCTCTATCCATACCTAAATCTTATTTGTAAGAAAGAATAGCGGCGTATTAAGGAGCGGCTGATATAAAATATACAACACAAAATGATAAAACATAATATAAAAGAAAATGACAATGAGGAGATATGAGGATAAGGACTGTCGATCTGGACATTTGGCTAGCAAATATGGGTTAGATATACACAGGGCTGTCACTAGTCCATGGGCAAAATTAAAGAAGAAATTAGTGAATATATTTGAACAGTTCAGCGCAACAACAATTTAAACCACTCAAGGTTTGTCAAGGAGACAATTGAGGGAACAGAAATTGTCATTTTGAAAAAAAATACTAATCACTCTTTGGGCTATTGCTGCTCTGAATTAGATAAAATAATTTTCAATTAAAAAAAAACAGTAGTTGTGGCCAACGCAATACTCCTCACGAACAAGTTACTCCACAAAGTATTCAGATAGGTATTGTATCGAAATTTTTTAACATGAAATGATTTTTTTTTAATTATTTTTTATTTTTTTTTATTATGAAAACTTGATAATTCTTCAATGCCATTTTATGAAAGTGATGTGCCTTTTTAGCAATTTGAAAATAAAAATATAAACTTTTAAGTTTCCCGAGCTTGGGTTACATTAAAACATTTGACAGTTGAAAAAATTGAGAAGCACTGATCATATATTATATCCTTAAAAATCTAATGGGGTGCAAGGGAGTATTAGATACCTATATATGCGAATTTGCAAAATTTAAAAAGATTCGAATGAGAGTACTATAGTCTATGATCGATAAAGTAAAATAAACACGCCGTACATAGTACATAACACATAGTACACAGCACACACATTCATTGTACCTAATGAAACTTTCAGAATACAATCTCAGCATGATACTTGTTGATAATCTGCTATAAAAAAATAACCTTTAAAATTACGAATTCATAACTCCCCACTACCCCTCATGGGGCAGTGAGGAGTTATATTTAAATTACTGTTTCGGAATAAAATCAAATTGGGGTTAGATCTTTGTTGTAATTTGAAATATGAGGTATTTAAGAGGCTGTAGTAGGCTATATATGTGGTATATTTTTTCTATTTCCCAGTACAAAGAATAGTTTCTATTGACATCTTTATTCTATTGCATGTTTTTTGAAAATTGAATTTGTATAATTAGTTTTGAAAAAAACCTTTTTTTATTTTTTTACCGTAACTAAAACACTACAAGGCCTATGACGTAGAATATTACTTCAATCGAAAGAAAATATGTAAATCTACCGGCTGAGTTTTTTTATTATTTAATATTTTAATTACTTTTCTCGCAATTTAAAACAAAAATCAAAATTTTGCCTTTTCTTCGCGAAAAAATATGTCATGTACAATACGTTTCATACATTAGTAGGTAATTTTGTGTGCATTTTCGTGTACATCCGTATACACAGGGTACACAAGGGCCTAAACTAAAAATTCTTAAGAATATGGGATAGGCTTTTGTTGCGTTAAACAGCCATATGATGTTTGATCACGAGAGACGATGAATATGTCATACATAATGCAACCCGTCACATTTTCAAGTACGCGTAACCAGAATCAAAATCACCTTATCAATAATAATTGATAATAGACTATGATTTTTGGAATGCGATTCAAATATCAAAGTCAATCGATAAAAACTGGATTTCTCGTGAAACACGAATCAACCATCGGCGCCTTTGGGACAATATCGAATTATAAATCTGTCTATAATAGTTAGTAAAAAATATGTTTAAGGTAATAAAAATTTTGTTTTCGCGAATTATACATTTTTTTTATTTCAAATCTTTAAGTTATGTAGGTATTTTACAATTCAATATTTGTATGAAAGTTAAGCCAAAAATGCTTTCTTCAATTTAAATTAATGATTATACAATAAAAGGTATACATACTAGTTGAATAATACATTATAAAATAAAATTGAAAGGTAGACAAAAATAAAAATGAACACCTTATTCAGTTAACGAGTGTTTCAGGATGAGTAGGAGGGATCTTTAGTGAATGAGGAAAGGATTTTTGGATTGTGTATTAGAGTTTAAGAACATCTTTATCTGTTTTTTGTCTATTAGCTAAATTGAGTGATACATCATTGCATATTATAATAAATATGTGAGTGTTAAATGTAATATAATAAACACTTCCTTGCACCCTGCGCAAGTGGCGAATTTATTGCCATATGGCAATCTCTTTCACCAAACCAGTGTTTCTAGTCCAGAGAAGCAACATTAGCGTGAGAAATTAGTCCAAATAAATTTCTCCTCCGCTGGTGATCGAATCTAGGACGCCCCCACAGAAACCAAACGGCTTACCAACTGTGCCACAATTATTAATTTACCCATGAAGCAACACAAAATAAAATTTAATAAATATACTCTCAATTATAATTTTATACGACGTAAACGTTTTATAAAATAACATTAAGATACAAAAAAAACTACACTGTAATGATTTACATTCGTTATTTTCGATAAATATTTTTTTATTATGGTTAATATTCAGTGCATATTATTTATTTACGTATAGTGTATTGCGTGGAATCCACAGTAACAGAAAGGTTTCAATCAGTTTAGTTTATCCAACTGTCGATTCGTTCATGAGAATTCAATTCTCTTAATGAATCGACATTATTAAGCCAAGATGCGTGTACGAAGGAAAATTTTTTTTATGGTGTAGTGGACTTTTTGCATGCTAATATCACCAACTAGAGGCCTCGCAGCATATATGTTCCCATACATGGATTTACTCAGAATTCGGAGTAGAACATTTTTGGTGAGTTTTGTGTGTGTGTGTGTGTGTCTGTGAGTCCGTCCCCCCTTATAACTTTTGATACGATCAATTTACAGAGCCCAAATTTTCAGAATATATAAACAGTTATAGGCCTACAAAACTTTTATACTCAGAATTGTGAATTTTTGTTTCAGTCAGGGGTTATCAACTTTTGAATTTTAACTTTATTTTTCCGTATATCTCAGAAACCATAAAAGCTAGAACGCTGAAATTTGGTATAAAGATAGACAAATACAAAATCTCATATTAGTTTTTTTTTTTTAAATTCCAGGGTTTCTCAAACATTTTTATTAAGAAAAATATTTTATTTATGATAAATTTATGAGTTTAACTGCCTATATTTCCATTTTTTTTAAAAATATCGAAAGAAGCCGAAACACCCCAACTAGATAATTTAATTTTATATAAAAAATATAAACATTGTACTAGCACATCTCAATTTTTTTTTATCAATTTTTATAAAAATTGAATTTAGTGACGACATCACTTCATACAATTTGTATGGTAGTCGCCTATACACAATATGTAAGAAGACTTAATAGTTTGATACTTAAATCTCCAAACATACATACATACCATCATACTGTTTTCATATTCTGTGTAGGAAAAACAGACTGACCTCCATACTATCCTATCCTGACAAACATACCTACATGTTTTATATAGAAAATAAAATATCTTCAAATATTTATTAATTTGTGTTGTTTATAGTTTGGTACGTATTCTTTGATTATGCATACTATCGCCATCGACAGTTGGATCTCATGTGTTACATGCAACTAGTATTCTATAGTACTTAATCTGTGCATAAATTAATAACTAATTAAACACATACCTAGTACCTACTTTTCTAAAAACAACATCGATAAATGGAATTTTTTAAAAAAAATTCCAAGCGTTTTGATACTTTGGGTTCTCTCATTCAACCGACGTAACTGTGGCTGTCCCTGCAATGGACCAACTCCTGTTTTGTCTAATCGTGAAGCAGAAGGATTAAAACCACTTGACGCAGGATTCAAATTGGTTTGGTCATGGCTTGTCAACGCCGAGAGGTTAACTAATCAACTGCCATTATGTTATATTATTATCAAATGTTTTTTTTTATTATTATTGTTGGTGTCTCTACCTGTTTATTGTTAGCCTTTAAAGTTATATAAAAACTTGTTTGCACCATAATAGAAAAGGTACAATAATAATCTCGTAATAAATGGTGATATAAAATAAGAATCGTGCCATATTCACGGACCATGGTATGATTGAAATATTTAATTGCATATATTTGTTGATACTATGTGATATTGAAGGAAGTTGTGTTGATTGGTTGACTTTCATTTTGGATTCCAAAAACATTATACCTCAAAGATAATAAAGAAGCATCATCATCACTGGCACTACAGTCCGCTACGGACCCTGGCCTCCTCCAGAAATCGTCTCCATCCCTCACTATCGACCGCCAGTCTTCTACAATTTATTAGGTCCATTTCTCTTATATCGCACAGCACGTTGTCCAGCCATCTCAACCTAGGTCTGCCTCTACTTCTTCTGCCTTCGGGACAGGTGTTAAATACCTTTTTAGGAATACGGTCATCATCCATCCGGCAAACATGTCCAAGCCAACGTAGGCGCTGAATTTTAATAAATTGGACTACATTCGTTTCTTTGTACATTGCCTCTAGCTCATGAATATACCGTATTCTCCAGGCACCTCCATCGTTAGTTGGGCTAAAGATTTTCCTTAATATCTCCCTTTCAAACACCGATAACTTTTTAGTCAGTGCCCAACATTCTGCTCCGTATGTTAGGACTGGTCGGAGAAGAGCTTTGTATATAAGGACCTTAGTATTTCGCGAGATTAGTCTTGACTTGAGATGTTTGAGTAGCCCATAGTAACATCTATTAGTCACTGCAAGCCTCGCTTTAATTTCCATGCTGATGTTATTGTCCGAGGTGACCAATGATCCCAGATAGGTAGGTAGATAAAGAAGCACTGATTAATATAATCTTTCATATAAAAAAAAAACGTCAGCCTACCCCATGAAGGACATGGCGTGATGGTGATGTATGTAGTACATTTATCTTTCATACAATTCGCCCAAGATACAAAAATACGCAAATACTTCGCAAACTGATGAGTTTCATAATTTCTCATGATTCCCATCATGAAACCTCTTGGTTTAGTTCAGATGGAACCACCCCAGAAGTAATCCCTTTCTATTGAAAAATGAATCATCGAATTCGGACAACGTGGTAAAGAATTATTATTAATTGCAGATGACTTTGCGAACTGAAGAGTATGACATTTCTTGTCTCGTTAGGTCCATCATCAGAACTTGATGAAATTCATATGTGTGATCATCTCCAAAGAAATTGCTTCCTATTAAAAAAGAAATCATTAAATTCGGACAATGTTGTAAAGAGTTCTTATCGCTGAAGTGCAAATTGAAGATTTTTTAATTAATTTCTCACGGATCCCATGAACATATCATGACCAAATAGAAATGTGATCAATCGGAAGATATCCCCTTCCTAATGAAAAAAGAATAATCGCTCACGCGAGTCGTAATAATTACATTATACTAACAAACCTAGCTCCGGTATTTATCTTGGTTGCGAAAATAAGGCAGGTAATTACCGATATCATTGATTGAAATTACTGTGAAAAATTTATAAGCACCTATGAATAATGACGATTTCTTTCATATGAAGTCACTATGACTTTGTACAGCAGAAAATTTCTTCATAGCAATTTGAAATATTCATCTTGTAGGTATACATTCAATGTTGGGTTTATTTTTAAAATTCATTTGATGAATTCGAGTGCAGGATGACCTACATTACCTATTACAATCATGAAAACAGGGCTGTGACAAATTTTGAAGATATATTTTATTTTTAATTTATTTAAGTTATTGGATCATAAAATTCAGATGGAGCATAATTATCTCCGATCTAAAAAAAGATAATTTACTTTTATTTCTGGGTTGAATAAAGATTTAAAAGTGCGTATTTCATAATTGAGGAGACTTGAAAAGGAATTTAAAAAAGTATCTATTAAGCAATGTATTTAATAACCATATTGAATATTTAAACGATAATACAATTATATTCGACGTTTTACGCGATTCTGGGATTGACAAGTCAAATAAAACAAATGCAGGATTTCTATTACTTGCTGTAGTTTGATATACCTATTTGCAGCAGCAATCTGTTTTTTTTTGCATAAGTATTTCATAGCGTATTAGGTTTTTACTCTCCACACTACGGAATAATGGAGAGTCATAATTTCACAATTCTTAAGCGTATTTTTTACATAAATTTCTCAATGGGTATCATGTAGAGAGTGCATACTTGAGTTTCGTTGTGATGTTTTTGTGTGCATGCCGTACACAAATATGAAAATGTCTCCTCTGTACAGATCAAACTAAAAGGCCGATGAACTTATTATTGATACCATATGTGTGAAGTAGGTACATAAACTTAGAGATGATAGTTTTTCATAGACAATGGTTCATTATTTTTCAATGATTCTCTATGATTTCATCTGTTAAAACCGAAAAAATGCTCTCACGACCTGGAAATTTGAGATATTTTAATTTTGTTTAAACTATTTATACAATACCAATAATCTTAAACTGCATTCAAAGTTGGTCAACGTTAAAAGAAAAACATACAACCGTTTGAAAAATTATGTTCATAATAATAGATTTATGTATGAAAAATATAAATAATATAACAAGAGAATTTTTTTGTGTTTGGCATTGTTCAGTTATTTGATTTCATATTGATACTAGAATGTACCTAATATTAGCAGGGAAGCTACATTGTGTAGTGGAGAGTTTAGCGTTGGCCACAACCCACTCGTTTTTATATTTTATAAGACTGTGACTGTCCCTTAAATAAATAATGAATTTACAATGGTTTTTAAATAACTATATTAAAATGTTATTTGGATTCCAAAATTTTCTATATGTACATACCTATGTGTTCCTGATTTAAAAGTTGAAGATTTACAGCGATTTTTCAATTTCAAATAGAGCATACAAAGTATGTTAATAATTAGAAAGCGCATGTTTATAACGGAACCGTTACTCGGCCCAACCCTGATGTACTTAGTTGGTTGCGGTCCATTTGAATGTTAATTCGCACGGCGGCGCTACATTGCGCGGGTCGGCTCTGTTAATTGCTACAATTATTAATTCTTATTGGCCAGTTCTGGGTTGGACATACGAACAGCTTTGTCTTGTTCAGCGCCGAGAATTTTTTCACTTTAATATTAATATGTACAAGTATGTATGTAGTACCTACTTATGTACATACATTATATATTAACTTGTACAATATGTCATAATCACAAACATTTATTTTTAATGTTATGGTACATTGAATACTGATAAATATGTTATAGATGATTTCATTGATTTGCTGAGATTGTTATAAATTACATATGTATTTCAGAAATCCATGATAATGTTTACTATGAAAGTGTTATAACTATGAAGTGTTATTACATAGTATGTACCTAGTAATAATAATAATAATAATGAATACTTTCTTGCACCCTGCGCAAGTGGTGAGTTTATTGCCGTATGGCAATTTCTTCCAACTAACCAGTGTTTCCAGCCCAGAGAAGCAATATTTGCGTGAGAAATGAATTACACATACAATAAGTAAGTAGGTACCTATATCAACTTCTAAGTACATACATACATACCATCACGCCATGTCCCTCGCGGGGTAGGCAGAGAGAACCGAACGCCACATTTTTCTATCTTGACACGCATTCATCGCCTCATCAACATTCATACATCGTCTTATACATGTTCGTCTGTTGTTCACGCTTCTTACATTTCCATCTTTCAAAATATCGTTTACATGGTCGTGCCATCCTTTTCTTGGGCGCCCGCGACCTCTTATTCCGTTCCTGTCAGCTTTGTATATTTTCTTCGTCAGGCGTTCTTCGTTCATTCTCCCCAAGTGGCCAAACCATCTCAATGTGTTAACTTTCATTCTGTTAATTACATCTTTCTTTATCTTACATTCTTTCCTTGTATCTTCATTCCGAACTCTATCATACATCGTTCTGTTACAAATTCTTCTAAGCGATCTCATTTCAACTGCATTTATTCTGCTTTCGTGCGACTTCTGCCATGTCCAGGTCTCACTTGCATACGTCAATGTTGGCACTACGATTGCGTTATGAATGGCAACTTTAGCGTCTCTTGATATGTTGCGATCATTCATAACTGGTCTAAGTGCTCCATTCACTCTGTTTCCTGCCATAACTCTTCTTTCAATATCCTTATCAGGCCGTCCATTCCGTTGGAACATACTACCCAGATAGACATACTCATCGACTTGTTCAAGCCATTCATTCTCTACTTTTATTTGACACACTGTTCTGCTTTCACTCTTTTCAAAGACCATTAGGTACCTTTGATTTGCTGGCATTCATTTTAAGTCCGTTTTCTATGCATCCTTCATATACCATACTTACAAGATACTGTAACTCTTCTATACTTTCTGCTAACAATACTTTGTCGTCTGCATACATCAGATCACGTACTGTTACAGTACTCAGTTTCAGACCCTTACTTTCATACTTAAGGGCTCTTATGCAGAAATCAATGTAGATATTAAAGAGCCAAGGGGACAACACGCACCCCTGTCTAACGCCATTATTTATAGAGAACCAAGTTGTTGTTGTGTCGTTAATACGAACACATGCTTTGCTGTTCTCATATAATGAAGCGATTGCACGTATCAGCTTACTCTTCACTCCGTACATCGATAGTATATTTCATAGTTTTTCTCTTACAACTTTATCATAGGCCTTTTCAAGGTCTATAAAGGCGCAGAAAAGTTTTTGGTTTTTACCCAAAACCTTTTCTGTGACCATACGTAAAGAAAAAATTTGGTCTATACATCCTCTGCCGCCAACAAAAGCCCCTTGAGCATCCCAAATCTTGCTCTCTGTAACCTTTCGTACTCTTTGATCCAGGATCCTTGCATACATCTTACCAACTGAGCTTAGCAAACTTATGGCTCTATAGTTTTTGCAGTCGAGCTTCGATCCTTTACCTTTATACAAAGGTACCACGACTGCATTTCTCCAGTCTGAGGGAGTGTGTCCTTCTTCCCAACATTTGTTGAAAAGAGAGAGACACCACTCCAACGTCTGTTCGCCGCCATATTTTATAAGTTCAGCTGATACACTGTCATACCCGGCAGCTTTCCCCGCTTTCGCGTGTTTTACTGCTTCAAACTCTTCCTCTTGCGTTATTTCATCCTTATCATCTTCACTTACTTGCCATGTTCTCTGACTCACGTCCCCTCTTACTCCGCTATCATACAGTTCCTCGAAATATTCCCTCCATCGCTCTTTCACGCCATCTTCGTCCATAATTATTTTTCCATCTTTATCATTTATTCCTTTCGAAGCTTTCACAGTTCCATTTTTTCTTTTCGCTACGCCTTTCCAGAACATTTTCATGTTTCCAGGAAAGTCGTTGGCTATTTTCAGGCTTTCTTTCTCTTTTATACCATCTTTTTCCCTTTTTACTGTGTCTTTGACTACTTTCTTGCATACTTTATAATTCTCTTTTGCTCTTTCTTCATTATTCGAACCTTTCGCGGCTTTCATGCTTTCTTCTTTTCACCCACAACTATCTTAAACACTCTCATTCCACCAAGCATCGCCTTTCTTTCCACCTCTTTTAGCAATACCACAGATATTCTTCGATGTCTTACACACGGTCTCTTTCAGCGTCGTCCATGCTTCCTCAATATTTCTTCTACTGTGTATTGCTTTAAAGAGTTCGTTTCCGGTCTCTTCTAAGTAGGTACCTATATTATTTATATTATGGTACATTGAATGATGGTATGTTGTGAGGCACCGGCTTAGAATAGTGTCTCCACTTTTTTGACCTATGAGGTTCACCACACATTCTGTCGGTAGTGCCTAATAAGGTGAAACGAAACTGATGTGTGGGGATACGCGCACGCGTCACGTTTAGTTTTATTTGGTGATGCAAACCCGCACACCCGGCGCTGGTTACCCCAAATTGAGGGGTATGCCGTGATGGTATGAATGATACACAACATCCTTAACCCTCTTAGCATTCTTCTACTTTAAATATACACACCAACACGGTATATCCCACAATTTGGGGTAACCAGCAACATGTGTGCCGGCGTGCTTTACTTTATAAAAGCAAGCACAACCCATTAGAACAGCTGAATTTTAAATTTAGTTTAATATATTTAATTTTAATGCTAGCTATTTTAGTTAAGTTGTCAATGTCTTACTAAACTTATTTTTTTAAATGTTTTAACTGGGATGCTTTAATACATATTTGTGTGGAGTATTGTTTTTTTTTTGTACACGTGAGAAAATGTATCATACAGCCATGTGTGTGAGTGTGTGTGTGTGTGTGTGTGTGTGTGTTCGTATATATGTTTGTGGATGTACCTATCTAGATGTATAAAAACACTTGAAGATATTTTATCATTTATATAACTTAGTATACATAGGTTTTGTAGTGAATTGTTTTTTAATATTTTTTTTGTCTCATATGTTTTAAGAGGACATACAACATCTAGTGACTGAAAACATGATATATTTAAACCGCCTAATACACTATGAAGTTACTTGTTAGTAAGGGTAACAATCGCGTGCGTTAAAAAATGTTTATACATGATTTAAACTATCGGAAATCCAAAATTTGATGATTTTTTGCATTTTAAGAACTAACCTTACTTGAAATGAAGATATTTTATCGGTCATTCACTTTGATTTTATGCACTACTATTTTACATATATTATAAAAGATTTCTTTCTCTACGACACATAGTTATGGAGTAATTTAAAAAAATGCTGTAAAAAAGGATATTTTTAATATTTATTTAAGGGGTATTTAGGCTGAATTTTAAAATTATGTGACGAATATTCACTAGAGAAATGTTGAAACCACTAATAATGGTATTATTTCTATAAACACACTGTTTAACATATTTGGGGAATTTGATTTGAAATTGGTGTGTTTAGGTTTATAGGTATGCCCCTTAATATGTTTCTATGATGCATTTTATTATATTTCCTTATGTGTGTGTAATAGTGTGTGTTTGTGGACGTATCTATACTTATGTATATAAATATTTTTAGTGTGTGTTTTGATGAACTTTGTTCATGTCGTGTTCACTTATAAAAGGGCATTGACAATATATAAGTAAGTACAATTGTAAAATATACATTCTTGTATGGCGTTGTCAATGTCTGTAAGGGTCCCTTATACACTAAAATAAAAAATGTGTGTATTCCCACACACCAGTCTCGTCTTAGATAAAAAGTTCAGAGGTGAATCTGTTAAACTATGCGATATATTATTTTGCCTCTTGTATATTCGATTATCTGGTTCTTACGAAAACCACGAAAATAGAAAAGATTGGAAGCACTAGGTATGTAAAAATTAAGCACCGCATAAAATAATTCGATACTTTTTACAGTGTAGAATTGAGCGTTGGTCACAACCCACTCGTTTTATAAATATAACAAAAACAACACGTGGGTAAGTACCTAATTATTTATTTTATAGTTAATTATTTTTCTACACGACACCTCGATCCCGCAATACACCATTCTATAATCAATTTCCACGATCATAAGTCTCGAGGATAATAAATATAAACACCTGTTTGATGTATTTTTGTAAGATTTATAATATGTACTCTTCTTTTGACATTAAATTTAGATATATTTACATTGTTGAATCATAATAATTCACTTTTCGTTTATTAAATTTTATACGAAATGGTACGGCGTCCATCTTGTTTTTATTTGCGGATTTATTGCGTCAATTTAAAAAGTAATAGATTGTCGACCGCCGTCGTAGCACAGTGGTAAAAACGATCAAAGCGATAATTTTGTTGACTCTATTCTATTCCCGAGTAACGAATTGTTTTACCTCTTTGATTTCAATGTAAGAATGTTGCGCAAGCTCATCAAGTGATCACATAATATCAATCGATCAAATGTCTGTTTTATATAATTTGTTATATTGATACAATTTCACGATTTACAGATATTATTATTTTGATTGGGTAGGTACCTACGTATATAAAAATATAAATTTAAGGGGGCATATAAAAATAAACACCCCAATTTTAAATTAAATTTCTCAAAAATGTATAAAAGAATGTTTCTAAAAAAAATATCATAGTTATTTTCAACATTTTTCTCTAGTGAATGTTCGTCCCACATTTTTGAAATTCAGCGTGATTCATTCCCCCTAAGATAATTATTAAAAATATCCCTTAGTACCTACGGCATTTTTTTTAATTACTCCATAACTAAGTGTTGTAGAGAGATAAATCTTTTGTGTGCATAAAGAATGCATAAAATTAAAGTGAATGACCGATAAAGTTTTTTTAATTTCAAGTCAGGTTTGTTCTTAAATGCAAAAAATCAACAAATCTTGGATTTTCGATAGTTTAAGTCACGTATAAACCCTTTTTAACGCACGCGAGTTACCCTTACTAACACGTAACTTCATAAATACCTATACACTGAAGTCCGCGAATAAGTCATCTGTCGTATCTGGATGTCTAAAAAATATGATCTGGAAAAATAAACACATGCGTATTGACAGTAAGGTCAGAATACTTATATAAGACATGCGTGCGACCGATCATGACGTATGCTATGGAAACGCGAGCAGACACTGTACGAATCAAGGGGCTCTTAAGGACAACGGAAATTAAGGTTCTAAGGCCAATCACTGGAAAAACTCTCCGAGATCGTGTTTGCGATGATGAGTTAAGAAAAAACATGTGGAATAGAGGACATCGTTCGATGGAGTAGATCCAGAAGAAGCCATTGGAGAGACCACGTAGCCAGGATGGACAGTGATAGACTTGCGTATATAGCAGCGAATGAAATCCCTTCTGGTCGCCGTCTACGCGGAAGACCAGATATTTGGTCTTCCTCATTTCATGAGGCATATTTTTTTGAATTACAGACCAAAAGGCCTTATAAACGAAGAAGAAGAAGTAACTTGGAATTTTTTCAAAGCACAATAGCATGACAAAATTTATACGTTTATTGGGCTAAGCGTTGACTTCAAGCACCGAAAATGGTTTAGTAAATATTGCCCCAAGTTTATATTATTGTTCGAATCTGTCCAGGGGGGCAAATCTGGTCAACCGGCGGAATCAAAACCACACATGTTAACCCATATTATGGATATAATTATCTTATGGAGTTCTATAATATCTTAAGATATTATAGAACTCCTTAAAATAATTATATCCATAATATGGGTAAACATGGATGGTTATGATTCCGCCTGTTGATCAGACTTGCCCCCCTAACGAAGAAACGGTTGATCCAAAATTAGTATATGCTAAATTACTCGATAATGGTTCACACAAAGAAATTTGAAAATGTGCCACAGCTAATATATCTTATTTAAGATAAATAATAACGAATGATTCAAGTAATTAGTATTAACCAACATAATATAATTACACTTTCTGTTGTAGTTCGTTTACGGTTCACGAAAAATAAGTCTGAACTTCAAATCCCCACCCTGACTGATTCTTCCAAAAATAACACGGGCCCTTCATATGCTTCGAGTTCTATTTTTATGTGGAAATCCCACTACACCGCACAGATCGTACAGTAAACAAAAAGCGATTCACTTGCATACATTATATTCAAACATATTTCAATTGATTTGTAGGTAATTACTTACAATCTGATTTTAACAAAATATTGGCTCACCATAATGTTCGACTTCAAAGTAAACACACAATATATTAACGTATGCATAGTAAAATATTTACAGAGATAAGATATTATTTACCAACTAGTTCTGTCAGACACTAAATAATAATAATATATATGTGTTATGTGTTTAGTAAAATTAGAATAACGCATAAAACTGCTAATGTAAATATTTGATTTAACCATTAATACGTTTCTTCCTGATTATCTTAAATGCCATTTTGGATGCAAATCATGCAACAACGCAAGTACAGTGCGTTCCACTTAGTAAATTATTTTGTGTTGCTTAGCATGCATACTTGACAATCTGGCTAATTTAGTTCCGACACGGAGTTGCTAACATTTTAAAAATTTACTTATTTATTGTTTTTATGGGGTATGTCAAAGACCAACATAATTTATTCTTACTTTGTGGCGAAATAAACAGAATTAAAGTATCCAACTTCGATCGCGATCTATATGTTGTAACACCTGGCGATGTTTAATTTCTTCCATCTGACAATACTAAGAAATCTTACCAATGCAAAGATAAACGAGTGGGTTGTGGCCAACGATAAACTCCTCATTAACAAGTCACTCCTTAGAAAAATCAAATTTTGTATGGAAAATATTCAACATTTAGTTTATTAAATTATTTTTGATATAAATACTTTATTATGAAAATTTGATATTTCTTCAATGTAATTTTATGAAAATGATGTGCCTTTTTACCAATATAAAAAAATAAAAATAACAATTTTCGAGTTTCCTGCGCTTGGAGTCACTTTGAAATATTTGACAGTTAAAAAAAATCGAGAAGCACAATTCAGATATCCTTCAAAATCTAACGGGGTCTAAGCGAGTAACATACCTATTAGATATACAAATTTGCAAAATTTGAAAAGAATTGAATGAGTACACACACAGATATATATTGCGATGAAACTTTCAGAATACAATCTCAGCATGATACTAGTTGACAATCTGCAATAAAAAATAGTCTAATAAATTGCGAAATCAGAACTCCCCACTATATTATCTCCTTGGGTTAGTGAGAAGTAAAAAGGAATTATTAAGCGAAACGTTCTATATTCTGTTTTTTTTTAACGAAGAATAGTTCCAAATTTGAATTACCATTGAACGGGCGAAATCGAATTTATCTCCATTATTATTCCACATTCGACAACATTGATTGCAATATACATATTATAAATCTATATCAGTGTAAACAGGATGTGGCGTAAAATGTTTTAAAAAGGATATTGATACTCGTATTGTAAATGCAGACAAAAATAATGAATTATTTAATACAGCTATTTCTATGTCTTGAGTCTAGCAAATTCATGCAATTTTTGTAATAAATTAATTTGAAATTCGTATACTTAGGTACTTACTGTTTCTACTAGGTTACCTACATAACATATGTATAGTAATTATATAACTAAGTACGTACCTAATCTATTAAACACAATAATTAAACTTAATAATTGTGGAAAATCGAGTCTAAATAACTGGGTATACCTACATCATTCAATAATCAGGTAGGCACTAAGTTCTCTAGATAGCAATATATTACGAATAATTATTTTTTCTTGCTGTTCCACATATGACAATGTTGCGTTAATTTATTGTCATAAGTATAATATGAATGTACGTAGAGTGGAAAGTCAATTCTGAATAAGTAGGTAAACTGTTGAGGCAATGGATAGGAAGGTATATAATATAATATTATTTATTATCTACCACTAACTGTCTAGCTTACAATTACAAATGCACCCGAGCGGAAAGGCGAGCGCCGGGCGCCAGGTGCCTGAGACTCACCTACTGCGTGGCGCCTAAATTCTACACAAACTGATACTAGGTGGCGCTACTACCTGCATAATATTATTATCTGTGGAAACATCAATTCCATTTTTGAAAGTTGCGAGTTTTATTCAAACCTTGAAATGTATAAAATACACAACAGAATAAATGTTATTTTTAGCACTGATTCAAATGGTATCTATTTTGAATACTCGCATTTATATTTTTTATAATACACACATCAAAATATAGTGAATTGGAATAATTACAATAAATAAGCTATACTTATATGTGTTTTACATAACTGATTTCAAAATAATAGTATTTGTTTATGTATTTTGAAAGGATTTATTTATTTTATTTTATAAACTAATTTTTCTATTGATATTGTAGCTACTTTGTTTTTAAGCTTAATCTTACAACTAAAACAAATAAAAATTGTGCATTGAAATATAAAAGTTGCTTTTTGGGATTGGTAACGCTTTGAAAAGTTTTTGAAGTAGGTATGCGATTTGTAGTTTTGTAAAGAATAACCGCTGATGTAAAGATGTAGACTTATTTTAGTACTATACGCAAAGGTACTCAATGAATATTGAATAAATAAATAAAATTATACTTAATAGAAACGCAGAAAGTAAATGTTTTTTTTTACCTGTAACTACGATTGGATACATGGCTCCGATGCAACAAAAAATCCACAAGATTGTCGTTTTCACAAAAAACATTAACAATTATTTTCACACAGAACTTTTATAAATCACCAAATTATTCACTTCCAAACTCGTTTGACGAAGAACAACGCGAAGTAATAAAAGTGTTTCATTATTGTTATGAAAGATCGCACACACTGTCACTTTTGACAAATCAAATTTTAAACTACATTTGCGTTGAGTTTATTAAAAACAGACTATTATCACATGTTACAGTTTATGTAGACGGCGTTGGTTTAATAATACGTCGCCGTATAACAACACGAAATTATAAAATGGATTATTTTTATTTTCAACGTGGTCTCGAAACAAACTTTTGTGGCAGCGAAACACACGTACAACTCCGTTTAGGTCTGGCAGACAACTGCGGAAAACGGCGCTAGTTGGCGCTAGCAAGCCGGCTGATGGCTGATTCACAGTAGGGACACACGCCGCTCGTCTCCGTCAAAGAATGAAACAATTTCAGTTAATAGACCTACCTAGGTAGGTATTTCGGGGTATTTTTTTTTCAGCGGCATTCGATAAGAAAATTATTATTACTTACCTACTTTGGTTTCATTGGTTGTATTGTGTGGAACAAAAAATAACCATTGGTCCGCAACAATTTAAACTTTTCATATTGTACATACATACCTAAATAAATTTCTTGATAAAATGTCGAGCTTTTTTATAATCATGTAAAAGTTTTGCTTTTAACTAAGTGAAAAACGACCATATTGAAATGCATGGAAATAATTACTTATGGAAAAGAGAAGATGAAGTAAACTTTTTTGAAGTCAAAAGTAATTGGATAAATACATAATACAAACAATAAATACTTACATAAAAAAATACAATTCAAAATAATTAAAAATATTATATAACGTATTTTTATAAGCCACCTCACTAGGCTGAGCCTCCGAGGAGGCAGAAAGTTACTTATATTATATACTAGTGAACACCCGGCAAACTTCGTATTGCCTGTATAATTAAAAATTGTCCTCCATAACCACCCGTCGCTTCAGACTCTTCAATACCTCCCATCCCTTCAGTACTTCCCGTCCCTTCAGTACCTTCCGTCCCTTCAGTACCTCCCGTCCCTTCAGTACCTCCCTCAGTTACTCCCGTTCCTTCAGTTACTCCCGTCCCTTCAGTTACTCCCGTCCCTTCAGTTACTCCCGTCCCTTCAGTTACTCCCGTCCCTTCAGTTACTCCCGTCCCTTCAGTTACTCCCGTCCCTTCAGTTACTCCCGTCCCTTCAGTTACCCCCGTCCCTTCAGTTACTCCCGTCCCTTCAGTTACTCCCGTCCCTTCAGTTACTCCCGTCCCTTCAGTTACTCCCGTCCCTTCAGTTACTCCCGTCCCTTCAGTTACTCCCGTCCCTTCAGTTACTCCCGTCCCTTCAGTTACTCCCGTCCCTTCAGTTACTCCCGTCCCTTCAGTTACTCCCGTCCCTTCAGTTACTCCCGTCCCTTCAGTTACTCCCGTCCCTTCAGTTACTCCCGTCCCTTCAGTTACTCCCGTCCCTTCAGTTACTCCCGTCCCTTCAGTTACTCCCGTCCCTTCAGTTACTCCCGTCCCTTCAGTTACTCCCGTCCCTTCAGTTACTCCCGTCCCTTCAGTTACTCCCGTCCCTTCAGTTACTCCCGTCCCTTCAGTTACTCCCGTCCCTTCAGTTACTCCCGTCCCTTCAGTTACTCCCGTCCCTTCAGTTACCCCCGTCCCTTCAGTTACTCCCGTCCCTTCAGTTACTCCCGTCCCTTCAGTTACCCCCGTCCCTTCAGTTACTCCCGTCCCTTCATTACCTCCCGTCCCTTCATTACCTCCCGTCCCTTCAGTTACTCCCGTCCCTTCATTACCTCCCGTCCCTTCAGTAGGTCCCGGTCATACGCTCGACAATTCATCAAAGTTTCATTGAAATTGATTGAACGGTTCCCAGGATAGTCCACCTTCATCGGTAAAATGACCTGATACCCGATGAAGAAGAAGAAGAAGAATTTTTTTTAATCCAGAAACCATCCCGGGCATACACTCGACAATTCATCAAAGTTTCATTGAAATTGATTGAACGGTTCCCAGGATAGTCCACCTTCATCGGTAAAATGACCTGATACCCGATGAAGAAGAAGAAGAAGAATTTTTTTTTAATCCAGAAACCATCCCGGGCATACACTCGACAATTCATCAAAGTTTCATTGAAATTGAATGAACGGTTCCCAGGATAGTCCACCTTCATAGGTAAAATGACCTGATACCCGATGAAGAAGAAGAAGAAGAAAAATTTTTTAATCCAGAAACCATCCCGGTCTTACACTCGACAATTCATCAAAGTTTCATTGCAATCGGATGAACGGTTCTCAGGATAGTCCACCTTCATAGGTAAAATGACCTGATACCCGATGAAGAAGAAGAAGAAGAAAATATTTTAAATTCAGAAATCATCCCGGGCATACGATCGACAATTCACCAAAGTTTAATTGCAATCGGATGAACGGTTCCCAGGATAGTCCACCTTCATAGGTAAAATGACCTAAAACTCGATGAAGAAGAAGAAGAAGTTAAAATTTTTTGATCCAGAAACCATCCCTGGTATACTCTCGACAGTTCACCAAAGTTTCATCGCAATCGGATGAGCGGTTTAGGAGCGCATTCAACACATTCATAGATACATAGATACATACATAGATACATACAAACATTCAAATTTATAATATAGAAGATATTATAAAATAAAAAATTAAGCTAATTGTTACTTGATCATGTTCCCGCAATATACGCGATAAATGTTCTCGCCTACCTACCCCACTCACTTCGCCAACCAACCCCGATTGCGGGGTAAATATGCGAAGGCGGATTAATTTGCAAAAAGTGATCCAAAATTAAAGTTAGAAAACCTTAGTTATTTATTAATTTCTAAAATACCTTCTTAATGTCTGGCCAACTAAAATAACGCATTCCGCTACATTTTTGGTGTTTTTTGTAGGTATTATCCACAAAAACACTAAAAGTTCGCCTACCGGCCCCGGTCTCTCCTCTCCTAGGTACTATGCCCTTGTTTTTAATCCATGTATCTATGTTTTCTTCAGTTTCATCAACTTTGTGTCCTTTATTTCTTTTTATCGTATACTTATAAAATTATCTACCTATATTTAATTAGTACTTACCTAAATATTTTACTCCTCACTAACCCAAGGGGATATAGTGAGGTGTTATGATTTCGCAATTTTTAAGGGTATTTTTTTACTGCAGATTATCAACTAGTATCAAGCTGAGATTGTATTCAGAAAGTTTCATCACGATGTATCTGTGTGTGTGTGTGTGTGCTACATATACATATATGTGCTGTGTGCAGTGTGCTATGTATGACGTGTTAATTTTTACTTTATCGATTATAGACCAAAGTACCAATTCGATTCTTTTCAAATTTTGCAAATATGTATAGGTATGTAATACTCGTTTAGATCCCATTAGATTTTGAAGAATATCTGAATAGTGCTTCTCAATTTTTTAACTGTCAAATATTTCAAAGTGACCCCAAGCTCAGGAAATTTAAAATTTGATATTTTTAATTTCAAATTGATAAAAAGACACATCACTTTTATAAAATGGCATTGAAGAGTTATCAAGTTTTCGTAATAAAATATTTAAATAAAAAACAATTTATCAAACTCTTTTGATGAAAATGCTGAATATTTTCCATACAAAATTTGAATAATTTATAGAATGACTTGTTAGTGAGGAGTTTAGCGTTGGCCACAACCCACTCGTTTTACAATTGCGCACGTAGGTAGGGTACACATAAGTATGATTATTAAAAACTAGTTGCATCGTTGCATGTAACACATGAGATCCAACTGTCGATAGCGATAGTACGTATAGTTGAAGAATAAGTACCAAACTATAAACCCATAAATACAAATTATTTAATATTTTAAGATATTTGGTTTTCTATGTATGTATGTTTGGAGATTAGTATCAAACTATTAAGTCATCTTAGATATTGTGTGTAGGCTACTTCCATACAAATTGTATGAAGCAATGTCGTCACTAAATTCAATTTTTATAAAAATTGTTAAAAAAATGAGATGTGCTAATACAATGTTAATATTTTTTATAGCAAATTAAATTATCTGTTGGGGTGTTTCGGCTTTTTTCGATATTTTAAAAAAATTGGAAATATAGGCAGTTAAACTCATAAATTTATCATAAAAAAAGTATTTTTCTTAATAAAACATGTTTAGGAAACCCTGGAATTTTTTCAAAAAACTAATTTGAGATTTTGTATTTGTCTATGTTTATACCAATTTTCAGCGTTTTAGCTTTTATGGTTTCTGAGATATATGGAAAAATAAAGCAAAAATTCAAAAGTTGATAACCCCTGACTGAAACAAAAATTCAAAATTCTGAGTATAAAAGTTTTGTAGGCCATGAACATACATGCTGCGAAGCCTCTAAGTTGGTGTTTTGACTTCAAAGTTGGAAAAGCCGTGAATAAAGTAGACCCTGCATACAATTCTCGCGTACCTATCCTGTCTTGAAACATTGTCGATATGTTAAGAGAACAAAGTTCTCCTGAACAAATCGACAGTTGGAATATCAATGCTGACTTCATTACAGTTTTTAATGGACAATGAAGCTATTTTGTTTTTAATTTAATGATCCTTCCGAGCGGTATATTTTCTATTTTTTCATGTAATATTGAGAAATAAGGGATTTTCAAACCTTTCGTTCCCACATTTGCTGTCACAATAAAAAAAACTGTATGTATGCTCGGTTTCCCTGGCATAATACTTGCTTTTAATAACTGGTAACATCTTTTAGGTTGGCCATTTGCGCGGGAGCCATAGATATGACTTAGAGATAACTTTTCGGAGTATTTATATATTTTTTGACAGCGATGTTGTTATCTCTATTATAATATAATGTAGATTTATGTGTAGTCATGATATAGTAATCGATAAATGAGAATTTCAATATAGGTTTTTTGTTGTTGTGTAATTGTACAGACTTAAGTTGGAATTTACCTACGTAGTGTTTATCCCTTGATAAGATCGGCGACAGCCGGTCGGAAAATATAGTAACTGAATATAATTTTATTGGTTGATTACAAACGCATACAATTTGCCAAATAATAGAAGTAACTACATAAAAAAGACAGTCGCTGGCGCTTTTCATAGAAAATATTTCTTTTTCACTTCTGATTGGAAAATGAGAATTTGGAACACGATTTGTATTAACACTTATATTCCTATTCATAATCGGACTTCGTGGCTCAGTTAATTATATATGTGACTCTTAAGCGAAAGCCCCGTATTTGATTCCCAGTGGAGACATACTTTTTAATTATGTTTTCAGACTGGGCAACTTTTTGCTGGGTGGGTGTTGGGAAAATTAATATTTGACATAATACCTATATGATAGTGTAACAATACAAAATAAATTAAAAATAATAATACCTGCAATATTTAAAAGATCATGATTTGAGCCTTATGTATGTACTTATATTATTAAACGTGTTTTGTATAACACAAAAAATATGTATTACTGGACCCTTATAGCTTGTTGTTTTACGATAATTATACTTATAATTTAAAATACATGTTACTAGATGCGAACGCAGTTAGGTATACACATTTTTATATAAAAGTTAAAATGTAATGAATAACCTACATATAATTTGAATGAAAATATGTCATATCGCAAATTCTGGATACATTTTTTACTATATATCAGTGCATAAAATATCGGTATTGATTAGAATATGTGAATTAATCAAGTTTTTCTAACAAATGCAGGTCGCTTCTTGATTTAATAATATAAATATTCAGAGTCATCTGATTCAACAAAGAACCAATGAATTTGTTGGCTTAACAACAGCACTTGAGAATTCCTTACTCGAAACCGTATATACAATTCTAAGGAATGTTTTGTTTCGCATTACTTACGGTAATGCTATGAATAAGAAGAATGTTGAATATAATTATAGTCAGAGCAATAAAAGTGGGCATCCGTTGATTGTTGCTTTAGAGGTTGCTGGTTAATGAAACACAGCAATGTGCTGACAATATGTATCTGCGACTATCGCATGCGACTTGTTGATATTTAGCAACGTATAACTATGCGGCCGATTTCACCATTGTTTATCAAATCAAATATCTACTAATCACCCATTGATGAGCTCAAATCCTCGAGTGGAACATGCGCAATACCACACCGAAAGCCAAAATAAACTGCGAGACGGTACTACGCTCAAAAGATTTAGTCTTAACATAGATTGCTTGGTGAAATGATAGTACGTCCAATTCAGTAACTTTTTGAAATAAAATAGGAACGTTCTAAAATATTAGAATTAAGGTCATTAGAATTTGATTTCGTATTCTGAAACTGACGTTGTTCCATAGACTAAAATCTACAAAATTAGTGCATTGTAGATAGTATTTTGAACTCAAATTGTCTATGGCGCAAACTACGCGTGCGTACTGCGCACTGTTCGGCCATGTTTATTTATGTCATGTCGCCCATCTAATATTTTATAGGTACGTGTAAATAAATAATCAATTATTATTTTTTTCCTTACTCAACTGATATTTTTAACTTAACTAAAATATTTCGAACTGCTGTGAAAATAATTAGTAGGTACGCTTCCAATTAGGTGTGAACTAAAATTTGTAACGTTTTGACAGTTGATTAGACTAAAATCTGGTTATAGAATAGGGAATTGAACTAATGCGTGATTTATTTGAAGTAAGATCGTTCCTAAATAGGAACGTTTATATTTCTGCGTTATAGAATATTGACTTGGACTAAGTGGAATAGGAACTCACCTATTTTAGCTGAAACGTTCTTAAAAAGTTATATGTAGAATCGGACGCAGTTTTCATGTTAATGAAACATCATAAAATTATATGCTGTTTTGCGTTGCATGCGATTGCTGCTAGCAACTATTGTAGGCATAATATGAATTTTAATTGAGTGGTTTTTAAAGTGTAGGTAACAAACCTAAAAGATCGCACGCACGTTTGTCGTTATTTAGAACATTTTTTTAGTTTAATTAAAATAATTGATATGCATTAAAATAATAAAAAAATAACATTTCATAATATACATTCTTAAACTATGGTAATGAAGAGAATATTCATCCCTCAGCTGAGAACGGATCTTGTTTTAACAATTTATTTTAAATTCTACAAAAGTTACTTATGTTCTTCTATATGATATATTTCAGCTGTTAATTCACATATCTTCTACATCAACGAAGCTTTCTCTTACGTCTAAGGTATTGTTATCGAATATTTTTATTATTGCATATGCGCAAACATTGGATTTTTTTCCCTGTCGGGAGTCAAAGATATTTTTTAACAGATTTTTAATTATCTCAATAGAGACGAAGTTGGAATATTTATTGTAGGAGAACCGGGAAATCAAGGCACCTACAGGGCTTACGACCTGTCATCGGCTGGTTTACGTGATCACTTTATAAAGTGATCACGTATTGTTATCGTTATACATCTAGAAAAAAATACTATAAGCGACTACTGAAGGCACAGATTTTTAGCGATGATCGCATAAACGAAACTGCACCTTAATATATATAATATGTGCATTGAGATATCAATGTGTTTATTCTCTCTCTCTCTCTCTTACTCTGTAATAATATTTACTTCTAAACGACGCTATTAAAACATTATTATTATTAATAGTTTAATACCGTAATATCTACCAAGTTAATTATGTAGGTTGATACAATACTCACTCTGTAAAGCAAACAGAAACTCATTTGGTAATTATTAATAACACGGTATTTTATTTGTAATTATCCTCCTAATGAATTTCTCACAAAATTTCATATCCCAATTTTTAAGGCTATATTTTTATTCCAGATTATTAACTAGTATCATGCTGAGATTGTATTCTGTATTCATCACAATGCATCTGTGTGTGTCCTGTGTAGGTACTATGTACGGCGTGTTTATTGTACTTTATCGTTTATAGACTATATTATTTTCAAATTTCGCAAATTTGTCTGTCTAATACCCGCTTACACCTCATTAGATTTTGAAGGATATTTGAATAGTGCTTCTCATTTTTTTAACTGTCAAATATTTCAAAGTGACCCTATACACAGGAAACTTGAAATTTTATTCTTCAATTGGTAAAAAGGGATAACATTTTCATAAAAAATATTAAGTTTACATAGATAAATATTTAAAACAAAAATAATTTAACAAAACTCATTTCAAGAAAATGCTGAAAATATCCGTACGAAATTTGATTTTGTTTGATTTGATTTGAATTTGTGGAGTGACTTTGTAGTGAGGAGTTTAACGTTGTCAACAACCCACTCGTTTTTTTTGTATCAATATTTTGATCCTTTTTCCAAAGTAACTGCAAAAATGTTTCTTCGTTAATCCATAGATGGCGATGATGTTTCAGTCTATTTCTAAAACAAAAAGATTCTCATGATTAACAATTACTTATATAGAACTTTCAAAAATTGGATTGATAAGGAACACAATAAGAAGACATATTAGTGAATGCTGCGCAAGCGCATACAGTGATCACGTAAACCAGCTGATGACAGGTTGTAAGCCCTTTAGGTGCCTTGAGTTCCTGGTTTTCCTATAACATTCCAGCTTCGTCTCTATTGACATGTTAAAAATTTGTTTAAAAAAGTTCCTACGTTTTTTCAAATGATCACTTATCTTAATGTTGATTAAAATTTACTGTTAAAGTTAGGTAACTACGTAAATAAGTAGGTACCTACTTTATAAATTACTAATTTTAATAACTGTACCTACATTACAACTATTAGTAAACAAAAGAAACTGAAAACTTATTTAATATTACTACTAAATTGATTTACAAAAAATCAAAATTATATTATATTACCATTAACCCGTTCTACATCAAGCAATATATCTTAATTCACTAAAACGTATACTTGCACCTCTGTCTTACTTCAACCTACCACTAAACCTCATAAAAATTAACCTACACTATGTCGAATAAAAAATAATAGAACTGCAGGGCTGCTCATGAAGTTGATTACAGTAAAATTAAGATTAGCTTCAGACTTTAGCAATCTTTAAGGTTAAATCAATTAAAAAATAGTATAAATTTACACCACAACTCGTGACAATTTAATACTAAACGTAGATCAACAGATTTTCATGATTAAATGTAGAGAAAGATTAATATTGGATTATGATCGAGTACTGATTTATACATTTTTAAGATTAAGGCAAGCTAAGAACAAATTAAGAATGTGTCATGAGTAGCCGCCCTATTTATATAACGCTAATCTGGGACAGGCATTGCCTAGTAGAGTAGTCTAATCCACAAATTAAAATAAATACATATATATATATATATATATATATATATATATATATATATATATATATATATATATATATATATATATATATATATATATATATATATATATATATATATATATATATATATATATATATATATATATATATATATATATATATATATATATATATATATATATATATATATATATATATATATATATATATATATATATATATATATATATATATATATATATATATATATATATATATATATATATATATATATATATATATATATGTTATATTTGATGTTTTCACGGGTGAAATATGTTATAATATTTTTATCTCGGTTTTCCCGTGTCAGTAGGTCTTGACTAAGACCATTTGTCTTCCGACGTTTCGCCTGAATATCACCAGGCATTTTCAAGGACTTAACGAAAAGCACGCGCGCGACACACGTCTACTCACAATGAAAGCTCACCGTCAAGTGACTCGTAGCGTACAAGATGGCCGCTTATGTCAAATATTGTTAGCGCGACGTGATTGGCTCCTTGTGACACGCCCACCTGCTGTCGTGTTCGTTGGTAATAATATTTTATCATTATTTTTGTGTTGTGATTTATTGTTAATTTTAGTTGTGACATTAATATTATTATTGTTGTGTTTTGGGGTTATTTTCGCTATGGTATTATTAATATTATTATTGTATTGTTTGTCATATAAAATGTTCTTCCAGGTACTAGGCAAACGAACTCCGTCGTCCCGATTGTTCATTATATCCCTTCTCTTATATATTTCTATAGCTTCCCTGTAAATTCTGAGAGGTTCACTGTTTAAACTTGCTATTATTTTTGAATGGTCAAAATCTATTGTATGTCCTTCTGTGAGCGAGTGTTGTACAAGTGAGGATGTAAGTTTTTTGTTTCTCATGTCGACTCTGTGCTCGGCTATTCGTGCTTCAACTTTTCGATTGGTTCTTCCTACATAAGTCTTAGTCAAGACCTACTGACACGGGAAAACCGAGATAAAAATATTATAACATATATATATATATATATATATATATATATATATATATATATATATATATATATATATATATATATATATATATATATATATATATATATATATATATATATATATATATATATATATATATATATATATATATATATATATATATATATATATATATATATATATATATATATATATATATATATATATATATATATATATATATATATATATATATATATATATATATATATATATATATATATATATATATATATATATATATATATATATATATATATATATATATATATATATATATATATATATATATATATATATATATATATATATATATATATATATATATATATATATATATATATATATATATATATATATATATATATATATATATATATATATATATATATATATATATATATATATATATATATATATATATATATATATATATATATATATATATATATATATATATAAGCCTCAAGAAAGCTCTCCTTGCTAACGGATATCATAACAACACTATAAATAGAGCAATTAAAAAAGATCAAACAGTAAAAAAGACAGAAAAAGATAAAGAAGAGATACGCGGGTTGGCGATACTTCCATACGTCAGTGGGTCTACGGATAAAATATGTCGAGTACTAAAAAAGTATAAAATTAAAACTGTTTTTAAAACAGACAGAAAAATCTCGTCTTTTTTACGACCGACCAAAGACAATATACCGTTAGAGTCACATGGTATATACGAGATCCCCTGCGGTACGTGCGAAAAAACTTACATCGGTCGCACAAACAGAAAAGTATCAGCACGCGTAGCCGAACACCGCCTAGACGTAAAACAAAATAAATCGACGTCAACACTGGCGAATCATGTGATGACAGAAGGCCACAAAATAGACTTCGATGCAGCAAAGACTCTTGTCCGTTTAAATAACGAGATTAATAGAGTATATAGAGAAGCCATCGAAATAGAAAAACGGCCCTTCGCAATGAACACAAGAGATGATTCTCGTCGTCTACCAGTGGCGTGGAAACCAGTACTTAATTCATATTCAAGTGACCGCGCATGGTTAAACGAATCAACGCCAATGACGCCAGTGCATACCGCTACAACTGTTCCCCCGCCCTCTGCCCTCCCGCACCTAGCTGTACGGCGATCGACACGCGCACATACCAGCGTGACGTCATACGACGAACGATATACAGCACGGTCACCGAGCTGCAGGGGAGACACCCTCACCACACCACCACTAACAACAGAGCGCGAATCGACGGTTACTCATGCTCACACCGCCACCCCTCCCACACGCCGCATCACACGCCAATACACCAACACGATACAGAAATAGGAACGCGAAATGCAACGCGGTGTCAGTCGCACCGTGTCTACGTTTGCGAACCGACCAGCCTCGATAATGACCGATGATATTCGGTTGAAACGTCGGCAAAACCGTCCTTTTCAGGACGAAAACGAGCGGATAGCCCGGAAAAGTAGCTATACATATATCTCTACAATCCGCGAAAATTTATATTTAAACATTAATAACCTCTACGGGAAGGACACTCATCTACTCACCAAGACATTCGAAAAGCTGAGAACGAAGAAAACCAAACTGTTATGTAATATAACATTCTTGCAAAGATGCCGTGATAATGGAATTGTTCCGGTTGCTTTCAAGCTAAAAAATAAACATCCAAGTTCTCGCAAGATATCACAGATACTACACAACACAAGCATGGCCCTCCTTCGCGAAGAAATAAGAAATACTCGAAGCTCTCTCCACCAAACAGAAATTAATTTACAAGAAGTTCACTATCAACTTACTGCTACACTACACTCTGTACTATGGGATGAAGTCGACATTTTAACAACACAACGAGCCCTTATGAACAAAGATTTAATCACCACCCGGTTAAAGAAGAAATTCGACGCACTTTACTTGAAATCTAATCCACCTACCACAGAACACTTATCTCTGGACAATAATAAAATTGTCATCAACAAATCAGACTGCCTGCTGGATGAACCGACCATATCAGTACTCGCTAAGGGTTTCAACTATGCTGTAGCACCGACACGTATTCCAACGGAAGACATAATCACGGGTGTAGAATCAGCCATAATGAAGCTACAAGAAAAAGAAGCCGAAACCATTAGACAGCTAACCTGCGAAGTCCTACGAAAATCACATCCACCAAAACCCAACATAACAAAAGACGAACGAAAGGCTCTGCGTTCATTAAAAATGAACGAGGATATCATTGTTTTACCAGCAGACAAAGGGAATGCCACAGTCATCATGAACCAAGATAAGATGCAAACCTTATTAGAAGATACAACCACATACAAGCGTCATCCGAACGATCCTACAACATACCTTGAAAAAATAACCAAAACAAAGATAATGAAGTCTAGTATTGACCAAGATACGAAGAAACTAATTATCCCTCGGGAAAAATCATCCAGAGTACCAAGGATGTATGGTCTTCCAAAAATTCATAAAGAAAATACTCCTCTCCGCCCAATAATCAGCGCCGTGGCCTCACCAACACAAGCACTAGCTAAATATCTAGCACGCCGCATGCAACATCATGTAGAGACTGCGTCATCATACATAAAAAACGCCGAACACTTCATCGAGCGGATAAAAGATGTTAAATTACAAAAAGAGGACATACTCCTTAGTTTAGACATAGTGTCTCTCTTCACGAACATACCAGTTGACGAAGTGTTGGACGTAATTAACGAAAAAATAAAACCTACAAAAGATATTATTGAACTTACGAAACACTGTCTTAATAGCACATATTTCCAATACAACGGAGAGATGTATAAACAAATAAGAGGTGCACCGATGGGATCTTCACTATCACCAGTAGCAGCAAACATCTACATGATGGCTTTTGAAGAAGATGCCTTAAACGACTATCCCCACAAACCAACTGTATGGGTCAGATACATTGATGACATTTTTATAATCTGGCGCCATGGTGAAGAAGAGCTGAGCAAATTTATAATATACCTAAACAATAGACACACATCTATCCAGTTTACAATGGAAATGCAAATTAACGACCAATTACCATTCCTCGATGTGTTGGTAAAAAAGAATCCCGATTGTTCATTAAGTTTTACTGTATACCGGAAACCAACACATACCGACCGATACCTGAACGCAAACTCACACCACCACCCAGCCCAGTTAGCAGGATTAGTTAATACTCTAGTTACCCGGTCAAAAAGAATATCGGACGAGGAAAATATTAACCAAGAAATAAGTAGCCTCAAGAAAGCTCTCCTTGCTAACGGATATCATAACAACACTATAAATAGAGCAATTAAAAAAGATCAAACAGTAAAAAAGACAGAAAAAGATAAAGAAGAGATACGCGGGTTGGCGATACTTCCATACGTCAGTGGGTCTACGGATAAAATATGTCGAGTACTAAAAAAGTATAAAATTAAAACTGTTTTTAAAACAGACAGAAAAATCTCGTCTTTTTTACGACCGACCAAAGACAATATACCGTTAGAGTCACATGGTATATACGAGATCCCCTGCGGTACGTGCGAAAAAACTTACATCGGTCGCACAAACAGAAAAGTATCAGCACGCGTAGCCGAACACCGCCTAGACGTAAAACAAAATAAATCGACGTCAACACTGGCGAATCATGTGATGACAGAAGGCCACAAAATAGACTTCGATGCAGCAAAGACTCTTGTCCGTTTAAATAACGAGATTAATAGAGTATATAGAGAAGCCATCGAAATAGAAAAACGGCCCTTCGCAATGAACACAAGAGATGATTCTCGTCGTCTACCAGTGGCGTGGAAACCAGTACTTAATTCATATTCAAGTGACCGCGCATGGTTAAACGAATCAACGCCAATGACGCCAGTGCATACCGCTACAACTGTTCCCCCGCCCTCTGCCCTCCCGCACCTAGCTGTACGGCGATCGACACGCGCACATACCAGCGTGACGTCATACGACGAACGATATACAGCACGGTCACCGAGCTGCAGGGGAGACACCCTCACCACACCACCACTAACAACAGAGCGCGAATCGACGGTTACTCATGCTCACACCGCCACCCCTCCCACACGCCGCATCACACGCCAATACACCAACACGATACAGAAATAGGAACGCGAAATGCAACGCGGTGTCAGTCGCACCGTGTCTACGTTTGCGAACCGACCAGCCTCGATAATGACCGATGATATTCGGTTGAAACGTCGGCAAAACCGTCCTTTTCAGGACGAAAACGAGCGGATAGCCCGGAAAAGTAGCTATACATATATCTCTACAATCCGCGAAAATTTATATTTAAACATATATATATATATATATGTATATATATATATATATATATATATATATATATATATATATATATATATATATATATATATATATATATATATATATATATATATATATATATATATATATATATATATATATATATATATATATATATATATATATATATATATATATATATATATATATATATATATATATATATATATATAATAATAATAATAATAATAATAAGGACAATTTATAAAGCGCCGTTTAGTGACAACCGTGGTCACCTCAAGGGGGTGACCACGGTTGTCACTAAACGGCGGTTGTCACTAAAATATATATATATATATATATATATATATATATATATATATATATATATATATATATATATATATATATATATATATATATATATATATATATATATATATATATATATATATATATATATATATATATATATATATATATATATATATATATATATATATATATATATATATATATATATATATATATATATATATATATATATATATATATATATATATATATATATATATATATATATATATATATATATATATATATATATATATATATATATATATATATATATATTGACTTACGCTTTAATTTTTATTTTAATTATAGTGTTATAAATTATATTTACTACTTTATCAACTTATATTATACCTACATCAGATAATACTTGTAAAATAGGATTTTTATTAAATAAATAATACATTATATACCTATCTAGGTGCTACGATGTCTTGAGTCCATGTTGTTATGTATATATCTACATTTCGACATACATTGTCAACAAGACATACCAATCGTTTGATTAATTATCCTTGTCAACTTGTAAATTATTTTCCATTATAGATTAATACCTAAAAGTCTCATAACCGTATTAAAATATCAACTCATTTATCTTTTAAATAAATTATGCATAATACAAGATTGATTAGCGCCAACGCTTAAATGTCGTCAGACTATAATATCAAAATCAAAATCCATTGAATTATGATAATATGTCTCAAATCCGTTCACCATAATTGATACAATAGGCAATATTATTTTCTTGTGATATCTCCAGCGTATTCTCGAGTCCATCATCAATAAAAATTAATATCAGAATTATGCACGCTGTCAAAACTAATGCATAATAATCTAATAAAATTACATTATATTATAATGGATGACCCTGAATTGTGCATTAATTTTCAGATTCGTTAGTTATATAATATCTTTTATAGGTACCTACTTTGAATCATAAAATATTTCTTAAAAAAATATTCTTGCACCGAGAAAAAAATATAATTAAGAGGCTGACTGCTGCCGACGGGACGTACCTATTATTTCAATTTGTCTTTGCGTCATTACTACTAAACGAATCATTTTGAAAAAAAATAACCTAGTTAGTTTGGATATTAATAAAGAAAAATATACCTAAACTTTTTAATTATGTGCTGTATATATTCTTGTAGGAAAATAATAAGCATACCCCGATTTTTGACATTTAAGTTAAATTTCTAAAAACACTATAAGGTATAGAGCATTATATTTTTTTATAAATTAAAGAAGATCAAAATATATGGAAAAATACGATGTAACGTTGCATTAATGCATCAGGTTAAGTTAATAAACCAAAAAAACTTTTATTTCGCAATGGCGCTGAATGGAAAATAAATGTTTTTAGGTTTATTTACTAAACCTGAAGCATTAATGCAACGTTACATCATATTTTTCTAGATATTTTTGTCTTCTTTAATTAAAAAAAAATATGTTGAACTACGCTTTATATTTTATTAAAAATATAAGATAAACGTTGAAAATCGAGGTATGCCATTATTTTTCTACAAGAATTTATACTGAACATTATCAAAAAGTAAAGATATATTCCAACTGTCGATTCGTTCATGAGAATTCAATTCTCTTAATCAATCGACATTATTAAGCCAAGATGCGTGTACGAAGGAAAATTTTGTATGGTGTAGTGGACTTTTTGCAAGCTAATAACACCAACTAGAGGCCTCGCAGCATTTATGTTCCCCGTACATGGATTAACTCAGAATTCGGAGTAGAACATTTTATGTGAGTTTTGTGTGTGTGTGTCTGTGTGTCTGTCTGTGTGTCTGTCTGTCCCCTCCCCTTATAACTTTTGATCCGCTCAATTCACAGAGCCCAAATTTTTAGAATATATACACAGTTATAGGCCTACAAAACTTTCATACTCAGAATTGTGAATTTTTGTTTCAGTCAGGGGTAATCAACTTTTGAAATTTTGATTTATTTTTCCATATATCTCAGAAACCGTAAAAGCTAGAACACTGAAAATTGGTATAAACATAGACAAATACAAAATCTCAAATTAGTTTTTTTTTAAATTCCAGGGTTTCTCAAACATTTTTTATTGAGAAAAATATTTTTTTATGATAAATTTATGAGTTTAACTGCCTATATTTCCAATTTTTTTTAAAATATCGAAAAAAGCCGAAAGACCCCAACTAGAAAATTTAATTTTCTATAAAAAATATTAACATTGTATTAGCACATCTCAAATTTTTTTTAACAATTTTTATAAAAATTGAATTTAGTGACGACATTGCTTCATACAATTTGTATGGAAGTAGCCTACTCACAATATCTAAGAAGACTTAATAATTTGATACTAATCTCCAAACATACATACATACCATCATGCTATTTTCACATTCTGGGTAGGATCAATGGGCTGACCTCCATACTATCCTATCTTGACATACATACCTAGGTACATGTGTTGTATAGAAAACCAAATATCTTAAAATATTAAATAATTTGTATTTATGGGTTTATAGTTTGGTACTTATTCTTCAACTGTACAAACTATCACTATCGACAGTTGGATCTCATGTGTTACATGCAACTAGTTTTATTAATTAATACCCAAACTATCTAAATTATTTTTTTCAAAATGATTGGATAAGAAATAATGATGGTATATCAAATTGAAAATTAGGTGCGTTGGCAGCAGTCCCCCCCTTAATAAACATAATTCCTTATATTAAACCACATTATCGATTTTTAAACGGAATCCTGGCTTCCAAATCATTATTTTTTTCATTTATATACCTATAACTGATATAACAGTTTATTTCAATATTCATATGTTTTACGTACAAGGACTGAATGCAATCTTTTACAGAATATTTAAAAGTTTATATCCAATGTTGAAACTGCTGGTTATGCTGGTACATCCTGGATGCAGAGGACATTAAGGCGACACGGTGACAAATGGAGGAGACCTTCGTCAATGAGTGTTGATAAAAGTATAAGGAATAGGCTGATAAAAGTAGAAAATATCTAATTAGAGTTAAAATACAGGAATAGAGAAGTTTATAAGAAAATTTATTTATTAATTGTATCAACAATAATAAAAGCACCATCAAAAACTAACCAATAGTGAAGAGTTTATATGGGTCACGTTAAAATTTGTAGAAATATGTCTAATCACGCTTAATTAGTTAAACATAATTACAGGATTAATCGAGTGGGTTGTGGCTAACGCTATACTCCTCACCAGGGGCGTGCCTAGAACCTTCGGACTACGCAAGCCCTGAAAGAAAATCAGGAAATGTCGAAAATTAATTATCTTTCAGCATCGTTGTTCATACCAGTGGCCATAAAAAATATTTTTGAATCACATGCCAAAATAATATTTACTTTTTGAATCACATGCCAAAATAATATTTACTTTTTTGGCCCTATAAAGCATCGTATCTATATTCGGTTCAATTTTTAATCTTGTTGTATGGTTGCAATAAAACAAACAAAAATATATTAGTTCTTGAATTTCTTAACATATTATTCATAGGCAAACCAAGATTTTCAGCTTCTATAAGCAATTCCGCTACTGCTCCTCACTTCTATAAGCAATTCCGCTACTGCTCCTCACTTCTACAAGCAATTCCGCTACTGCTCCTCACTTCTATAAGCAATTCCGCTACTGCTCCTCACTACCAAGTCGCTCCACAAAGTATTCAAATTTGGAATGGAAATTTTTCAGCATTTTCATGAAATGATTTTGTTGAATTATTTTCGATTTGAATATGTTATTATGAAAAATTAATAATTATTCAATGCCATTTTATGAAAGTGATATAGATATGCCTTTTTAGCAACTTGAAAATAAAAATATAAATTTTAAGTTTCCTGGGCTTGGAGTCACTTTGAAATATTTGACAGTTGATAATATTGAGAAGTACGATCAGATATCCTTCAAAATCTAACGGGGTCTAAGCGAGATTACATAATATACAAATTTACAAAATTTGAAAGTATAAACACGCCGATTATAACACATTGTACACAGCACACACACAGACATACATTGTGATGAAACCTTCAGAATAAAATCTCAGCATGATACCAGTTGATAATCTGCAATATAAAACTAGCCTTAAAAATTACGTATACATAACTCCTCACTTATTTCCTTGGGGTAGTAAGGAGTAAAAAGTCTTGTTTTGGTTTATTTTCTTTCAAATTATCTAGAAACACTTACTCTAAGGATGAGCAGTGAATTTTGGTTAAAATTCAATTCGAATTAATAAATATTGTCATTTGACAGATGGTGAGGTAAGGTGTACTTATACATAGAAAAGATAAGATAAGAAATACTTTTGTAATGAAACATCGGTCTTACTTACTATTTGCGATAAAAAAATTGCTAATCTAAGTCGCAAATAGTAGTCGCAGTCGTAAGACCGTGTGAGCTTACGGAAAGGAACATGATTGCTAAACACTTTCCTAAGTAATCTTTTGTAACGCCAGCCTTACTTCCTTATCGCTGTCGCTTTGAAGTACGCGGAGTATCTATGTACGTTAAGTACGTTGAAACTTGAAACTACATTTATATTATTATAAAGCACACAGATATCCAACAGCCGCTTGTGCAACCGAATGCAAACAACACTCAAAGGTAACCAAACAGTTTTATGTACTCTAAGTTTCGAGTCCACAGTGCTCCGATGTTTGTATATCAAATGTGTGTTTGCTCTGGACCCCATTATCACCGGCCCACCTGAGTTAGTATCGCATGAAGCATAATAAAATATATGTTCAAATCTTGCGCCTAAATAAACACAAGCATAAATGCTAATGAATTTAGATACACAACAACGTTGTCTTGTGTTTAGGCGGCATGAGCTTGTATTTTTGTACCCATTTATTATGACAGAGCCGTTTCAAGGGCCATTATTTCAAAATGTTTTGTGGCATCATACTGAATCAAATAATAATGTAAAACATGTAGGTTTATCTTCTGCCAATTTATGTAGACAGGTACTTGTTTATTTTTCTCGTAAGACAAGATTAATTTCCCTCTCATGAAAACTGCGTTCAGTAAATCCGGTAAAACAAAACAATTTCAATAATTAAACTTCCATACTACCTATAATATTACATTATGTCACGAGGTTGGCAGACAAAACAGGACGCCATATTTCTTATTATACGCATCCATTATCTCACCAACATTCATGCATCATCTTATACATGTTCGTCTGTTATTCTCGCATCTCTGTCATGATGGACGACAAGTTAAATGGTATATGCATAAACAATCTTCGTGATCTTGTGAAAAGCTTGAAAATTTTCAAAAGTGCATTATCAGGTACGCACTATTTACACACAGTGGTAAGTATTTACCTACTTATAACAATAAAAATCTGGATTGAATATTACTTTACATGTTATTCCAACTGTCGATTTGTTCAGGAGAACTTTGTTCTCTTAACATATCGACAATGTATCAAGCCAGAATACGCGAGAATTGTATGGAGAGGTCTACTTTTTTCACGGCTTTTCCAACTTTGAATTCAAAAAACACCAACTTAGAGGCTTCGCAGCATATATGTTCCATACACGGATTTACTCAGAATTCGGAGTAGAACATTTCGTGTGTCTGTGTGTGTGTGTGTGTGTGTGTATGTCTGTGTGTGTGTGTGTGTGTGTCCCTTATAACTTTTGATCCGCTCAATTTACAGAGCCTAAAATTTCAGAATATATAAACAGTTACAGGCCTACAAAACTTTTATACTCGGAATTTTGAATTTTTGTTTCAGTCAGGGGTTATCAACTTTTGAATTTTTATTTTATTTTTCCCTATATCTCAGAAACCATAAAAGCTAGAACGCTGAAAATTGGTATAAACATTGACAAATACAAAATCTCAAATTAGTTTTTTCAAAAAAATTCCAGGGTTTCTCAAACATTTTTTATTAAGAAAAGTATTTTATTATGATAAATTTATGAGTTTAACTGCCTATATTTCCATTTATTTTTAAAATATCGAAAAAAGCCGAAACACCCCAACTAGATAATTTAATTTTATATAAAAAATATTAACATTGTAGCAGTACATCTCAAATTTTTTTTAACAATTTTTATAAAAATTGAATTTAGTGACGACATCGCTTCATACAATTTGTATGGTAGTCACCTATACACAATATCAAAGAAGACTTAATAGTTTGATACTTCATCTCTAAACATTCAATATACATATACCATCATGCTGTTTTCATATTCCGGGTAGGAAAAAAAGACTGACCTCCATACTATCCTATCTTGACTACCTAGGTACATGTGTTGTATAGAAAACTAAATATCATAAAATAATAAATAATTTGTATTTATGGGTTTGGTACTTATTCTTCAACTATACATACTATCGCTGTCGACAGTTGGATCTCATGTGTTACATGCAACTAGTATTTTAACTAACTGTTTAATTATTAGGTATATGTACTTACCTAAATTAGATGTAAAACTGTAATGTATAGCTGATAGTCTTACTAAAAATTATAAATAAATGAATAGGTACTTGAAATCTTCGTTTTAGGAGACCCCTAAAACATAAATATTATATAATATAATGTCTTATTATTTCATGTTGATTTAGTTATAATAAAAAATGACAAATAAATGAGATTTTGTATGATATATTTATTTATTTTAATCTTCTTGTACATATAATTAGTACACTGGCGGGCTTATTGCCTGATGGCAATTTCTTCAACCAACCAACCAGGTAAATGTTAAATATACAAAACAATGCAGTGTGCTATGGCAATAATTTAATCACATTACAAAATAAATAAAGATAGTAGAAGAAAAGTAATAAAAAAAAGAAAAAAAAAACAAAAAACCAAGAAGATAGCATATAAGAACAAATCATAGCAATGATAGGAAGACTAAGGGATAAGGAAAGGAAGAGGAGAGATTATATTCATTTTCCATATCTATTTTATTCGTATTCAGTTGGTATATTAATAAGACAACGTCGTATAAGTGCGGAGATTAAAATTACATTTCTGATTATTAAAACATCTTCTTCTTCTTCAGCCTGTTCTTTTCCATTCTTAGACATAGGCCTCCCCCTAGATCCTCCACAACTCCCTGTCTTGGACACATTGCATGCATCTCCCTCCGGCACATTTCTTGATGTCATCAGACCTCCTTGCCTCGGGTCTGCCGATGCCTCTTCGGTTTGCTCTCGGTCGCCATTCTACGATCTTTTTGGTCCATCGTGAATCCTGGCATCTGGCAATATGCCCAGCTCCACTTAAGACCAGCGACCCTTTCCGCTACATCGGCTACTTTGGTTCTTTCTCTTATCATGACATTCTGAATTCTGTTCTGTTATTGAAATACTCAGCATCTTTTTCTCCATAGCTTTCTGTGTCACTAACAGCTTGTGCATTATTCGTTTTGCTAAGACCGATGTTTCCATTCCATTATAGTAAGCAATGGGAGAATTAATGCATCGAATAGCTTCTTTTTCAAATAATGGGAGTATATAATGCGTAAATTATTATAATATATATTATAACAGTAAATATTTGATCCGTATTTTTTGTATTACAAAAGTGTATACAACTTAATTATTTATTAATCTATAAAATAAAAATACGTTCCATAATAATTAATGATCATCCATTGTGCAAAATACTGCAAAAGAATGTCCACCGGGCCTTGTATTACCTAAGAGCAGTAATTATACAACAAACATGTTAATGGATTTCAACCATAAAGCAAATGATTGTTAAATAAATCAATAAGAAGTACCAATACTTGTATTTTATTATAGGCAGATAGATTCATAAATACCTCATGTGTGAGTATAAAGTCTTTTGTAGGCATAAGAGGCATATTATATAACCTGACTTTCAATAATAATTCATGGACTTATTAATTTATAAACTATTATGAATTAAAGCTGAACACTTTTTATAAATTGATAGTCAATCAAATGATTTTCATTTGCACTATCCTTTCACTACCTTCATGTAAAAATTCATACCTACTATTTAACGTTGAGATAATGAAGGTAGGCACCTAAAGATAATATTAGAGATTTTAGCCAATGGCAACATAACCCGTTTCTCTAGAATATTTTTTAAAAAAGCCTTCTTGTTTACTTAGATAATGTTTAAAAAATGATTCAGTGACTAACAACCGATAAAATTCTACATAATAAAATTTACTGTATGGATAATTTGGTGTTTTCATTTGGAGCCCAAATGAAATGAATATGAATTGTATTATTTAAGACTTCTTCGCTTCTTAGAGGCGAAATTTAGCGATTTTACACAAGGAATAAGTGAATAGGTACCTACTATTGTAATACAATAAACGTCGTGACCAAATCATGTGTCTAGATAGAAAAATGTGGGATTTGGTCCTCTCGGCCTACCCCACGAGGGACATGATGTTGGTACGTATATTACATTGTATTACAAAAAATAATTTAATTCTTTCGTTTCTTTCCTTTTAAGATGTCTTTAGATTAGACTATCAACCTTCTTAATAACGTTCAATAAGTAAGAAAACGATATTTTATTTACTGACCTGTGAGATTTTGAACAAGCTACAAAATGATTTCACAGTGAATTCTAGTTTTTTTGCCGTTGTTTCTACTATACCTCAATTATTATGTTTACCTGCAACATTTCTTCCCAAAGTATTCGTGACGTCCTGTCTATCCCTCTTGCCTTTTTTCACACACCACTTAAATCGTTTTCGTCTATTACTATGCGGGAAGCTTGTGGGTGGAGTGGATTTGATGCTTTGAAGATCCGAGAGCCGATGCGGTGTTACTCAAGGTACCACTTTTGGCCCGTTTTAGTGCTAGGGATCCAATTATAGACCGTCCGGAGGAATTCAGCTTGGTTTTAGCTATGACATTAATGGCAGCGGAATTACTCATGATTATACACGCAAATACACTATAAATTACTGTTCTTAACAAAATGACACGTCATATGATATTTCAGGCCTTCAATTTTCTATTAATATTTTTTGTATTTTTTAAGATTGCTAGAAAACTGGCGTCTACATTTTCTGAATTTGATTTAATTTCGAATAGGTATTTCAGAAAATATTATTTTACTTAGTTACTTCATCAGGACTTATAAGATACGATGATTGTGTGAGTGTTGATCAATAGTAGTAGGTGTTTGGCCAATATGATACATATCTATTAGTAATTAGATAGGTAGGTAGGTACTATGAAATTAGCCTTTCAAACAATAAGTACAAGTTATTATTATTTGGTGAACTTTTTAATAACCTTTTTTTTTCATAATAAGTGTAAGTTGCATTCTGAAATTTTAAAACTATTCGAAATACGAATTCGAATAAAATCATAGAGAAGAAGATTTTTTAAGATTTATTTTAAATTCATGTAGGTACTTATCTACTTATTTGTCCTATTACCATATGACAAGTAAGATGTTAGGAATTCGGTCATTTTCAAATTTATACATTAATTTTCGGATCATACCAAAGATTTCCATATAGGTAGGTAATAAATATACTAGATGAGTGAGTCATGGTATATCGCGCGTTTGACGTCTTGGTTGGCAACATATTTCAGTTTTCCATACATATCAACACTTCTTAGTCCTAGATAACTGTTTTCTAAATCTTAATAAACAACAGAGTGTTTTTTTCGACATATAAATCCAAAAACAATTCACATTAGTCGTTATTCGATGTGGTCTTGTTGTCAAAAGTCCCGCGCAAAAAATTCCTCACTTCGATCCATACAAAATTTGCTAACTGCAACATCTAGTATATTATATGAAAATCTATGCCTATTACCATATGACATAATATGACAAGTTAGATGTAAGATGTTCGAAATTCGAAACGAAATTTGCGGAGTCATTTTCAAATATATACCTACATTTTCAGATCATACCTAATCACAACCAACTCTACTTTGATGTTCGGAGCACGTAACGTTATCACAGCTGCATTTTTGTAGTAGGTATGGTATAAGTGTTGAAGAATCAGACTATAGATTAGTTAGGTTAGATTAGTAATGATGTAGTTGTTTAGTATGATAAACATAATAGAGTGGTTCATTTAACAGGTAGTAAGTATGGTTAACACGCAGAATAAAGAATATACCAACAGATTTAAGTAACAAATTATTGCGAACGCTTTGGTATTTTAATAGCCACAACGCTATATAATATATGTATAGGTAGGTTATAGGTACCTACCGGACACCGTCTCTGATGATTCGCTTACATTCACCAACATACATACATACATAAGTATATAATAATAATTAAACTTTTATGAATTTTGAAGCAAGATTGTTTGTGGAGTTGAAAGTCTGAAGATTAGGGTTGCCAGTAGGTACATTTAAAGGAATTGTAAATTAAATACCTACGTGCAAAAAATATTGCATTAATGTGATTAGTCGTAAATATAAATATTTAAATTAGATCCTCAATACATTAGATTATATTTAAGTAGAAAACATCTAGGCATAGGTATATCATCTTGTTTTTTGTTCGTTGCTCGGGTTGGTTGGAAGAGATTTCATTGTGGCAAAAAACCCTCTTTTGTGCACTTACTGTAAATTTATAAGCGGTATAGAATATTTTACACGTTTTTATAATTGACCGCCGCCGTGGCAGTTGAAATGCCGCTTGTTTTCTGTGCGGGTATCCTGGGTTCGATCCCCGGCAGAGGAAAAACTTATTTAAATTATTTCCTCGCGCAAATATTTCTTCCCTGGCCTGGAAACACTGGTAAGTTGGATGAAATTGCCTTTCGGCAATAAAGTCGCCACTCGCGCAGGGCGCAAGTTTGTGTTTATTATTATTGTTAATACGCGTACAGAGTAAAAATGTAAGTACCTAATATTAATAATTATAGATGATGGAAATATATTATATTATATTTCCGAGTCGAAACAAAATAATTCGAGTATCGAAAAATTAACCAGTAAAAGGGTCAAATAAAAAAAAATCGAAAACGTTTTTGGGTTAAAATTAGAAAAACAAATTCAGAAGACGGTCGATTTAAAATTGTAATTGATGTTTATAAAGACAATGTTAATAGCTTCAATAAAAAAGCTACCTATAATATGAAAAAATACCTATATTATAATATAAAAAATAATACAAAAGTTTGAGTATACTTTAGGCTTAAAGAAAAAAAATAGAAATACATAATTATATGACGTTAAAAAATCCTCCAACCACTGTTGAATTTTTATAGTAGGTAGTTGATATCAAGTGTCATATATACCTAATTATAAATTAGTTTTTGTTGTAGAACAAAAAAAATATGAATAAAGCCGTTCTTGTTTCTTCTGTAACTACGCGCGCTTTTAAATTGTCCATAGATGTGTTAAGATCGAATATTACGGAAAAAATAAACGGTAGGTACCTAGTCAAAATTTGAATTTCGAATATTGCATATTTTATGAACGTAGGTATGAAAGTTTCCTGGTTAGGAATATATACAGCCAATGCAATATATATTTATACAGCCATTATATTTATATAGCCGATGACAGGTCGTAAGCCCTGTAGGTGCCTTGATATCCCGGTTCTCCTACAGTAAATATTCCAACTTCGTCTCTATTGAGATAATTAAAAATCTGTTAAAAAATACCTTTGACTCCCGACAGGGAAAAAAATCCAATGTTTGCGCATATGCAATAATAAAAATATTCGATATATTTATACCTTAGATTATATTCTGATATTTTATACACTCTTTCTATTTCTTTTGTAATTATGATACGAAGTATTGCAATTCCGTCATAACCTTGAATTTTGTACGTAGGTATATATTAAATTAAATGAGAATTTTAACATGGGTGTTATAATATTTTAAAAATTATAATAAGAGAATTAGAATAGGAGTAGTCAATAAGATGATGTTTTTAATAGAAACATTAAAAATTATGACATTTTATGTGGTCGTAGAATTTGTAAAAAATATCGAAATAAAATTAATTAGACGAATCAGGTTTGTTATATTATGGTTGATATAAAAGTATACCTATAATCTAAAGTAATAAAGCAATCAATATGTTAGTGTGTGTGTGTGTGTGTGTATGTGTGTGTGTGTTTGTCTCACGCCTTTTGAAAAACCAAGAGCATCTAAAAATCTAATTTATGTGCGAACGTGTACCAGTATACCTGATGCAGTGTCACGCTAAAAATAATGCGATAAAAATGCTGAATTTTAAAGATATTTCAATAATTATTTTTTTCATACAAAATTTTCCAAGTCATATATGTCAAAAAAGTGTACATTTTGCACGCAAATATCTGTTAGTTTAAAAGTTAGAAGTACGTATTTACACGAAAAAAATATATTTTCAAGTATAAATTAGCTTTTAAATGAAAAACATGGTGAATATTTTGTCTAATTATAATGTTTAACTTATTTTTAAAGTAAGCGTTTTGTACAAATGTACATATAACCCAGCCATTTTAATATCTTTTCATACGATATTTAATTTTCCTACCGAATGAATATGTTCTTTAAAATAATATACCTTTGAAATAAATGTGATTATGAAATAATAAAATGAAACACAAGACATTACAGCAAGTTTTAAGACATATATTGTAAAAGTCTGTTAATTATTAGTAAAGATATAGGCGTAATAAAATTGCATAATTTGCTAAAAATATTTGATTTTTCTGACAATTTTCATTTTTATGGCATCGAACAAACCAATGTAGGTACCTACATATTCAAAAAATGTCTCCATAACATTTGATATTTTTCACATGTTGGAACATGGTTACTATGGTAACGGACACATTCTGATATTCAAATAAAATTTGTTATAAATCGAATTCGAATTAATTTAGAACATCATTGTAGGTAGGTACCTACATACCTAATACTTACTACTTAAAAACCAAGAATATACTGATTTTGTATAGGAAAATTATTAAACTATTTTAGGTTAACTACAATACACATTCAATATACCTACAAACTATTTCCTATAGTGAAATTCTTCTTTTTTCTATGTAGACCTTTGGGTGATTTTTTCTACAAACTATTTCTTGGGGTTTAAATCTTCTTCCTCTTCTTTTGTGAAGTCATTTGGGACAGTTCATAAATAAACTATTTCCTATAGTCTAATTTTTCTTTTTCTTAATTTATGTAGACCTTGGGTGAGTTTTTATACAATCTATTTCCTATAGTCTTATTCGTCTTCTTCTTCCTTTATGTAGACCTTTTGGTTAGTTTTTAAACAAACTATTTTTAAACAAACTATCCTTTAGTCTAATTCTTCGTTTTCTTATTTTATGTAGATGTTGTGTGAATTTTATATAAAATATTTCCTATAGTTCAATTCATCTTCTTCTTCTTTTATGAAGATATTTTGGTCAGTTTTTTATATAATACATTTCCTAATGTATAATTCTCCTATTTCATCTTCTATGTAGACCATTGGGTCAGTTTTTATTACAAACTATTTGTTATAGTTTTATACTTCTACTTCTTTTTTTATTTAGTCTTTTGGGTTAGTTTTATGTCTAATAGTATATTGTAACGAAATATTATAAACAACATGCATACTTGATGAAAATACATAAAAACGAATGGGATGTGACCAACACTAGAATCTTCTCATTACTTTTGTTCAATCAAATTTACACCATTTATTATATCATCATATATTGCTTAATTTTCAATAACTACACATTTCATTTTGATGACAATATATAAAAAATCGGGGTTGTGGCCATTGCTGGATCATATCTATTTGATCCAGCATATATATTCATATTAAATTTATATTCATATTAAAAATATAAAGTTTATATTCATATTAAAAACTATTTAACATAGCTTAAGTCTTCTTCTTCTGTAATGTAGACTTATGTGTCAGTTTTAAGTCTATCAGTTTTATTGTGCAAAACTATAATTAACTATATGCACACTTGACGAAAAATATAAAAACGAATGGGATGGGACCAACACTAGAATATTTTCAGTCCTTTTGTTTAATCAATTTTTAAACCATTTCCCATCATCCAAAATTACTAAATATTTAAAACACATTATTTGCGTTCGATGACAATATATAAAAATAGGGGTTGTGGCCAAATCCAAACTCTTTACGACGTTGTCTTTTTATAATAAGTCATATTTAAAATCATTTCCCATAGTCCATGCGTGCAGAAATTGTATGTGCTTATATATAAAAGCAAATGGATTGTGGCCATCACTTTAAGATTTTACACCGCTTAAACTCAATTAAATTATACTTTTCATACTACGGTTAAAAAAAATTATGTGTGACAATATTATGTAGGTATATAAACGATTGCTTATTCCTTCACTAATTTACATTCTTGGCCAACGGCGGGACATAAAAGCTAGTGCTAATATAAAACATACACACGAGGGAAAAGAAAGAAGTGAAAATATATGTAGGTATAATAACGACTATGCAAAATATCAGTCAAGTATATTATTTTGAATTTTATAAAATCCAGATGATATCGTTATTATGCAATTAATACAATTCCTAAACAAACGTGTGACACAATGCAGGGCCATCATGTAGGAAAAATGGCGCCAAAAAGACCAAAATAATGTTGCCTTACCTTACCACAAATTTAAATACATCGAAATATCGCGCAATTAACACGGTATTGAAAACTCTGCAATAATAATTGATTTTTATTATGTTATTGAGAAAAAAATGGGTATTAAGAAATATTACTTATTAATACATATCATCACGGCATATCCCACACACCAGCCTCACCACACCTATAAACAGACAAATTATAAAAAAATTAACTATTGGAACCTCTACCGTCGCGTCGGGCGCCGTAAAGAAATGTGAAAAAGTTTGCTTAGGTATGTTAGGATTGTATGTTCTTACTTTTTTAATATTTAATGCAATTTGCTCACGCGATTCGAAATAATATCTACATACAATCCAAACCAACCTTTTCTTCTTTTTTTTAAAAAAGATATACCTATTTGGTATGACGCGTTAGTCAAGCGTTAAACAATCTCTCGACCTGTCCTAACTTGACGTCTATGAAATTAAGGTGTAATAAAGATATTCACCGTTTATAAGTAAAGTTTTTCGTTAATCACGCTCCATTACCAGGTATAACCTAATATCTTGAACGAGCTTCCGGTTGCGCAAAGAGCAAATTTGTGTCTTTTTTCTTCGTTGGTTTACGTGCAAATCGCCCCCTTTCTCGGCTAAAAGTTCAAGATATTTGGCTATAACTTTACAAAAGATAGTTTACGTTTTTAAGTAAGACGGCATATGTATAAAGTTTTTTGAAAATATTGAACATCCACAGGAAACATTGCATCTAGATACGTCCCTGTAATCTTGCATTAGATATTCGTATCAATAAAAATATTTAGCATAATAAAACATTTTATGATAGCAATATCAACAGTCTATTTTCCCACATCCTAAATAAAAATTTATTGAAGTGTCACTTTTGCAACATTCAATGTATTATGTGAGTGAAATATGGACGTGATAGAAAAATGGCGGGTGTTATAAAAATAACGGGTACCTGTACGAAATTAATTAAAAATTGGTATGCATATTTGAATGTAATATTCTTAAAATCATGAGAATATTTCAGTTAAGTAGGAATTTAAAAAAATGTGAAATCAAGTCATTCCACTTTCCACTATTTCATTGTAGTGGAGAGTTAACACTTGCCAGAGTTAACAGTAGAACGACATATTACTTCAGAGTCGAAGGAAACTACATAGGCAAACATTCCTAAAAATCTACTAAAAACCATGTATTTGGATTTTCAGATGGTATATGAAAGTCTACTTAAATAAGCAGGTACATTTTTTTTATTATTGATACTTACCAAAAATACAAAATTACAATATAAGTACAAAAAAATAAATATCAGAAAAATTAAAATTATTACAGATCAAATATATGGGTTGATCACATACAATCACAACATATGATCTTGTATTTTTTGCTTCGTTAGGTAATATAACTTTTTATTTTATCATTCCTGAAAAAAACAGGTTTGACCTAACACAAGAAGAAAAAGATGAACATATTTTAATAAAAAAATATAATAATTTATTTGCTATCTCCACTTAAGAATAGGAACAGAAATAATTGTTGAACTTACAATTTAGTTGTTGTGAAGTGCCTACCATGTTTTGAGTTCCTCCAATCATCTGTTGTTCTATTAGCTTTTTCACACAGCTATAGGTAATTTAATATAAGTTCGTCGCTTTCGCAGTCATTATTTGGTGTGAGAGATAATTATGATGTGATTACACTGGTGTAAAAGAGAAAATGTGTGTGCAATGTGTGTCTATTATTATATGATCTCTTTCACACTTAATGTATTCTGTCGTGTGTGCTCATTCTTGGTGACATTGTAAGAATTCGTTAAACTGTACCATTTTGTGGAGCGTTATCTCGCATAGGTATAACGTGTCTATATATAAAATGTCATTGCACGACACGATTTCGGTGAACGGCGCACACACCAATATTTGACATTATAAATGGTAAAAATTTAATTGACGAGATTGTTAATTCGCTAAAATTCGTTAGTAAATATTTTAATATAAACTGAAATGTTGGTATCAGGTGGATTGTATAAGTAAGTATTATAATTTCTTGTTTATCTGTTTTGTGTCCAGTATCCAACGATTATTGTCACATATAAATAGCGGCTAGTCACGAGTTGTTATCGGGGCACTCAGCCACTAAGAGGTTCCATGCATTATCGTCGAGAAAAGCATTCGACTTTTATCATCATCATCCTCCTATCTGCCGATATGTGAAGGAAGTCAAAGGAGCTTCGCAGAGTATTGGGTTAATGCAAAGACAAAAAAAAACGTATAAACCACAGATAGCCTTTTAGAATGTAAAACAAACAACGATTCGTGGGGCGCATTGGTAAGCATTTTTTATTAGGGCTGAATTAAATATTTTAATTTATATTAAAATTGTTCAGCTTCCTATCGAGTAGACTTTTGGCGTATCCCAGGGTACAGCTCGCGGAGCCTGTCTACTCTGCGTGCTCCATTTTTATTATTACTAGTTGCATGTAACACAAGAGATCCAACTGTCGATAACTATAGCATGTAAAGGTATGAAACTAAATAAATTATCGAATATTTAGAGATATTTTGTTTTCCTATACAAAACATGTATGTCAGGATAGGATAGTGTGAAAACAATAATAGAAAAGAGTGGAAGCACAATTCTAATCCGGTGCCTCTTTTATTCAATTTATGTAATATATTTATTCAATTTACAAGTGCAGTTGTGCCATAAAACATCCTTTAAAATACTACTTTACATATTTTGTAATTTAGTACTTTGAAAATTTTTGTTATACTGCAAAGATAGTCCACACTCACAAACAGCTCATATTATGACCTAATTCAAGATGAAGAAGTAGGTATATAAGATATATTTTTTTGTAATCATTTTTTAAAGTAAATGTGTTGAATTAACTCGTCATTTTTCAATCTTTTGAACTTGTTTAAAAACTCAACTCCAAAGATTTTTCAAAATATATTGGAAATATTAAAAAAAATTCACATCTTAAACAGTATTACCTTTCATACTTATGAAATTCCATTAAGTCTAGGTGGTTTCGCCAATTTATTGATGAGGAGGTCAAGTGACGGAATGTACCAAGTGGCTGGATTGGATTTCAGTTGAATAAATTCCGCCTCCCCATAATCCAGTAGTTATGCCCCTTTCCTACCTACTTACATAGTCAATCTCCAATATTCCATCCGCAAAAATAACATCATCGCCGCACAGTAGTGGATGCATTAATTCTTGAGTATCAATCTGAACTTCATATAAGTTCCGCGTCGCTCCGTCTGAGTGAAAATTAGCTTATCGTTCGGGGGCTCACGGAGGGAGAGTTAAACCACGCTATGAAACATCTGAAGAAAGGAAAAGCTGCTGGTGCGGACGACATCCTGCCTGAATTTATTATTTTCCTTGGCAAGAGAGCGAGAACTTGGCTTGTGACATTCTTTTCACTGGTCATGACTACAGGAAGGCTCCCAAAGGCATGGCTGGAGGCTAAGGTAATAGCAGTGCTCAAACCAGGAAAACCGGCGCAAGACCCGAAAAGCTACAGGCCCATATCTCTTCTATCCGTAATCTTTAAGCTCTTCGAGAGAGTTTTGACGGGAAGACTCACACCCATAATAGAGAAACACCTACCACCGGAACAGGCGGGCTTTAGGGAGGGAAGAAGCACCTGCGAGCAAGTAGTTGCACTGACAACCCACATAGAGAACGGCTTTGAACAGGGAAGGAAGTCCGGACTTGTCCTCCTAGACCTAACGGCCGCTTACGACACCGTGTGGAAGAGGGGCTTATTGCTTAAGATGGCTAGAATTCTGAAATGCAGAAAAACCATCAAACTCTTGGACGCTATGATGACCAACAGGAGAATCACGGTGCATTTGAATGGAAATATTAGCAAACAAAAGATTCTGCAAAATGGACTTCCACAGGGCTCAGTGCTCTCCCCAGTACTGTTCAACCTATACACAGCAGACGTCCCAGAAACGAAAGCAAGAAAGTTCACATACGCGGATGACATGGCGATAGTGATGCAGGCAAACACATTTGAGGAGACGGAAGCCACCCTGAACGAGGACCTGATAACTCTTGATGACTACTTTGAGCGCTGGCATCTGAGACTGAATCCCAGAAAGACCACAGCTATGGCCCTCCATCTCAACAACCAGCAAGCAAATAGGACTCTAAATGTGTCCCTTAAAGGCGAAAGAATCCCAAATGAAGCCTGCCCACGATATCTTGGAGTAAAGCTGGACAGGTCCTTAACTTACAAACACCACCTCGAATCTGTACGAAATAAAATAAAATCCCGGAACAATATAATTTCAAAACTAGCCGGAACGTCCTGGGGTTGTGCAGCGCAGACGCTGAAAACATCAGCTATGGCTCTAGTGTACAGCACTGCTGAATACTGCTCCCCGGCTTGGGCCAGAAGCTCGCACTGCAACAAGATAGACACAGAACTCAACAAGACTATGAGGACGATCACCGGAACGGTGAGGCCTACCCCTCTCCCCTGGCTTCCAGTTCTGTCTAACATAGCCCCCCCTGAGCTTCGCAGATCCATGGCAACTGTTAACTTGATGGACAAGATAAGAAAGAACCCATCACTACCAGCTCATCAAGACATCTTCCAACATCCCGCCAGACGACTGAAGTCCAGAAGACCAATATGGACCATGGAAGATGTTAATTACAACATAAAAAGTGCATGGAAACAGAGATGGACAAGCGCGGAATGCCACAACAAGTCCCTGATTGAGGATCCCACAGTGCAAGTCCCTGGCTTCAACCTGCCTAGAAGACTTTGGGTTCAACTCAACAGAATCCGTACAGGCCAGGGGTGCTGTAACTACCTTCTCTGGAAGTGGGGGAAAAGAACCTCTCCCAATTGCGAATGCGGAGCGGAGACTCAGACGGTGGCACATTTGGTGGGGGAGTGCACCTTACACGGATTCGAGGGAGAGATGGAGGACATCCACAGACTCGTCCCAACGGCGGTCGACTGGCTATTGACAGCAGAGTTTCGACTTTGAGCCAAGCAGTGCCGATGCCATACGCAAAGTAAAGTAAGTAAGCTTATCGTTCACGCGTCCGTTCCGCTTTAATAAAACATTTATCATCCCGCTAACATTAAAACCTATCTGTGCTTGTGTTCAGGGCCGGATAAATCATAGAACAATCAGGAACAAGAAGTCAGGGCGGTTGTCTTAAAAAGGGCGCTTAAAATTCTAAAATTTCAATCATATAAATCAAAAATTCGTGGGTATGGTGCTCGGTTTTCTTTGCGTACCCGGATAGAGGCTCGGCATGATGGTGTGTATGTAAAAAATCCCGCGATGTGATTTTACATAATTTTAAATTGTTCTACATTTAAAATTCAAATATAGGGGGGGCGGATTCAAATATATTGCTACGGGCGCATAAACACGTTTGTCCGGCCCTGCTTGTGTTTACTCAATTTAGAAGTGGTTTCTTAATCTCCATCACCAGGAGCTGAGAGGAATGTTCCAGAGTCCTTCAGCCTTCCACTACATATATCTGGTTTGAGTCATTTGCGCATTCCGTTATAATTTGTCTCTTCCAAACATCGGTTAAGCCACGCATCCATTAAAACCTCAAACAGACAAAGTAATATCAATTCAGCAACATTCAAAAAATATTAAATTAGGCATCCGCCACAACACTAGGTTATTTTTTTGAAAAATATTTGCTCTTATTCAGAAAAATAAAATTGATTGAATATAATAAAATTATCCGATCCGATCCTGTATTCAATCTTAAGTCGGGTCCCAAATCAAGAGTATGTATGCAGGTATTGCGATAAGGCAAAGGCGGGTCAATCCGCTACCCGAAAACCCTTTTAAAGGGTTCATCTTAATCTACTCTCAGTCATAATAATTATACTCTAATCGTTATAAAATTATATATCGGTTGCTTTGTGACATGCAACCCTCAACGGGTCGTTGAAATTTGTATCTTGATTAATTGGCCTCATAATACACAAGGTTTGGAACAAGTATTCTTCGATACATTTGATCTGTTTCACACTTTGTAATAATATTTGATATTTTTACTATCCAGTTCTTGGATAGTAAAAAGATTGAAAAAATATAGTAAAAAGATTGGGGATGAACAGAGCACTTAGTTCTATAACGTTCCCTATGGAGTGGGGTAGGTGACTGCGACTTTTCCTCTTCTTATCCAGTTCTTGGGGTATGAAATATGGTAATGGTAGTCCTTGTGTTATCTGATGAGCAGCCGTTACGGGGATAAGGAGAACTAAAGTCTTATAACGTTCCTAATAGATTGGGGCAGGAGACCTCAGATCGTCTGATACTATGTTGTAGTGTAAAATAATGGTTTTAAGTTATGAATTCGCAATACTTAAGGTTATTTATTTTATTGCATTTTATCAACTAGTACCTATCATGCTGAGATTGTATTCTGAAATCTTCATCACAATGTATCTGAGTGTGTGTTGTGTACTTAGTGCTAATGTACAGCGCGCGGCGTGTTTATTACTTTGTCAATTATAGACTAAAGACGGTACTCTTGTCTTGGTTTTGTAAATGTAGTCTTGGACTTTGTCTTCAGAGACTTTTGATGAACACTTCTTCATGTGTCATGTCAGGTCACCCCGACGTTGACGACCACCATAGAGAAAGCCTCGCCTCAGCGGTTTAATCCCGGATGTTTCGCAGCCAGGAAAGCTGCCTTCCCCTTCATGACAAGCTGAAGGATGGCATATTTTTCACCTCACTACTACTATGATATTGTTTTTTTTGCGTTAATCTTTTTCTTATTCTGAATTTTTTTTAAATAAATTAATAATGTCGATTGAAAATCTATTTGACTTATATCCCGAGTTTGAACATATTATTGAAGTATGTTAGTGACTGTGTTGAGAGGTTCGGTCGATGGTATTCATCAATTAGGCAAATGTCGTCGTGTTATCGAATGAAATAAAATTGAGGTCCGTGAGATAAAGCCTCCAATCATTTGGACCACTTAGTGTCGTGTAACCATCCCATCTTTCTCTGATAAAATACACCTTTATTCCACGAATATGTAACTACCTACATGTTTATCTCTTGTGAGGGTCCGGGGTAAATGTCAATTCTGTGTGGGAGACAACATTATGCACAGGTATTTCTAACCTAATTTTAATAATAACCATCATGGAACAGTATAATAGCGTCGTTTTGCGAGGCACTACGACTCTAGGGCGTTGAAAATAAAACTGATTTTCACAAAAAGAAAACTATTGTTCAAATACTTCAAGATAAACTTCAATATTGACTTATAGACCTGACAATTATTGATTTCAACATACCAATCACACGAACAAGGCACACCTCAACGTTCTTTTTAGGTAAAAGAAAACACTAACGCCACTCAGAATTCGCCACTGTACCGGTGTTTTACCACTTATAATAATTTGGAAAGGATCAGGAGGGTTACTCAGTACTCATGACACATTCTTAATACGATCTTAGCTTGCCTTAATCTTAAAAGAGTATAAATCAGTACTCGATCCTAATCCAATATTCATCTTTCTCTACATTTAATCATGAAAATTTGTTGATATCTACGTTTAGTATGAAATTTTCTCGAATTGTTGTGTAACTTCATAGTATTATTTAATTAAATTTAACCTCAAAGATTGCTAAAATCTGAAGCTAATCTTAATTTTACTGTAATCATCTTCATGAGTAGCCCTGCAGGTCCGTGGACATGTTCTGTATATCCAGGATCCTTTTCAGGAGCCACATTAGACAGGAATAATTCATTGTTTTGTTACCAGAAGTGAGTACCTACATGTAAGATGAAATCAAAGGTGGGATGATTAAGTTACAATTACTTATGTTATTCTTATTTATTACTAGCTTTTATGTCCCGCCGTTGGCCAAGAATGTAAAATTTTGAAAGAAAAAGCAATCGTTTTTATAATATTGTCACCCAATTATTTTGCAATATCAGACTATGAAAAGTGGTTTGAAATTTCATTGAGTTTAAGTATTGTAAAATGTTCAAGTGATGGCCACAACCCATTCTTTTTTATATATTGCTATAAAGTGTGAATGAAGTATAATATTTATACAATTTCTGCTCGCATGGACTATGCGTAATGGTTTTAAATATGACTGCTTATCAACGTTGTAAAGAGATTGGTTTGGCCACAACCCCCATTTTTAAATATTATCATCGAAAACAAATTGTAATGTGTACCTATTAATAATTTAGTAATTTTGGATGTTGGGATGTGGTTAAAATTTGATTACAAACGTAGGTACTGAAAAGATCTAGTATTGGTCACTTCCCATTCGTTTTTATATTTTTTCATCAAGTGTGCATTATATTTTTGCTCAATTTGACTGAAAGTCTTCATTAACGAAGAAGAAGAAGACTTGAACTATAGTAAATAGTTTTTAATTTGAATATAAATGTTGTGAAGAGTTCAGTAATGGCCACAACCCCCATTCTTTAAATATTAATTATTCAAAATAGGATGATATAAATGGTTTAAATTTAATTAAACAAAAGTATTGAAAAGATTCTAGTGCAGGTTATATCGTCACATCCCATATCCCATTCATTTCATATGTATTTTCATCAAGTGTGCATATCGTTAATAATATTTCTGCACAATAGACTATTAGACTTAAAACTAACCCAAAAGACTAAATAAAAAAGAGAAAAATAAGTATAAGACTATAAGAAATAGTTTGTATAAAAAACTATTCCAATGGCCTACATAAAATAAGTAAAAATACATATACCTAATAGAAGAATTAGACTATTGGAAATAGATTGTATAAAAGCTCACCCAAAGGTCTACAAAAAAGAAGAAGAAGAATATTTAGACTATTGGAAATAGTTTGTATAAATACTGACCAAAAGGTCTACATAAAAGAAAATGAATAAGACTATTGGAAATAGTTTGTATTAAAACTCTCCCAAAAGTCTACGTACTTAAATGAAGAAGAATAATAATTAGACTAAAGGAAATAATTTTTATAAAAAAATGACCCAAATGTATACATAAAAGAAGAAGAAGATGAATTAGACAGTAGGAAATAGTTTATATAAAAACTGCCCTAAAGGTCTACATAAAATTAAGAAGAAAAAGAATTAGACTCCAGGACCCGCCGCTTCAGGCCCTTCAGTACCTCCCGTCCCTTGAATCCCTCATTACGTCCCTTCCCATCAGGCCCTTCAGTACCTTCCGTCCCTTCAGGCAGTTTTATACCTCCCGTCCCTTCAGGCCCTTTAGTGCCTCCCTTCCCTTCATTACATCCCGTCCCATCAGTCGGTTAAGAAAAGTTTAAATCCAGAAACCATCCTGGAAGAACCGCGAAGAGATGAAAGAAGCTTCTTTTCCCAGGATGCTCTACTTAATAGGTAAAATGACTAAATACACGAAGAAGAAGAAAAAAGTTTAAACCCAGATACCTGCGAAGAGATGGAAGGACAGTTGGACCTTCTTCTCCCAGGATTCTTCAACTTCATAGGTAAAATAACCAAAAATACACGATGAAGAAGAAGAAGAAGAAATAAGTTTAAATCCAGATACCTGCGAAGAGATGGAAGGAAAATTGGACATTCTTCTCCCAGGTTAGTCCACCTTCAAAGGTAAAATGACCAAATAGACGATGAAGAAGAAGAAGAAAAAAGTTTAAATCAAGGAAACCTGCGAAGAGATGGAAGGAAAATTGGACCTTCATCTCCCAGGATAGTTCATCTTCATAGGTAAGATGACCAAGTACACGTTGAAGAAAAAGAAGAAAAAAGTTTATATGCAGAACCCGTCCTGGAAGACCTGTGAAGAGATGGAGGGACAGTCGGACCTTCTTTTCCCAGGATACTCCCCCTTCATAGGTAAAACGACCAAATACACGAAGAAGAAGAAGAATAAGAAAAAAGTTTAAATTCAAAAACCATCCTGGGTATACGCTCGACAATTCACCAAAATTTCATTATAATCGGACATACGGTTGATAAATAAATAAATAAAATAATTTTCCTATAGGAAATCAGTATAGGTATATTATTGTTGATTTGTAAGTAAATAGTATTAGGTAGGTACCTACCTACAACAACCTTCTAAATAAATTCGATTCCTAACAAATTTTATTTGAATATCACATTCTTTCTGTAGCCATGGAAACGATTCGAACACGTAAGTAATATCGAATGGTTCGGATACATTTTTTGAATATGTAGGTACCTACATTGGTTTGTTCGATGCCATAAAAATGAAAATTGTCAGAAAAATCAAATATTATTTACAAATTATGCAATTTTATTATGCCTATATCTTTACTAATAAATAACACATTTTTACAATATATGTCTTAAAACTTGCCATAATGTCTTGTGTTTCATTTTATTATTTCATAATTACATTTATTTCAAAGGTTTATTATTTTCAAGAACATATTCATTCGGTGGGAAAATGAAATATTGTATGAAAAGATATTAAAATGGCGGCGTTTATGTACAAAAGGGCTTACTTTAAAAATAAGTTAAACATTATAATTATACCAAATATTCACCATGTTTTTCACTTAAACGCTAAGTTATACTTCAAAATATATTTTTTTTGTGTAAATACCTACTTCTAACTTTTAAACTAACAGATATTTGCGTGCAAAATGTACACTTTTTTGACAGATATGACTTGGAAAATTTTGTATGAAAAAAATAATTATTTAAATATTTTTAAAATTCAGCATTTTTATCGCATTCTTTTTAGCGTGACACTGCATCAGGTATACAGGTACACGTTCGCACATAAATTAGATTTTTAGATGCTCTTGGTTTTTCAGAAGGCGTGAGACAAACACACACACACACACACACACACACACACATACACACACACACACACACACACACACAAACACTAACATTTTGATTGCTTTATTACTTTAGATATTGTTAAATATTTATTATTGCATGTTGTCCATTTTTTTTAAATCTAAAGTAATAAAGCAATCAAAATGTTAGTGTTTGTGTGTGTGTATGTGTGTGTGTGTGTGTGTGTGTTTGTCTCACGCCTTCTGAAAAACCAAGAGCATCTAAAAATCTAATTTATGTGCGAACGTGTACCTGTATAGCTGATGCAGTGTCACGCTAAAAATAATGCGATAAAAATGCTGAATTTTAAAAATATTTAAATAATTATTTTTTTCATACAAAATTTTCCAAGTCATATCTGTCAAAAAAGTGTACATTTTGCACGCAAATATCTGTTAGTTTAAAAGTTAGAAGTAGGTATTTACACAAAAAAAATATATTTTGAAGTATAACTTAGCGTTTAAGTGAAAAACATGGTGAATATTTGGTATAATTATAATGTTTAACTTATTTTTAAAGTAAGCCTTTTGTACATAAACGCCGCCATTTTAATATCTTTTCATACAATATTTCATTTTCCCACCGAATGAATATGTTCTTGAAAATAATAAACCTTTGAAATAAATGTAATTATGAAATAATAAAATGAAACACAAGACATTACGGCAAGTTTTAAGACATATATTGTAAAAATGTGTTATTTATTAGTAAAGATATAGGCATAATAAAATTGCATAATTTGTAAATAATATTTGATTTTTCTGACAATTTTCATTTTTATGGCATCGAACAAACCAATGTAGGTACCTACATATTCAAAAAATGTATCCGAACCATTCGATATTACTTACGTGTTCGAATCGTTTCCATGGCTACAGAAAGAATGTGATATTCAAATAAAATTTGTTAGGAATCGAATTTATTTAGAAGGTTGTTGTAGGTAGGTACCTACCTAATACTATTTACTTACAAATCAACAATAATATACCTATACTGATTTCCTATAGGAAAATTATTTTATTTATTTATTTATCAACCGTTTGTCCGATTATAATGAAACTTTGGTGAATTGTCGAGCGTATGCCCAGGATGGTTTTTGGATTTAAACTTTTTTCTTATCCTTCTTCTTCTTCGTGTATTTGGTCGTTTTACCTATGAAGGGGGAGTATCCTGGGAAAAGAAGGTCCGACTGTCCCTCCATCTCTTCACAGGTCTTCCAAGACGGGTTCTGCATATAAACTTTTTTCTTCTTTTTCTTCAACGTGTACTTGGTCATCTTACCTATGAAGATGAACTATCCTGGGAGATGAAGGTCCAATTTTCCTTCCATCTCTTCGCAGGTTTCTGGATTTAAACTTTTTTCTTCTTCTTCTTCATCGTCTATTTGGTCATTTTACCTTTGAAGGTGGACTAACCTGGGAGAAGAATGTCCAATTTTCCTTCCATCTCTTCGCAGGTATCTGGATTTAAACTTATTTCTTCTTCTTCTTCTTCATCGTGTATTTTTGGTCATTTTACCTATGAAGTTGGAGAATCCTGGGAGAAGAAGGTCCAACTGTCCTTCCATCTCTTCGCAGGTATCTGGGTTTAAACTTTTTTCTTCTTCTTCGTGTATTTAGTCATTTTACCTATTAAGTAGAGCATCCTGGGAAAAGAAGGTTCTTTCATCTCTTCGCGGTTCTTCCAGGATGGTTTCTGGATTTAAACTTTTCTTAACCGACTGATGGGACGGGATGTAATGAAGGGAAGGGAGGCACTAAAGGGCCTGAAGGGACGGGAGGTATAAAACTGCCTGAAGGGACGGAAGGTACTGAAGGGCCTGATGGGAAGGGACGTAATGAGGGATTAAAGGGACGGGAGGTACTGAAGGGCCTGAAGCGGCGGGTCCTGGAGTCTAATTCTTTTTCTTCTTAATTTTATGTAGACCTTTAGGGCAGTTTTTATACAAACTATTTCCTATTGTCTAATTCATCTTCTTCTTCTTTTATGTATACATTTGGGTCATTTTTTTATAAAAATTATTTCCTTTAGTCTAATTATTATTCTTCTTCATTTAAGTACGTAGACTTTTGGGAGAGTTTTAATACAAACTATTTCCAATAGTCTTATTCATTTTCTTTTATGTAGACCTTTTGTTCAGTATTTATACAAACTATTTCCAATAGTCTAAATATTCTTCTTCTTCTTTTTTGTAGACCTTTGGGTGAGCTTTTATACTATCTATTTCCAATAGTCTAATTCTTCTATTAGGTATATGTATTTTTACTTATTTTATGTAGACCATTGGAATAGTTTTTTATACAAACTATTTCTTATAGTCTTCTACTTATTTTTCTCTTTTTTATTTAGTCTTTTGGGTTAGTTTTAAGTCTAATAGTCTATTGTGCAGAAATATTATTAACGATATGCACACTTGATGAAAATACATATGAAATGAATGGGATATGGGATGTGACGATATAACCTGCACTAGAATCTTTTCAATACTTTTGTTTAATTAAATTTAAACCATTTATATCATCCTATTTTGAATAATTTTCAACACCTAATATTTAAAGAATGGGGGTTGTGGCCATTACTGAACTCTTCACATTTATATTCAAATTAAAAACTATTTACTATAGTTCAAGTCTTCTTCTTCTTCGTTAATGAAGACTTTCAGTCAAATTGAGCAAAAATATAATGCACACTTGATGAAAAAATATAAAAACGAATAGGATGTGACCAATCTTTTCAGTATCTACGTTTGTTTAATCAAATTTTAACCACATCCCAACATCCAAAATTAATAAATTTTCAATAGGTACACATTAGAATTTGTTTTCGATGATAATATTTAAAAATGGGGGTTGTGGCCAAACCAATCTCTTTACAACGTTGATAAACAGTCATATTTAAAACCATTACGCATAGTCCATGCGAGCAGAAATTGTATAAATATTATACTTCATTCACACTTTATAGCAATATATAAAAAAGAATGGGTTGTGGCCATCACTTGAACATTTTACAATACTTAAACTCAATCAAATTTCAAACCACTTTTCATAGTCTGATATTGCAAAATAATTGGGTGACAATATTATAAAAACGATTGCTTTTTCTTTCACAATTTTACATTCTTGGCCAACGGCGGGACATAAAAGCTAGTAAATAATAAACAAAAGAATCATTAAGAAGGTGTATTTTATGCATTACAAGAATTTATGATAAAATTATTAATTAATATAAATTGAAGAAAATAACACAATACTAGGTAGACTTAATAATTTGGTGTTATTTGTATGTCTATTCAAAAAAAATAAATACATAAACAATAAAGAAGGTAAACCGAGAATAAAAACGATTTATGAAGCAGAGTTCCGTTGAGAAATCTTATTTCTTTATTTTTTAATGGTAAGTCTGGTTTTAAAGTCTATTTTTTTTTATTTATCATATTTTTTGGAAGAAATTTTTATTGCCGCTTGGCAAAACATTCAGCACTTTTACAGGGTGCAAAGAAGTGTTCATTTTTATGATTATTATTAGGTACCTGCTTTGACAAATCGGTTCTACGTATCAACGGCGATCTTTGAATTTAGTAGATACCACAGGCGCTTAATGCTGTTGATCCTGCCCTGTTGAGATCCGAGAATTTTTATAATCGCCTTAGTTCAAGAATATATTTTTAACATCCAATTTGTCGTTAAATGGACCAATAAATATGATGTGTCAATAAAGAGGGGCACTGTATTGAATATCAAAACAATTTCTATACTTTCGTGCTGGGAGCCCATCTTGATTAATGGATCGGCCTCATGTTTCGATTGAAATCGTGACTCTAGTCTGAGAGATGTTCTCTGTAGTCTGTTTGAGCGTGATCTTGTGATTCTCGTGGGTACGTTGGTACCACATCCTCTAAGACAGGTACCTACAGAGTTTTGAAGCCATTCGTAGTTTATCATTTTCTTGACAACGCGTTCATCGTGGTGCACATCTGGAATAGGCACTTCAAAATATTCGTCAAAATTAAACTCTCAAGTTTCTTGAAATTGTCAGCTAAGTGTTGAAATCGCGATTAGAATAGATTCGAGGAATCGATTCATAAAATCGGTTGCTTAGAGGTAATGTTCTGTTTTATACTAATGAATACTATACCAACAAATTTAATTCAAAGTAGGTACAAGCAATTTTTACACTAAAACTTGTAAAACACTGAAATAAATAAAAGAAGAATCAAACAAACACCGCTGTGCCAAATTAATAGAATTGTTAGGAAACAGTACTAGGTACTTACTGAAAAAGCATGAGCCGTGGCCAACACTCAACTCTCCAATACATAGTAAGTGTACGTTTCTTCTTCTTGAAAGGTTGACAATCCCTAAATGCATTATGATGAAGTATATTTCTTTTAGATTACTAAACAAATATTCGTTTCCCAGAGAACAAGTTTTCATAATACACCATATATACAAAAATATTGTTACGAAACTCATAGTATGTACCTACTATCTACACGATACATGTTGAGAAATAGACGAAAAAAGATGAGAATGTATGAGACAATGCATGAATATTGATGAGGCGATGGATACGTTATAGATAGAAGAATGTGGCGTTCGGATCTTTCTGCCTACCCCGCGAGGAAGATGGAATGATAGTATGTATATAGATGTAAATAAATACTATTTCATTCATATTAGCAGTGGAGAATAAAACAATACACTTGTCTATAGAAAACATACTTGATAACTCAATTTAGCCAAACAGCTGAACAGAAGCTAATTTATTTACTTCTGTTTGGTACCTATATACATTTTTCATACAAATATGCAATTACTCTCTTAATATAACTAATAGTAGGTACATTTTTCTCTTCAAAGGTTGACAATTACTGAATGAATTTTGGAAGAGTGTATTTCTATCAAAAATTCAAACAAAATAAGAAATTCTATTTTAAGACCGTGAGAACATTTTGAAATTTTTGACAGACGAAATCATTGACAAGAAATTAACGGTTGTCTATGGATAACTATCAGTTATAGGTTTATAGATGTACTGTACACATATGATGTAAATATGGAGTCGATCGGACTTACATTTTGGGCTTTAGAGAGGACACAAAAAAGATACGCCATACATATAAACACATCACGACGAAACTCATAGAGAACACTGCGCCCTCTTTACCCGTTGAGAAATTGATGTTAAAAAATACGCTTCAAAATTGTGAAATCATAACTCTCCAGTCTTCCATAGAATGTAATAACTAATAACTACTTCTTATGTTTGAATGCTTGATACTCAGGCAAGTGGTTTCATTGTATAATTCACGAATGATACATGTGTATTTTAGTATAATTTTTTGTTAATGAATAGTTTTTATGTACCTATATCCTGCTGGTAAAAATCATCAAGATTCTACGTTCAATGAAATATTATTCCTGCTTTTAAAATGGCAATTATTTCGTCCAATTTTACCAGTATAACTATAGAATTCTATTTTTTATTATTTTTATTTTTTTATTTACATAATTAAACTGCACAGACAACACTAGGTAAAAATTACAATGAGTAGGCTTAATGTATTATTCTTAAACTATCCCTACCTAGTGTCAATTACTTGTGGCAAATCAATTCATATTCATATCTAAAGTAATAAAGCAATCAAAATGTTAGTGTCTGTGTGTGTGTGTGTATGTGTGTGTGTGTGTTTGTCTCACGCCTTCTGAAAAACCAAGAGCATCTAAAAATCTAATTTATGTGCGAACGTGTACCTGTATACCTGATGCAGTGTCACGCTAAAAATAATGCGATAAAAATGCTGAATTTTAAAAATATTTCAATAATTATTTTTTTCATACAAAATTTTCCAAGTCGTATCTGTCAAAAAAGTGTACATTTTGCACGCAAATATCTGTTAGTTTAAAAGTTAGAAGTACGTATTTACACGAAAAAAATTTACTTTCAAGTATAACTTAGCGTTTAAGTGAAAAACATGGTGAATATTTTGTATAATTATAATGTTTAACTTATTTTTAAAGTAAGCGTTTTGTACATAAATGCCGCCATTTTAATATCTTTTCATACAATATTTCATTTTCCTACCGAATGAATATGTTCTTGAAAATAATAAACCTTTGAAATAAATATAATTATGAAATAATAAAATGAAACACAAGACATTACAGCAAGTTTTAAGACGTATATTGTAAAAGTCTGTTAATTATTAGTAAAGATATAGGCATAATAAAATTGCATAATTTGTATTTGATATTTCAGACAATTTTCATTTTTATGGCATCGAACAAACCAATGTAGGTACCTACATATTATTCAAAAAATGTCTACAAACCATTTGATATTTTTTACATGTTCTATGGTTACTATGGTAACGGACACATTCTGATATTCAAAAAAAATTTGTTATAAATCGAATTCGAATTAATTTAGAACATCATTGTAGGTAGGTACCTACATACCTATTACTACTTAAAAACCAACAATATACTAATTTCGTATAGGAAAACTATCTTAGGTTAACTACAATACACATGTCATTCAATCTACAAACTATTTCCTATAGTGAAATGTAGACCTTGGGTGAGTTTTTACACAAACTATTTCCTATAGTGTAATTCATCTTCTTCCTCTTCTTTTATGTAGCCCTTTGGGTGAGTTTTTATACAAACTTATTCCTATAATCTAATTCTTCTTCTTCTTATTTTATGTAGACCTCTGGGCCAGTTTTGATACCAACTATTTCTTTTAACGTATTTCTTCTTTTTCTAATTTTATGTAGACCTTTGTTGAATTTTGTATAAACTAACTTCCTATAGTCTAATTTTTCCTCTTTTATGTGTAGACCAAGGGAGAGTTTTCATGCAGACTTTTCCTTTAGTCTAATTCTTCTTCGTCTTCTTTTATGTTGACCTTTGCGTTAGTTTTTATACAATCTATTTCCTGACGTATAATTATTCTTCTAATATGTAGACCTTTGGGTCAGTTTTTATATTAACTACTTTCTATAGTCTAATTCTTCTTTTTCTTATTTTTTGTAGATCTTTTGGTTAGTTTTTATACAAACTATTTCCTTTAGTCTAATTCTTCGTTTTCTTATTTAATGTAGACGTTGGGTGAATTTTATATAAAATATTTCCTATATTTCAATTCTTCTTCTTCTTCTTTTATGAAGACCATTTGGTCAGTTTTTTATATAATACATTTACTATTGTGTAATTCTTATATTGCATCTTTTATGTAGACCATTGGGTCAGTTTTTATTACAAACTATTTGTTATAGTCTTATACTTATTCTTTTTTTTCATTTAGTCTTTTGGGTTAGTTTTAAGTCTTATAGTCTATTGTATAGAAATATTATAAACAACATGCACACTTGACGAAAATACATAAAACGAATGGGATGTGACCATCACTAGAATCTTCTCAATACTTTTTTTCAATCGAAATTTACACCATTTATTATATCATCATATATTGCTTAATTTTCAATAACTACATATTTAATTTTGATGACAATATAATAAAAAATCGGGGTTGTGGCCATTACTGGACTCTTCACAACGTTTATATTCAAATTAAAAACTATTTAAGTCTTCTTCTGTAATGTAGATCAGTTTTATTGTGCAAAAATATAATAATCTATAGGTATGCACACTTGACGAAAAATATAAAAACGAATGGGATGTGACCAACACTAGAATCTTTTCAGTACTTTTGTTTATTTAATTTTTAAGCCATTTCCCATCATCCAAAATTACTTAATATTTAAAACACATTTGCGTTCGATGACAATATATAAAAATAGGGGTTGTGGCCAAATCCAAACTCTTTACAACGTTGTCTCTTTATAATCAGTCATATTTAAAACCATTTACCATAGTCCATGCGTGCAGAAATTGTATGTACCTACTTATATATAAAAACAAATGGGTTGTGGCCATCACTTGAACATTTTATATCGCTTAAACTCAATTAAATTTAAAACTACTTTTCATACTACGAATTAGCAAATATTTTTTGTGACAATATTATATAAACGATTGCTTATTTTTTTTTTTTTCAACAAAAATGAATATGTCCTTGTTAAACAAGTACATATACATCTTCCTACGTTCCCTAAACTAAGCATAAATGCTTGTCCTATAGGTGAACGAGATCGGTCGAGGCAGGATTCGAACTCGCGACCACTGGATTACTAACCCAGCGCGCTAACCGCTCTGCCATCCACCCATCCTTCACTAATTTACATTCTTGGCCAACGGCGGGACATAAAAGCTAGTAATTAATAACATACTGGGATGTGAATGTGTAGTGGGTGAAAATGTGTAATGAGGTGTGTAATGCTATGCTGAATTTAAATTGAACAGTAAGTTTTTGTATTGGTAAGGCGAGTTATGAAAAATATCTATTTGTAGGGTACAATCCAAACATTCTATGTACAATCTAAACGTTCGCTATCTCAATCTCTAAAATCATAAGCTTATACATCTGTTTTTTCTCATGTTTTTTTTTTGTTTGTTAAATATATCTGCCCCGAAATAGCACCGTGTGACATTTTGAATTTGAAAAACAGGTAGGTAGATTAATTATCGTTTTAAGCGAAACGTCAGTGTTTACTTAGCGGTTGAAGACACAGTCGAGAGAGCGCTGACAGGGAGCAGGGTATAGAGGGTAGAGAGGGGCTCTAAAAGCATTCTCGTGTTCGCGCCGCGGCGGGGGGCCCCAGTGTATGCTGGTCCCCGTGCCCTCAGGTACTATTGTCTTTTTCTGTTATGCCACTGGCCCCACCGCAACACGATGTATGTTTGCATTTGTAACAAACCTTTGGTTTTAGGTGATATCATATGAATGATGTATGGAGGAGCAGCAGCGCGCTGGAATAGTAATCGGCAAATCAGTTGGAAAAGCGATCAGCAAATCAGTTGGAATAACAATCAGTAAATCAGTTGGAATAGCAACCAGCAAATCAGTTGGAAAAGCGATCAGCAAATCAGTTACAATAACAATCAGTAAATCAGTTGGAATAACAATCAGTAAATCAGTTGGTATTGCAACCAGCAAATCAGTTGGAATAGCATTCAGAAAATCAGCTGGAATAACAATCAGAAAATCAGTTGGAATAGCGATTAACAAATATTTCTCATTACCGTAATCTCCTTCATTGGCCCAAGATACGACAATGACGTATAGATAAATTTACTTATCTTTCAAGCCACGGGCGTCCACTTCAATCTGCTGAACGTACTTTACTATCTATTTCTTTTCATTTTTTTGAATTTTTTAGCACTTCATTTGAATACATTACTTTCAGCTAGAGTATATAATAGTCTAAGTCCTAATATTACGTCGTCTATCTCACTAAACATCTTCAAGAAAAGGCTAAAGCAAAAATATTTATCTGACAATACCTGATAACATCTTCCTTTCCTTATCCTATCACTGCTATAGACTGTTCTTATATGCTATCTTCTATGATTTTTTACTTTTATTCTGCTATCTTTGTTTATTTTTGTAATGTGATTAACTTTATTGCCATAGTACACCCTGTTTTGTATATTTTACATTAACTCTGGTTGGCTGGAAAAAAATACCAATAGGAAATAAGCCTGCCAGTGTACTAATTATATGTAAAAAAAGTAAAAAGTAAATAAGTATATAAATAGATTGTGGCATTGTTACTTTACAACTTATCTGTTTTTTAGGTTGTATAGTATAGGTACAGTTTTAATAAATGAATACATATTTTATTGGTTCATGTCCCATACATTTCGTACACCTAGTTTACAGTATGATCAGAAACAAAGTTGAGTGGTACGATGTTAGTTTCCAAGATAGTCCAGAGTATTGCCTGCCCAGCCCCATCAAACTAATTGCTCCAAAGCTTTTGTTTGTTTTATCTGTCGATATAGAGCGATATATTGTATTATATAATGTTTAACATACGTCTGTTTGCGTTTGTTTAAACTACACGAGTGTTTATAAAAAAATAAAAATGTTCCTGTCGAAAATAGGCACCTACATTATTTTATTATCATGTGAATGGCGGTATTCAATGTTTTGAACAACATAGCATCAGATTATGTATGCATTCAAGAACTATGTCAGTGGAGAGAACTCTCTTGTAAACATCCAACATTTGAAAACCTATTCTATCAAAGAGATGGACATAATTTTAATATTAAATTTACTAGAATGTACGAATATTTTGGTTAGTCATTTTGCTTCTGTGTGAACCATTCTGAGATAGATTCCCAGCAGAGAAATTATTTATCACGCAATTCTTGCTTTTAAATCTAAATTATTAACACAGTTTAGATGGAAAAAATGTCCGTTTGGCAATGGAGTCATCATTCATCACATGCGCAGGATTAAAGGAACTTGAAATTGGACTTATCCTTGTTTGTAACAAGTTTGTAGTGTTACTTGTTTTGTGTGTGGTCTGTTGATAAAGCCTTCTTCTTCTTCCTCTTTATTTAGATCTATGATCTGTTTTTACAGGTCCTGGGACGAGAATTTCTAGCTTTCCCTTCATCTCTTTGATGGTCTTCCTGGTGGTCGGCGTCCCTCTGGTATTTCGCGCGCGCATTACTATCTTTGGCAGCCTTTCTGGATTCATCCTTTTAACATGATCCAGTAGTGAAAAAGCCAAAGAAATTTATTTATCTATTTATTTTTATTCCACATAAATAATACAGAATAACAATAATACAACAATAGTATAATCTATGTATTATGTAACATAGACAATTTAGAATATGTTGACACTGACAAAATGCTAAAATAAAATCATTAATTAACATTTTTTTCGACACGGACAGCATAAAATAAACTTCTTAATGAATGTATAAGTGTTTGTTAAAACAGAATGATCGTTTTACATAAGTTTAAATTTATAAGTGAGACAAATTAGTCTGGGCACCTGATGTTTCTAACATATAATTGTATCTCTTTGAACAGGTATATTCTTGTATGTACCAGTATTTTATGGTTATGGAGTCCAGTCCTTGGAGATATCGAATACCAGGAACACGTAGGACCTGAGTAGCGCCATTCGGCTTACGTTATCTCAATGGACAGGATCATAAATGGTCCTGTACCTGTCTCAGCCAGCTTTCTTTCTTCTTTCAATATAATATGGACCAGACCAGACAGGTAAATGAACATGAAACAATAGATGCCCGAAGGTATCTTCATGGACCGTTGTAAATTATAATTCTCAAACAATAAATAATTATTTGTGAATCTCCTAATTTATGAATAATGAAGTGAACCCAACAATGTATTTTCTTTTGTGGCTTTTGTACATAGATCATAAACAAACGTTATTTTTCACGAGAAATGCATTGAAAGCGGAAATGTTTGAAACACGGTTATTGATAAGATCAAACTATCTTGTCTTTGAATATTTGTTGAATAAAATAGAAATATACCTTATACAGGGTACTTAAGTACTACAATGAAAATGTGTATGAAGTATAGACAAGACACTATTTATTTATTTATTTTTATTGAAGATTACTGCTGCCCAACTAGGTAACCCTGTTCTAGGGCTAGCAGTTTACAATTTTACCAAGCCAAATATTTGAAATTTCGGTTTCACATAGTTATTTTGTCTTTTCCAAAAAAACATTAGAACGGACACCAGACATCACAACACAACAAATTATAATATTACATAGTTACTATCTTAACACAAAAGTACTAACCGATACAGTAAATTTTGATATGTTATTATCAAAGACCTTATATACTTTAGTATATAAGGTCTTTGGTTATTATTCTAATATTATTTCTACCATAATAATATGCACACCCGTTGTTGTTATGTAGGAGTTTGACATTAAAATTTGTTCTATGGTCTTCCCTACTCAGTACCTATACATAACAATATTATTTGATTTGAGTCACAAATCAAATAAAATATAAAATCAAGTTTTCTTCTTTGAAATTAATCTAGTAAAAAACGATGACGAATTACTTCAATTTAATTTTTAGATAGTGCTTCCATTTTTTAAAATTATCATAGTTTTCGGGTGTCCTGTAAGAGCCTGCAGGGCTACTAATGAAGTTGATTACAGTAAAATTAAGATTAGCTTCAGACTTTAGCAATCTTTGAGGTTAAATTAATTAAATAATAGTAAAAAATGACACAACAATTTTTGACAATGTCATACTAAACGTAGATATCAACAAATTTTCACGATTAAATGTAGAGAAAGATTAATATTGGATTTGGATGGAGTACTGATTTATACATTTTTAAGATTAAGGCAAGCTAAGATCGTATTAAGAATGTGTCATGAGTAGCCCCCCTGTTTATCGAAAACACTAACACTTAGTTATTTTTTATTTATAACAAACATGATTTGATATCGAAATCGTTTGATAACAACAATAAAGACACAACGAAATAAAGCATTAAAAACAGACAATGGTAGGGTACACATCCAAACCATCGATACCCTCCTATGTTTTGGTGTCAGTTAGTGTTTTTGCTCTCCAATATGCTAGGGACAATCCCTGTGTTATATTTTTCTTCTTCTTTTTAGTCCCTTTCACTCCACTGCTGGATATAGGCCTTTACTTGGGTTTTCCATTTCTCTCTATCCTGGGCACTCTGCTTCCACCCATATCCCACCAGTTCGATAATATCGTCAGTCCAACTTCTCTGTGGTTGGAGTTGCCTATAGATGAGACCAGTCTCGTCTCATCTAGGCACTACATTCAGGATAGGTGGCGAACCTAATTGCTGAACTGTGTGAGATGTTATTGTTAAGTACCTGTTGTATTTTCGAAAACCCGGCTCTTACGGGACACTCGAAAACTATGAAAACACTATTCTAATAGAAAAGAATGAAAACACTATTCTACGCCGCGCCGGTGTCTTAGATATTTTTCTCGTGTTCTAATTTCAAATTATGACGTGATGTGTCGTGTCATAGAAATTTTAAAATCAATTGAAAAGGTTTTTCTCTAGGCTTAAGAAGGTACATATGTAGGTAGATATATATATTTGGTACAATCGATTTTACTAATAGATTTTTATTTTATACATATTGTATAAGTACTAGGTAATAGTTTTTTTTATTTTTTGTTTGATAAACCTCTGCGCCGCACCGCCGCCGCCATCATTACTGAGCGCATCCTCTTGTATAGGAACAATAAGTATGCGCCGAGTCATCGCATCGCAATTAACTGCGGGAATTCATAATTTATTTTTCAATAATAACTTCATACTGAGATAGGGACGGTGGAGAAAAAAAAAACACGATACATGTGTTACTAGTTTTTTTTTATTTATATCATATCATAAAGCTACAGCTTTAAGTTTTGTATTTAACATTTAATTATTCGTATGAAAGTTGAGCCGAAAATGCTTTCTTCAATTTAAATTAATAATTATACAATAATAGGTAACATAGTTGAAAACGTCATAAATAGTACACGTTAAAACAAAATTGGAAAAGATAGATATAAAAATATACACATATACAGATAGCGAGTAGGTATGTTTCAGGATAAAGAGGCACTCATGATTGTTGGATTTTGTATTAGGGTTTAGTTAAAGTGAGAGGGTTGTGACCAATACTAAAATCTCCACTTAAAAATTTAAAGTCCCCTTATAGTCGTTGCGTTTCATACGTAATAATTCCGCAAAAGGCAGAAATGTCACCAAAATACCTGAAAGTTGGCAATATTGCTAACAAAATCTATAGAAACATAGCCAATAGCATAGATAAATATTTCTGTCTACTACTATATGATAGGTGATTTCTGTCATTGAATTATTGATCCTTCAATTAAATCGAAAACTATCGAAAATTTCTCCTTAATTTTACTTTTCCATGTGGTCAATTCTTTTCTTATACACTTTTCACCGCCTTGTCACATTATCACCGCACGCATCTTCTAATAAGCTCGAAGATGAAAACATCATTTTGTTTATTTTTTTTAATTGAGAAAATAATAATAAAACTATTGAATATTAGTAAATAATTATCGTTAACATTCAATTGACAATATTGACATCAACAAGAACTGACAAGTACCTTGAACATTGTCATATTGCAGCACACTCTTGTGGTAAAAAAGTGAACTGCTCTAAAAGAAGAATTTAGTGACTAAAGTACGAAGATACGGAACTTTAGATTAAAGTGAACTTTAAGTGACATTTTGTTGTCATGAAACGCATTTTTTTAAGTTTTAAAGTCGACATAAGTCTCCTTTAATTTTTATGAAATTGGCTGTTAGTGTATTATACTTGAAAAAAGTCAATACAAGGATTTAAATGGACTTTATCCAGATGGACTTGGATGGTTAGATAGACTTAGATGGATTAAAATAAAGTATACTTTGATGAACTTAGATGGACTTTATACAGAAGAGCTACTCATAAACTTGATTAGGATTAGTTAGTATCAGACTTAAGAAATATTTTAGATTAAAATTAACTAATTCTCTTAATCATTAACCTATATTGCGTCCTTCCAGCAATTTGCAGCCATAATTGCATTTTCATTCGCTCGCGATAGATCCTTCTCGGAGCACCTTTCCTCCATAAGCGGGCAGTTCAGCAGGTGTGGAATGTTCTGCGTAATTAATTGATTGTTTTCATTGATAAAAAAAATAATGAAAATTCACACTAGTATTTTATATTAATTTATTTTTATGATTTAATGTAGATTAAGATAAGAGAAGAAGTATTAAGATCGTCTCATTAGTAGTCCTGCAAAAAACACAAAATTTCACGGTAGCTTTTAATGACATATCACTGTGGAACGATCGAACGGGTTTTATATAGGGAAATTCCAGATTTCTCTACTTTAAATCAGAAGGGTTTTTAAACCAGTAGATTGAAAACCCTTCCCAACGCTTAGTTCCTAGTTCGCTTTATCGTTAGAGTAGAATGAACCTAAATCCTAATAGGTGATAATATCACTTACGTAGCCATATAAAAAAATAACTTCACCATACGTCGATCTGTTGACAATTCATTTTACAGTAGAGTTCTGTTTGTTGCATTTTATTTTTTACATTTTAATAATCTGCAATTTACGCATTGACTTGATGATTCTTTAGAATAACATTTATTTTAAACGAGTGGGTTGTAGCCAACACTAAACTCTCCACATCATAGTTATTGTTCATTTTTTGACAGTGTATCAATATTGATGAGGCGATGTATATGTGTCAAGATAGAAGAATGCGGTGTTCGGTTTTCACTGCCTACCCCTTGAGGAAGATAGAAGTGGAGAGTAAAAAATACACTTGTCTATAGAGACACATACAATATCAATATGAAGTTAATCGCAGATTTTGATGAGTGTATTTTTATTGCGTCAAAATTTTAAACTGTATAAAAATACCTTGATTTTCCAGACCGTGAGAGCATTTAGAAAATTTGGAAAGATGAAATCATAGAGAAGAAATTAACCGATATCTATGAAAAACTAATCGGATCTAAGTTTATGGACTTTACATATTATATGATATCAATATGAAGTCAATCGGACTTATAGTTTGGGCTGTAGAGAAAAAGGATAAACGCCGTACGCCATACATACAAACACATCACGACGAAACTCATAGTGTGCACTCTCTACATGATACCGGTTAGAAATCGATTTAAAAAAATACGCTTAAAAATTGTGAAGTCATGACTCTCCACTATTCCATAGTGTGGAGAGTAAAAAATATCCTGAGAAAATCCAGAAATCGGCTTTGATTTTTGTTGGTATTAAGATTTGATGTGGTTCAGTTTTATACCAAGTATCAACTAAATATATTTTACTGGGAACCCTATTCGATGTTTTTGGTTCAATGTCATATTTTAATCACATCAATCAAGAAGGTCGACAAAATATCTAGTAGGTACTTCCAATTACTTGTATAAAATGTTTATTTTCATGTCAAAATTTAATATTTATTTATTTACTGTTTTTTTTATCCATTATAATAAAATCAACGACGATAATTAAAATTGAATACGCGAACGATTAAAATCTTCGCTTCTTTTCAAATTAATATTATATGACGAAGTTATTGTTCTTGAAATGATAAACATTAAAATGTAATTAGCTGTTGTGGAGTTAATGACTTATTTTGGCAACACTGCCCCAGGCGCCATGTTGAAATAATAACGTACGTAATGCTAACTGCCGTGTTGTTGAAATTAAACAAAAATGGGTACATCTTTAAAATTATATACTAGCGATAGTTATGCTATGCTTTAATGTGTAAACGACCTATGGAAAGGAAAATAGAAGATGTAATTTTTAAGAATAAAATTAGAAACGAGGAAATAAGACGCCGGAGTAAAGCAACTGTCTGAACCGGGGATTGTTGCAAGACAAGAAACTAAAAGATGGAGACCCAGAGTTCTGATGCTGTTGGGAAGCAGACTAGCGATGGGACGCCTTATCCCAGTCGCAGGAAGAGGGTGGAACGAGAAAGGCTCAAGATAGAAATAAGTGCAAAACATTAGATTAGGAGAGGTTTATATCTGCATCCAGCAGTGGAAGGATATTCAATATAGAAGAAGATAATGTGTAATGATTTACCAAATATATATTGCTTCATAATATAGTTCCAGATATTTAATATAGAAGAACATAATGTGTAATAATTTAACAATAATTATATATTGTTTCATAATATAGTTCCAGATATTTAATATAGAAGAAGATAATGTGTAATGATTATCAATTATGTAGTGCTTCATACTACAGTTCCTGATATTTAATATAGAAGAAGATAATGTGTAATGATTGACCAATTAAAAATTGCTTCATAATACAGTTCCAGATATTTAATATAGAAGAAGATAATGTGTAATGATTTACCAATTAAAAATTGCTTCATAATACAGTTCCAGATATTTATTATAGAAGAAGATAATGTGTAATGATTTACCAAATAAATATTGCTTCATAATATAGTTCCAGATATTTAATATAGAAGAACATAATGTGTAATAATTTAACAATAATTATATATTGTTTCATAATATAGTTCCAGATATTTAATATAGAAGAAGATAATGTGTAATGATTATCAATTATGTAGTGCTTCATACTACAGTTCCTGATATTTAATATAGAAGAAGATAATGTGTAATGATTTACCAAATATATATTGCTTCATAATATAGTTCCAGATATTTAATATAGAAGAACATAATGTGTAATAATTTAACAATAATTATATATTGTTTCATAATATAGTTCCAGATATTTAATATAGAAGAAGATAATGTGTAATGATTATCAATTATGTAGTGCTTCATACTACAGTTCCTGATATTTAATATAGAAGAAGATAATGTGTAATGATTTACCAATTAAAAATTGCTTCATAATACAGTTCCAGATATTTATTATAGAAGAAGATAATGTGTAATGATTTACCAAATAAATATTGCTTCATAATATAGTTCCAGATATTTAATATAGAAGAACATAATGTGTAATAATTTAACAATAATTATATATTGTTTCATAATATAGTTCCAGATATTTAATATAGAAGAAGATAATGTGTAATGATTATCAATTATGTAGTGCTTCATACTACAGTTCCTGATATTTAATATAGAAGAAGATAATGTGTAATGATTGACCAATTAAAAATTGCTTCATAATACAGTTCCAGATATTTAATATAGAAGAAGATAATGTGTAATGATTTACCAATTAAAAATTGCTTCATAATACAGTTCCAGATATTTATTATAGAAGAAGATAATGTGTAATGATTTACCAAATAAATATTGCTTCATAATATAGTTCCAGATATTTAATATAGAAGAACATAATGTGTAATAATTTAACAATAATTATATATTGTTTCATAATATAGTTCCAGATATTTAATATAGAAGAAGATAATGTGTAATGATTATCAATTATGTAGTGCTTCATACTACAGTTCCTGATATTTAATATAGAAGAAGATAATGTGTAATGATTTACCAATTAAAAATTGCTTCATAATACAGTTCCAGATATTTAATATAGAAGAAGATAATGTGTAATGATTTACCAATTAAAAATTGCTTCATAATACAGTTCCAGATATTTATTATAGAAGAAGATAATGTGTAATGATTTACCAAATAAATATTGCTTCATAATATAGTTCCAGATATTTAATATAGAAGAACATAATGTGTAATAATTTAACAATAATTATATATTGTTTCATAATATAGTTCCAGATATTTAATATAGAAGAAGATAATGTGTAATGATTATCAATTATGTAGTGCTTCATACTACAGTTCCTGATATTTAATATAGAAGAAGATAATGTGTAATGATTGACCAATTAAAAATTGCTTCATAATACAGATAATGTGTAATGATTTACCAATTAAAAATTGCTTCATAATACAGTTCCAGATATTTAATATAGAAGAAGATAATGTGTAATGATTTACCAATTAAAAGTTACTTCATAATACAGTTCCAGATATTTAATATAGAAGAAGATAATGTGTAATGATTTACCAATTAAAAGTTGCTTCATAATACAGTTCCAGATATTTAATATAGAAGAAGATAATGTGTAATGATTTACCAATTAAAAATTGCTTCATAATACAGTTCCAGATATTTAATATAGAAGAAGATGATGTGTAATGATTTACCAATTAAAAATTGCTTCATAATACAGTTCCAGATATTTAATATAGAAGAAGATAATGTGTAATGATTTACCAATTATAAATTGCCTCATAATACAGTTCCAGATATTTAATAGAAGATAGAAGAAGATAATGTGTAATGGTTTTACCAATTAAATATTGCTTCATATTAGAGTGCCAGTTACAGACTTCATGGCTTGTGTCATAAAAGTAAGACACAGTGGCTACGTTATAAGTTATAAGTAGTTCACAATAAATTGATATTTTCTTCTTACCGTGGTAAAGGTACAGTTAGATCAGTTTTATTTAGGACGAAGGGGCCAGCAAAAACTAAAAAGAACAAAAGAGTTTTGTATCTTCAATGCCCTGAATTACCCTTTTTCTTATTTATTCAAATCTGGGGGCAAGTCTGGTCGACAGGCGGAGTCAAAACCATCCATGTTTACCCATATTATGGGTATAATTACAAAACGCGCGAGTCTTACAAAAACCCCTAATATATTCAAAGCGCCCTTGAGGTGAGGTTATCACAAAAACGGCGCTATAAAAATAATCCAAATTTATTATTATTATTATAATTATTATCATATGGAGTTCTATAACATCTTAAGATATTATAGAACTCCATAAGATAATTATTTCTATGATATAAGTAAACATGGATGGTTTTGGTTCCGCCTGTTAAGGACTGTTTCATTGTTTAAAAACCAATTTCTCAATAGATGGCGTTAAAAAAAAAGTTTCATCGTCACTTCATAGATGGCGATTGTGTTTTTTTAGTTTATTTTCAAACGTACAGATTTTCATGATTAAAATATATAGAAATTTCAAAAATTGGATTGACAGGGATAGGAATAGGAAGGCATGTTTGGTAAAAGTTGCGCAAGCGCATACAGTGATCACGTAAACCAGTCGATGATATGCCCTGTAGGTGCCATGAGTTCCTGGTTCTCCTATAATGTTCCGTCTTCTTCTGTATTGAGATGTTAAAATTTGTCATTAAATATCGACAATATCGTAAAGTGTATTTACTTACTCTACTCTAAATGTGTCTAAACTTACATTAGGTACCTACTCGAGTCTTTTTGAGGTTAGGTTTCGCGAAAATGGCGCTTCACAAATTGTTTAACAACAATTATAATAATTGTACGTCTAGTAAATGTTGTTGACACATGAAAATAGACATTAGTCCAAAGCGATTATTAATTTAGACGATTCAATAAGTAATATGCTGTCACAGTTTGCCCACCGCCTCTCGCTCCGCCTACTTTTTCTTCCATAGATATTTACGATAATGGACATTTCATTGTGAAAAGATAGATAGATACCTGTTGTAACTCTATACACGACATAATGTCCAAATCATGAGCGGAGTCAATTCATTAACCACTTGGTTACTTCGAAACTTTTAAAATTAATAATCCCAACCAGCCATTAGTCGAGATGGCGTAGCATTTTATAACCAAGGATATTTAAGACACTGTATGCGGTATAATCGTTAGAAAAAAAACGCGTAACTACTTTTTGTCTTATGCTTTTCTCACAAATTAAGTACCTACTCCTAAAACTGTGAATTGTTTAAAACTGTGTTAACAAATCTAATGTTTTAGATTTCAATAAGATTCTAAATCCATTTTACTTTTAATTCAAATCATTTGATCTATTTTCTTTTACATAACTTTTCAACGGACAACTTTTGATGGAAATATATTACAATTTGCATTAAATCTATATTTTATATATTGAAAATTCAATTTTTTAATTCAATTTCAAGTTTTTGTCTTGCTATAATATAATTCAATCAAGCAAGGCTATGGAATAATGGAATAGTCTAAGTTCTGATATAACGTCGGTTATCTCATTAAACACATTCAAAAAAGGATATCCATCTGTTAATACCTGATTTCTTCTTCCTCTTCTCTTCCTCTCCTAATCTTTTTGTTTTCCTTTCATTGGTACGAACTATTATTATATTCTTTTTTGTATTTTTCTTTGCTTTTCGTTTGTTTTTTTCCTATTATTGCTATGAACTGTTCAACTGTTCGTATATTTAATCTTTTTTTGTTTTTTTTTTGCTTTTCTTCTTTTACCTTTAGTATATATATTTTTTTATTTTTGTCGTGTTTACCTCATTGCCATTATCATCAATTCATCAACTCTGGTTGGTTGGAAGAAATTGCCGTTTGGCAATAAACCTGCCAGTGAACAAATTATTTATACAAGAAGATAAATAAATAAAAATGCCCATATTTACAATGCAAGCCATAATTTAGCTAAAATAAAATTAAGACACCAACATGATAATTGTCAACAACAATCGATAAAGGATTAATTATGTTTTATTTTTCATACATACGTATTATCAGGCCATTATTTTTATTGTTGTACTTATGTTTCATTACTTTTTATTGTTGTATTTATGCTTCTTTAAATTCACTTTGTAATTTTTATTGTTGTATATATGCTTGTTTATGTTTTTATAGGATTTGTATAATTATGGCTTATTTATAAAGTTTTTTTTACTGTTTTTATCTCGTATGCTTGAATATGTTGTGTGAAATATTGATGAACTTCGCATGTTGTGTTCACTTCCAATAGGATGTTGATATTATATAAATTATTAAGATATACTTTCTTGTATGCGATTGTCAATGTCTGTAAGTGTCCCAAATAAAATAAAATAAAATTATGACAGAGTAAACATGAAAAATCTCTTTCAATATAGTCATAAAACTAATTTGCCTGGCCGTAGCTTAAAACTTGTGAAAAGTAGATATTCGAGAAAATCCTCGAAAGCATTTTCTTTATAATAGAGTGGTGAATACTTGGAATAAACTGCCCCGACATATTTTGGATGCTGAAAATGTTAATATGTACCTATACTAGAACAGACCGGACCTTTTTTTTTGGACACAGCAAAATAGTTGCAACTAAATAATAACATTCCGCAGTGGATATAGGCACATCAGCCTTGGCTGCCTGCCTATAAATAAATAATAATAATAGTAATTTTTGTGTTTAAAAAATACTTTGATTTTGTTTTAAAATGGCGGTACAATGTTTTACTATACATACATTTGTAAAAATACATCTACCATCGTGGTAAGTAAAAAAGCAAGTCTCCGTGAGAGCATCAAGGAAGATGAGCCCGTCTGTCTTGTGATTATTTCCAACGAAATAATTTACTAGAAAATAATCACTAATCACACAGCGGTGCTGAGTTGTGGAATTCAATATTCGACGTCGCTCACTGTTTATTTTGGATTTGTTTTTTTTTTGTCTTCTTTTCTTTGTTATTATTATTCTTCATCTTCATTCTGGATCTGGATGACTGCGCAGATTCCATTGTTGGGATGTTAACCATTTGCCGAAGACCGCGCGGGACGCAGACGAAGGCAGTGACGGTTCCACACCGAAAACGCAACGATGAAAGTCGCTGGACGCATTTAATAATGGAGCGTTATTTTTCTTAAAAAACCTTTCAAGAAATCGGGATATCTAAAGTAATAAAGCAATCAATATGTTAGTGTGTGTGTGTGTTTGTCTCACGCCTTTTGAAAAACCAAGAGCATCTAAAAATCTAATTTATGTGCGAACATGTACCAGTATACCTGATGCAGTGTCACGCTAAAAATAATGCGATAAAAATGCTGAATTATTAAAAATATTTAAATAATTATTTTTTTCATACAAAATTTTCCAAACTATATCTGTCAAAAAAGTGTACTTTTTGCACGCAAATATCTGTTAGTTTAAAAGTTAGAAGTACGTATTTACACGAAAAAAATATATTTTCAAGTATAACTTAGCTTTTAAGTGAAAAACATGGTGAATATTTTGTCTAATTATAATGTTTAACTTATTTTTAAAGTAAGCGTTTTGTACAAATGTACATATAACCCCGCCATTTTAATATCTTTTCATACGATATTTAATTTTCCTACCGAATGAATATGTTCTTTAAAATAATATACCTTTGAAATAAATGTGATTATGAAATAATAAAATGAAACACAAGAGTTTATAGCAAGTTTTAAGACATATATTGTAAAAGTCTGTTAATTATTAGCAAAGATATAGGCATAATAAAATTGCATAATTTGTATATAATATTTGATATTTCGGACAATTGTTGATTTTCGTTTTTGTGGCTTCGAACAAACCAATGTAGGTACTTACTTATTCAAAAAATGTATCCGAACCATTTGATATTACTTACGTGTTCGAATGGTTACAGAAAGAATGTGATATTCAAATATTGTTTTTATGAATCGAATTTATTTATAAGATTGTTGTAGGTAGGTACCTACCTAATACTAGGTAGGTACTTAAAAACCAACAATATACTGATTTCCTATAGGAAAATTATTTAACTACTTTAGGTTAACTTCAATACTTATTCAATATACAAACTATTTCCTATAGTCGAATTCTTCTTCTTCTTCTAATAAAACTATATCCTGGAGTCTAATTCTTTTTCGACTTATTTTATGTAGACCTTTGGGTCAATTTTTATACAAACTATTTCCTATAGTCTAATTCATCTTCTTTTTCCTTTACGTATACATTTGGTTCAGTTTCATTGCAAACTATTTCCTATAGTCTAATTATTCTTTTTCTTCTCTTATGTAGACCATTGGGTGAGTTTTTATACAACTATTTCCTGGAGTTTAATTCTTCTTCCTCTTCTTTTGTGAAGTCATTTGGGACAGTTCATAAATAAACTATTTCAATATAGTCTAATTTTTCTTTCTCTTAATTTATATAGACTTGGGTGAGATTTTATACAAACTATTTCCTATAGTCTAATTCATCTTCTTCCTCTTCTTTTATGTAGCTAATTCCTATTATCTAATTCTTCTTCTTCTTATTTTATGTAGACCTGTGTGCCAGTTTTGATACCAACTATTTCTTTTAACTTAATTCTTCTTTTTCTAATTTTATGTAGACCTTTGTTGAATTTTATAGAAACTAATTTCCTAAAGTCTAATTTTTCCTCTTTTATGTAGACCAAAGGAGAGTTTTCATACAAACTTTTCCTTTAGTCTATTTCTTCTTCTTCTTCTTTTTTGTTGACCTTTGCGACAGTTTTTATACAATCTATTTCCAGACGTATAATTATTCTTCTAATATGTAGACCTTTGGGTCAGTTTTTATATTAACTATTTCCTATAGTCTTATTCTTCTTTTTCTTATTTTATGTAGACCATGGGTGAATTTTTGTACAAACTATGTCTTATAGTCTAATTCTTCTTCTTCTTTCTTTATGTAGACCTTTTGGTTAGTTTTTATGCAAACTATTTCCTTTAGTCTAATTCTTCGTTTACTTATTTTATGTAGACGTTGGGTGAATTTTATATAAAATATTTCCTATAGTTCAATTCATCTTCTTCTTCTTTTATGAAGACCATTTAGTCAGTTTTTCATATAATACATTTCCTATTGTGTAATTCTTCTATTTCATCTTTTATGTAGACCATTGGGTCAGTTTTTATTACAAACTATTTGTTATAGTTTTATGCTTCTTCTTATTTTTTTATTTAGTCTTTTGGGTTAGTTTTAAGTTTAATAATCTATTGTACAGAAATATTATAAACAACATGCATACTTGATGAAAATACATAAAAACGAATGGGATGTGACCAACACTAGAATCTTCTCAATACTTTTGTTTAATCAAATTTACACCATTTATTATATCATCATATATTGCTTAATTTTCAATAACTACACATTTATTTTGATGACAATATATAAAAAATCGGGGTTGTGGCCATTACTGGACTCTTCACAACGTTTATATTCAAATTAAAAACTATTTAACATACTTTAAGTCTTCTTCTTCTGTAATGTAGACTTATGTGTCAGTTTTAAGTCTATCAGTTTTATTGTGCAAAAATATAATAAACTATATGCACACTTGACGAAAAATATAAAAACGAATGGGATGGGACCAACACTAGAATCTTCTCAATACTTTTGTTTAATCAAATTTACACCATTTATTATATCATCATATATTGCTTAATTTTCAATAACTACACATTTCATTTTGATGACAATATATAAAAAATCGGGGTTGTGGCCATTACTGGACTCTTCACAACGTTTATATTCAAATTAAAAACTATTTAACATACTTTAAGTCTTCTTCTTCTGTAATGTAGACTTATGTGTCAGTTTTAAGTCTATCAGTTTTATTGTGCAAAAATATAATAAACTATATGCACACTTGACGAAAAATATAAAAACGAATGGGATATGACCAACATCTTTTCATTTCTTTTGTTTAATCAATTTTTAAACCATTTCCCACCATCCAAAATTACTAAATATTTAAAACACATTATTTGCGTTCGATGACAATACATAAAAATAGGGGTTGTGGCCAAAACCAAACTCTTTACAACGTTGTCTCTTTATAATCAGTCATATTCAAAACCATTTACCATAGTCCATGCGTGCAGAAATTGTATGTACCTACTTATATATACATAAAAACAAATGGGTTGTGGCCATCACTTGAACATTTTACATCGCTTAAACTCAATTAAATTTCAAACTACTTTTCATACTACGAATTAGCAAATATTTTGTGTGACAATATTATATAAATGATTGCTTATTTCTTCACTAATTTACATTCTTGGCCAACGGCGGGACATAAAAGCTAGTAATAAATAATTTGTAGTAGCACTCCTGGAGCTGCAACATGTATGTCATAGATTCTCAAATACTTCCGAAGATTGACGAGGATCAACGAACCCACCATCGTCGCTGATACAAACCTACAAATCGACCGCTTACCGCCAATACCTCCTAACTCAAATATCAATTAAATTTGTACCTTCGACTTTTATCTTACACAGAAGTGCTAATTAACACCAAAAACAAATACAGAGTTTTACTTTGTGAAAAATAACTATTTTTTAAAGCAATGTTCATAGTAGTTAGAGCTCTTTCTTGGAAATAAAATTATAAAACAGTGTTTTCAGAATGTTTGTAAAATTTTGCATATTTAAGATAGGAGGTATTGGCGGTAAGCAGTCGAAATCCTTATTCGTGTGTTGATCGTTCAATATATTAGAGTCGCGTTAAATATTTATCTATTAGTTCCGATTCACGACATCACAAATTAATTGCTATTTTTTATATTGTATTTTCATTCGTTACGAATAAACCAGTGTTGATCATGTAAGTAGTTCTTTGATTGAAACCCTTCATCACAATAAAATTATATAGGTATTATCATTTAATAACTGACATAAGCAATATCATGCATTGGGAGGTATATTGTTTTACATAAAATATAATCATTTTGAACACGCAACCTTCTGTAATATAAACCTTGCTTCTTCATTAATTTAATAAAGTTAAATACACCTACCCCCAAAAATTTATTAAAACAATACTGTGGACGTTTTCTAAATACTGCAAAAACAAATAATGAGGCACTGTGATGTTTAGAATAGTGCTCCCATTCAGATTTATTTTTCCATCGGTTCGGATGAAAATACAAGAGGAAAAATAACATCTCACATATTTCAACAATAAGCTTCACCACCCAATCTGAATGTGTCTTTTATAGGTGAGACGAATTTGGTATATATGGGGATACTCGCAAGTGTCGCTTCCTTTTATAATCTAATGCACACCCGCACACATTTCGCTGGTTACCCCACATTATGGTATATGCCGTGATGGTATGAATGAATAATAACTAACAAAACGTTCAAAAATCGTAATAGTGAGATGATAACAAAAATAGTAGACAGTAACTTGTAGTAGTCCAGAAATTGACAGTAGCTCAAAAAGTATATAGTATTCGATCGCCATGACACTGCTTAGTTGGAAGAAAATGCCCTTCGTCAGTAAAATATTTATTCATTCTTTCCATATGGACATTTAACTGGTAATTGACTGGCTGAAAAGAAATGGCAGAATAAAATCTGCTCATATCTTGTTAAATATCCTTACATAGTTCACTACTCTGTGCCTTCATAATCTGAGAATCTGTACCATAGCTTGGTGCCATCCATCATTTCCACTACAATTATATGGGAGAAAATAACTGAGAGATAACGTTTTATTTTTACGATTATTTTTCTTTTATGTTTATGTTTAATTATTTTGCATTCAAAAACATGTAACCTTAGGCCAAATTGAAAAAGTAGGTACTGCCTCAGAACAGACTTGTCTAGTGAGGTAGTAAATTTCCAAATATGTACTAGTTGCATGTAACACATGAAATCCAACTGTCGATAGCGATAGTATGTATAGTTGAAGAATAAGTACCAAACTATAAACCCATAAAATACAAATTATTTAATATTTTAAGATATTTGGTTTTCTACACAACACATGTATCTAGGTATGTATGTCAATATAGGATAGTATGGAGGTCAGTCCTTTGATCCTACCCAGAATATGAAAACAGCATGATGGTATGTATGTATGTTTGGAGATTAGTATCAAACAATTAAGTCTTCTAATATATTGTGTGTAGGCTACTACGATACAAATTGTATGAAGCAATGTCGTCACTAAATTCAATTTTTATAAAAATTGTTAAAAAAAACTTGAGATGTGCTAATACATATTTTGTATTTTTTATAGAAAATTAAATTATCTAGTTGGGGTGTTTCGGCTTTTTTCGATATTTTTAAAATATTTGGAAATATAGGCAGTTAAACTCTTAAATTAATCATAAAAAAAATATTTTTCTTAATAAAAAATGTTTGAGAAACCCTGGAATTTTTTTGAAAAAAATTAATTTGAGATTTTGTATTTTTCTATGTTTATACCAATTTTCAGCGTTCTAGCTTTTATGGTTTCTGAGATATATGGAAAAATAAAGTAAAAATTCAAAAGTTGATAACCCCTGACTGAAACAAAAATTCAAAATTCTGAGTACAAAAGTTTTGTAGGCCTATAACTGTTTATATATTCTGAAAATTTGGGCTCTGTAAATTGAGCGGATCAAAAGTTATAAGACACACACACACACACACACACACACACACACACACACACACACACACACACACACAGACACACAGACACACAGACACACAGACACACGAAATGTTCTACTCCGAATTCTGAGTAAATCCGTGTATGGAACATATATGCTGCGAAGCCTCTAAGTTGGTGTTTTTTGACTTCAAAGTTGGAAAAGCCGTGAAAAAAGTAGACCTCTGCATACAATTCTCGCGTATCCTGGCTTGAAACATTGTCGATATGTTAAGAGAACAAAGTTCTCCTGAACAAATAATAATAAAATAATAACAAATAATAATACTTGTTCTCTTAACATATCGACAATGTTTCAAGCCAGGATACGCGAGAATTGTATGCAGAGGTCTACTTTTTTCACGGCTTTTCCAACTTTGAAGTCAAAAAACACCAACTTAGAGGCTTCGCAGCATATATGTTCCATACATGGATTTACTCAGAATTCGGAGTAGAACATTTCGTGTGTCTGTGTGTCTGTGTGTGTGTGTGTCCGTCCCCCCCTTATAACTTTTGATCCGCTCAATTTACAGAGCCCAAATTTTCAGAATATATAAACAGTTATAGGCCTACAAAACTTTTATACTAAGAATTTTGAATTTTTGTTTCAGTCAGGGGTAATATAATATAGGCAGTTTAACTCGTAAATTTATCATAAAAAAAATTTTTTTTTTAATAAAAAATGTTTGAGAAACCCTGGAATTTTTTTGAAAAAATTTATTTGAGATTTTGTATTTTTCTATGTTTATACCAATTTTCAGCGTTCTTGCTTTTATGGTTTCTGAGATACATGGAAAAATAAAGTAAAAATTCAAAAGTTGATAACCCCTGACTGAAACAAAAATTCAAAATTCTGAGTATAAAAGTTTTGTAGGCCTATAACTGTTTATATATTCTGAAAATTTGGGCTCTGTAAATTGAGCGGATCAAAAGTTATAAGGGACACACACACACACACACACACACACACACACACACACACACACAGACACACGAAATGTTCTACTCCGAATTCTGAGTAAATCCGTGTATGGAACATATATGCTGCGAAGCCTCTAAGTTGGTGTTTTTTGACTTCAAAGTTGGAAAAGCCGTGAAAAAAGTAGACCTCTGCATACAATTCTCGCGTATCCTGGCTTGATACATTGTCGATATGTTAAGAGAACAAAGTTCTCCTGAACAAATCGACAGTTGGATAATTTGTATTTTATGGGTTTATAGTTTGGTACTTATTCTTCAACTATACATACTATCGCTATCGACAGTTGGATTTCATGTGTTACATGCAACTAGTTTTAAAATATAGTTATTTTTTTTGTTATTGTTATGTATATGTGTAAATTATGGAAATAAATAATTTAATTTTATTTATTTACATCAGCATTTATTCTCATTGAGTTTTCCTTCTTTAAGGACATTTACATCGCATTTAGAAATCAAACTTCTCAAATTTGCTAAACAGTGCGTTTCCAAAAAAAATATTTTCAACATTTCTTTAGTGAAACGAAAATTCAACATAAATTCCCTTAAAATATTAAAAATATCCTTTTTCACTGCATTATTTAAAAATTGCTCCATAACTATATGTCGTAGAGAAATTATTAATGTTATTTGTGCTTAAAGAGTGCATAAAATTAAAGTGAATGACCAGTAAAGTTTTTTCTTTTTAAATATGGTTTGTTTTTAAAATGAAAATAATCGATAACGCACGCAAATCCTTTTCAACGCACGCCATAGTTGCCCTCAAAATCATAGTGTATTAGACGGTATAATATATCAGGTTTTTAGTCACTAGATTTAGCGTTATATGCCTTCTTATATTACACTCAGTACTATTTTGGTTATTTAATCTGTTGTGGCAGGATTTGAACTAGTCCCACAGAATCCAGCGCGCTAACCACTCTGGTTGTTTGGAAGAAATTGACATGTGGCAATAAACTCGCCACTTGCGCAGAGTGCAAGCAAGTTTTATTATTATGTAAGAGTATAATATGAATTAGGGCATTTATCACTTTACTACGGACCTGCACACACTATCAATTTTTACTCATGTGACTTTAATACGAGCTCAAGGCATAAATCAGAAGTTTTTTTACTAACCTTGTATTTTGGAGAAATCTCCCACGCATAAATTTGGCCCAACAGCTTAAAGGGATGTTTCATTACAACATGCCTTGTTCTAACACATTATAATAAATATCAACCTTTTAAAGAAGCGAAAATGCTCGATCACGGTCTTCAAAAAACGTTTAAGAATAAATTAATATATTATGCAGTTTCAGTTTTGAAATTTCTCCCAGATATATTTCTGCCTGTATGTAATATTCATTAGAAATTATAATTGTGATGAAACGATCGATGAAAGATTCAGTTTTTATATTATTTATATCATGAATTATAATCCCCATTTGAATTTCGAATCAATGAAGGGGAAATTAAGAAAAATCTATACGAAAAAAAGATATCAGGAAAAAATAGGGATAAAAAGAAGAATTTTGAAAGAATGAATGTTTACTAATCAAACATTATTAACTATGTATAATTTACAATTGCTCGTATTCAGTAACTATTGTAACTAAATTAGGAACGTTCTAAAATTGTAGATTTTAGATTTACGGTCTTATTTCAGCGTTATAAAATATCAACTTGGACTAAATGGAATAGGAACGTACCTATTTTGGCCGGAACGTTCTTAAAAAGTAACTGAATCAGACGTAGTATGAATAATTATGAAAATTATGAATTTATGAGAAGATGCACCCTATTAAGAGCGCTACTTGGCGGTTGGTTCCTCTTCTTTTTGATTGACCTTTGTGGTATCTTTCCCAGAGGTCTGGTGAGGTATATAAGGTCTGTGGGGAGGATTTCAGCTGTTCTTCAATCTTCAACGATGAGAGAACAAGTGATGATAATTATGTAGTGCAATACAAGGGAGTCGAGTAGTTTTTATTCATTGGACATGACAATTCCTACATACATACATACAAACCATCACGCTATATCCCTTACGGGGTAGGCAAAGAGAACGGAATGACACATATTTCTATATTGACACACATTTATCGCCTCGTCGTCATCGTCTCATTCATACATCGTCTTATACGTTCATCTGTTGTTCACGCTTCTAACATTTCCGTCTTTCAAAATACCGGTCGTATCTACCATCCTTGGGGAGCTCCGACCTCATTCCATTCCTGTCCGCAATGTATATTTTCTTCGTCAAGCGTTACTCATTCATGTGTTCACTTTCATTCTATTAATGACATTTTAATTTTTTTTTCTTATGTCCTCATTTTTGACCCTATCATACATCGTTCTATTACAGATTCTTCTTAGCGATCTTAACGTAGTCCTCAGCCTCATAATATCTCTCACTAACCTATTATTATTTACGAATATAACATAAGAAAGTACAAGTCCAAGTTAATTAGGCAGGTGCAATATAGGCTGTTTTATGGAAAAATAAAAAAGGTATGACTGTCAACAAAATAGGAGAATTGATTGTGTAAGACCATTAATGTCATATTCATATAGCTTTGAAGTTAGTACAGGCACAGTAAGAAGCAACTGCGTGGATTGATGACATTGATGAGTACCTAAGGACCAAACAAGACGGATGATGATAACAGGCAAGACTCTTCAAAGATACTCTTGTTTAGATCGCGCGAGTAACAACAAAACAACAGAAAGTGCGATGTATGAATTAAACACTAATTTGTTTAAGTTTCACTATTTAATTTAAAATTGGCACTGGCCGGTATCGATCTGTTGAAGATCATCGTCATAGTATGGTCTGACATGGTCTGGACAATGGTCTTCAATAGATCGATATTGGTCAGTGCCAATTTTAAATTAAATAGTGAAACTTAAACAAATTAGTGTTTTCATTTATAGCTAGTATAATGGAGTTTCACCACAAATTATCCGTCGACAAAATTAAAAAAAAGATGTATGAATTAATAAAATAAAATATGAATTAATTATAAGATGCAAATAACAGTTCTATCTTTTGATTCTCGCGATTATTTCTGTGGAGACATAAAAATATTATTGTTTATATAGGTTATAAATTATTTTCCGAGTTTAATTATCTTTGCGATATTGATTTTTAATACTCGTGTCTCGGCGATTTCTCAATATAAAATGCATTTTGAATGTTTTGTAGGATTTTATGACATCGGTTCTCAGTGCAAAGAGTGACCTCTGGAACCTGAGTTATTTTCATGACCAATCTACTCCGATACTTAAAATAATTATCTTGAGTTATGTGTTTTGTAACTCTGCAATTAAATACAACACGATATTTATGAATGTTATAGAGAAATTGTTGCCATGTTTTGAAGACTTACGACTTTAAATATCTCGCAAATCTACCCTGAAATTACAAAAAAAATAAAAAATATGTTCACATTCTGGTTTTCACATTTTTTATGTATATCAATATCTATTTCCAGTATTTTATTGCTTTGAAGCATATGCCATAAATTTATGTTTTTTTATCACTAAAAATCATTTAATTCTGATACTAAAAGTAAGGTTAAGGGGGGGACTGCTGACAACGTACCTATTTTTCAATTTGATATACCACCATTATTTCTTATCAAATCGTTTTGAAAAAAATAATTTAGATAGTTTGTATATAAATAAACAAAAATATACCTTAACTTTTCTTAATGTTCTGTATAAATTCTTGTAGAAAAATAATGGCATACCCCTATTTTCAACGTTTATCATATATTTTTAATAAACTATAAGGCGTAGAGTAATATATTTTTTTTAAAATAAAAGAAGACAAAAATATCTAGAAAAATATGATGTGACGTTGCATTAATGCTTCAGGTTTAGTAAATAAACCTTAAAAAACATTTATTTTCCATTCAGCGCCATTGGGTAATAAAAGTTTGTTTTTGTTTATTTACTTAACCTGATGCGTTAATGCAACGTAATATCATATTTTTCCAGGTATTTTGTTCTTCTTTAATTAATAAAAAAAAATATTGCTCAATACCTTATATTTTTTTAGAAATTTCAGATAAATGTCTAAAATCGGGGTATGCTTATTATTTTCCTACAAGAATATATACAGAACATAATCAAAAAGTTAAGGTATATTTCTCTTTATTAACATCCAAACTAACTAGGTTATTTTTTTCAAAATGATTCGTTTAGTAATAATGATGGTATATCAAATTGAAAAAATAGGTACGTTGGCAGCAGTCACCCTCTTAATACATATGTATTTTAGATGAGGTTCAAATAATCACATTTACTTAATTTAAGGGGAAACCTACAGCATCTTGCAAATTAAGTACAAAAGAACAATGAATATTCAATACTTGCCAAAATAGTTCTCTCATTATCATACGTAATAGTTCTCTCATTATTATGCGTAATATGAAAATGAAATTACTAAAAAATATGTAAATAGTAGAGTAAATTTGAAATTAAATAAAAAAAATAATATTACAGAAAAAACAAATAAAATAGACCTTACGAGATAAGTACCTAATTCAAAATAAAAAAAATACAAATAATAATGTGATATATAGGAATTGAGGGGAGTGGGGAGGAATAAAGGAATTAGGTATTCTATGCTTCATATCACTGCGTCATTGCCGATATACTCCTGCGATATTACGGATATTGTATTCATCTAGTAAAATTATATGTATCCATATTGTTTTTTATTTCATCTCCATTTTGAGGTACCTATTATTTAGAAAATTATGTAGGTACAATTGGTACCTACAAATATTTTCACATCGAAACTTTGGTTCGTTGAAAGAAATTTTCTGATGATAATTATAAATTAATTCGCCATTGTATACCTACTATTGAAAATGAGACTAACAAATATAAAGTACACAAAGAGAAGAACAAAGCATCTCTGATACAAGTTTTTAGAGCAGTAAGTATACTAACCATCACATAATATGTATTGCAAAACGGTAGGTTGGTATATTATTTAGGTTGATGTAGGTATAATCAAAGTGCACGCTTGTGTAGTCTGCCGCAAGCTAACATTTTAATTACAGGCCGCTCTGTACCTACGTATGAATACCGAGTTATTCAATTCGCGCATCGCAGATTCAGGTTTAGCAGACATGACAAGATCAAGTATTTCCTGCCGTGGAATGTCGTCCCTTGGTACAAGTTGATTTGACTCTCGTGGGGATGTCTGAACTCACCAAAGTGTTATATTATCATATCCCTTTGGGGATGGCGAGAGAGTTTACATAATACTTTCTTCAACGAATGATGCATCACGATATTTAGTAGCAGGATATAATAATGCAACTCAATCTTGGAGGAATGAATGTAATAGAAACGTTCTTAGATGGAAACGTGTTTACTAGCTGCGCTGCTGTGTTAATAAAAAGAGTTCGAGAAGCGATTGGTTCGTGCATATACTGTGAAGGGGTTGAGTAAAACAAGTGACTCTATTGTGGATGGGTGGAAGAGGGACCAGGGATGCAAGTTCTTCTAAGCATCTCCCTTGGTAGTATCTATAGAATAAACTTAGAATACTGATCTTGCGACTTTGGTCTAGTGATTGCAATCCATCAGTCAACGATTGGACCTACAGCACGCCTTTGTACAGCAGATGATATTTAGTAGGTGTTAGGGGCGCCATTCCAGATGTGACTACCATATTCAATAATCGGGCATATTTTGCGCTTTGTAGAGAATAAAAATTTGAGTTTTTGAAAAATACCTACGCGAGTTTCACCTTCAATGGAGCCCCTGTAGTAATACAACGATAATTACTTTTTCGAAGTGGCGGAGAAGTTCATCTACTTGGGCTCTAGTCTAATAGAGAGGAACGAAGATCGAGAAGAAATTTGAAAAAATCACCGCAGCCAACAGAACGTCCAAAGAAAGACTAAAATCACCATATTATATAAAACAATCTCTTCTTTTCAGTTGCAATTCTAGGATTGGTCTGTAACAGCTATGGCTGCCTTTCTTTTACTTTTTTCCACTCTGTCCTCTCCTCTGTCAGCTTCTTCATCTCTACGTAGCTATTAAAGTACACGTCGTCGATCACCTGGTCCATGAAGCTGTTTCTTGGTCGGCCTCTACAGATGCTACCCTCCACCATTCCCTTCGCGATGGTTATGAGCAGACCCGGGTGCCTCCTTCCTGACTAGCACCATTCGTGAGGGTCGATTGGCTTGGTTTGGTCACGTATGTAGAGCTGGGGAAGATCGCACCATCAAAAATATCTTAAGCGCGAAACCAATTTGTAGAAGATCATTGGGAAGACCCAGCGATATGTGGACAACGTAACGTACAACTCTGCAAGAGTTGTATGGTCATCGGAAGTATTATTATAAAAATATATGTATACTCGTTTCGCTAGATACGAAGTATGTTTGAAATAACGGCGGAACAAAATATTTTACCACAGCAATTCGCAACACCATGATTGCAATTGTTTGGTTACATAGAGGCGATTATATTCTAACATAACATATTAGGTTCTTTGTCAATATAAACAAAAATGGTTATACGTCTAATGAATATTATTTTTCATAACGAAAAAATTACGTCTAATTTTTTATGATAAAACTTTTTTCAATTATTTTAAAATTTTTAACAAAGTTGAAACGAGTCGCAAAAATAAAGGTAGCTACGAGTTTGTATGGAATTTATACGTGCTCTTATATCTTCTTACCTCGTTAGATACATGCCATGATGGCATGAATGAATGTATGCAAACTAAAATGAAAAGACAAATGGTTTATCTGAATATATGGATAGTCAAATTTTAGTAAGTAGGTATACTTATCTTCTTGTATGAAGTACATAATATTTGTTCACCCTCATACATTCCCTAATTCTTTAATCGCTTTGCCACCACCCATATTTGTATTCAATAAAAAAACAGTATATTATATGCACGATGTATCATGAGGAGTGGATCAACCGAAACAGGGAGGTAGGGGACCTCAATACCTATCGATTTAACCCAGCGTATGTTCAACAATATTGGGTGGTTCAAAAGTTTTTTTCAAAAAAAATTCAGTTTAATATAAAAATATCAACATTGTAGTCATAGAATTATAATGTACAGAAGCCGCGTGTAGTACAAATTTCGAATTCAAATGTATGACAAGTTTTTTTTTTACATGTGTGTGTGAGGCGGTAGATTGGTTGGTCTACGTATTATGTAGGTGCGCGCATCGGTAGGTGTACGTATACGGCCGGGCGAGTGAAATTCGTCTGTTTCAGCGTAGTTTTAGTTGGCATACATTCATTGCGCTGACTATGAATCTTTATCATAAATAATCTAAGATTGTAGTATTACATCTCAAATTTTTGTTTAACAATTTTTATAAAAATTGAATTTAGTGACGACATCGCTTCATACAAATTGTATGGCAGTGCCCTGTACATAACATCTAAAAAGACTTAATAATTTGATACTTAATCTCCAAACATACATACATACCATCATGCTGTTTTCATATTCTGGGTAGGAAAAACAGACTGACCTCCATACTATCCTATCCTGACATACATACCTGCATGTTTTATATAGAAAACAAAATATCTTGAAATATTTATTAATTTGTGTTTATGTGTAAATACTTTGGTACGTATTCTTCAATTATACGTACATATTATCGCCATCGACAGATGGATCTCATGTGTTACATGCAACTAGTCATTACAATTTTTGAAAGTTCTATATAATGTTTTACAAATTATGTTACAATATTTGCAATCACAAAATATTCGATTTTTATATGTTATTTGTTCCGTCCAAAAATCGGGCACATTAAAATATACTTAAATACTATAATTGTAAACAACAAAAGTTCAGTAACCTTAGGAAGGTAAAACTATAGTTTTTGTTAAAGTATTTTTTTTTCTTCGTCTTTGAAATAATTCTAAGTTTTTACAGCAATCATCTTTCGTGATGGCCTTGCATCGAGACATAAAACATTAGTGTTGGAGGCAGGAATACGTGTTGATGAGACCGATCAATTAACCTTTGGCTTCAAAACACTAAAATATTCATTTACCAAATAGAAAATTATTTGTTTGTGTTGCAACATGAGAAGTTTGAAAAGGTGAATATATACACGTACCCCTATACTCTTCACTGCCAAGTCACTTCACAATTATTCAAAATTTGTAAAGGAAAACTTTTGGCATTTTCATAAAATTCTTCTTCTTCTTCTTCGTTTAAAGACCTAGTTGGTCTGTTCTTCAGAAACTATGCCTCCTCGGATGACGAAGTCCAGCTATCCTTCCATCTCTTGGGTGGTCTTCCGGGTAGGCGGCGGCCAGAAGGAATTTCGTTCACTGTTATATATGCAAGTCTATCACTGTCCATCCTGGCTACGTGGTCCCTCCAATGTCTTCTTCTTGATCTACTCCATCGAACGATGTCCTGTATTCCACATGTTTTCCTTATATGAACATTGCGAACACGATCTCGGAGAGTTTTACCAGTGATTGACCTTAGGACCTTCATCTCCGTTGTCCTTAGGAGCCCCTTGCTTCGTACGGTATTTGCTCGTGTTTCCACAGCATACGTCATGATCGGTCGCACACATGTCTTATATATTCTGACCTTACTGTCAATACGCATGTGTTTATTTTTCCAGATCATATTTTTCACACAACATCCAGATACGACAGATCCTATATTTACTTGTTCGCGGACTTCAGTGTATGGACGTTACTCCTAAATATTTGAAACTCATTACTTGTTCCACGGGCTTATCATCAACATTTAGCTTACACCTTGAAGGTTGTTTGGATATAGTAATACTTTTTGTTTTACTGACTGATATAGCCATGTTTAGCCTCTGTAATTATGGAATTTGTTCAAAATTATTTGCAAGTCATTCTCAGTTTCAGCTATTATCACCGCATCATCTGCATAACATATAACATTAACAGTATCATGAAATTAATTTTTTAAATTTATTTTGATTTATGTAAATATTTTACTATGAAAACTTGATGACTCTTCAATGCCATTTCATGAAAGTGATTTGCCTTTTTAGCAATTTGAAAATAAAATAATAAAATTTGAAGTTTCCTGAGCATGGGGTCATCTTGAAATATTTGACAGTTATAAAAATTGAGAAGCACTGATCGGATATCCTTCAAAATCTAATGGGGTCTAAGGGATTATTAGATATAGGTACAAGTTTGCAATATTTGAAAATAATCAAATGAGTACTTTGGTCTGTAATCGATAAAGTAGAACCAATACGCCGCGCAGTACATAGCACATTATCACATTAGTACACAGCACACACACACACACAGATACATTGTGATGAAACTTTCAGAATACAATATCAGCATGATACTAGATGATAATAACTCCCCACCATATCACTTTGGGGTAGTGTGGAGTAGTAACAGTAATAATATTATCAAAAACGAGTACCTACCTACCTATCTCGACTCACCTTTGAATATCGCATTGTGTAAATTATCATATTTTTTTTTATTTCAACAATAATACAAGGGAAAAAATGAGTAGGGAACAAGATCGTGGAAATAAGGAAAAAAGTGCATTTAATGAATATAAATTATATATTATTAGCGGTGAAGCACCGGCTTAGAATAGTGTTTCCACTCTTTTCTATTATCATCATTTTCGAGAGTCCCGTAAAAGCCGGGTAGCGTTTTTCTTTTTCCGTGATCAATAGAAGGTATGAACTGCCTCGAATAACCATCATAAAGAGACGTATTTGCTCTTATAAGCTAACTCTTCACTCCGCACACCGATAGCACGTTCTAAAAATTTTCCAGGTCGACTTTACCAGGTCAAAGGTACAGAAAAGATTCTGGGGGGGGGGGGGGTTACGTCCGTAGTACGTACTTATTTTGCCTTAATCTTAAAAATGCATAAATCAGAACTCGATCATAATTAAATCTTGATCTTATTCTACGTATGATCATAAAAAAATGTTATAAAGGTCATTGTTTAGTATGAAATTGTCCTTAATTTTTTCATAAATTAATATTATTATTCAAGATATTTCAATATTGTTGCAATCTTATCTGTTTTTTAAAAGGAAATAAACAATTTATATTATTGGCCAGAACCTTTTCAATTGCCATTTTGGTAGGCGCATCTAACAACTAACGCTCCTTGTGTATCCCATAGCTTTCAGTCACCTTTCGTAACATTTGATATAAAATCCTAGTATACAGATTTCCAACAAAACTCAGCAGACTGATGTCTCGATAATACTTGCAGTCTAATTTTAACCATAATTTAAAAAGAGGCATAATCACTGCGTTCCTCTAATATGGTGGAGTATGCCCTATCTCCCAATATTTATTGAAGAGGCTGTGACACAATTTCATCACCTTATCGCCACAATAATTGAATTTAATGCAGTTGTCATAGATACTATCAAATTCTACAGCATTTCCTGTACATGCATGCTTCACTGCTTCTTTAACTTCGTCTATTGTATTTTTTTATGTTTCGTTCTCATTCACATTCTGTGTTATTCTTTAATAACTCATAGTTTCTCACTTCGAGCTTTCGTACAGTTCTCAAAACACTCCTTCCATTCCTATTATAAGGTAATGCAAACCCGCATAACTGTCGCTGGTAAACCCACATTGAGGGATATGCCATGACGGTATTTATGAATGATTGAATATATTTTTTTGTGAATAAATGTTATACCTGTGTTTGATGCTGGTAGTTTTTGTTTACAATATTAGAATAGAAAATTATAATATTATTATTAATAGAAAAATCCGACTGTTCCCATTTTCTTCACTTGTTATTTGCTATCCGTTTTTGAATGTTGGTTAGTATTATATTCTGCTTGATATCTAACTGGTTTTCATTATTTCTACAAAAAAATATATAATTGTTATAAAAGAGGTAATATAATTGTTATAATAGAGGTTATAAAAGAGGTAATATATTGTAAGTATATAAACACAAAATAATTTAAAAGAAAAAAATGATAAAAGTTATAAAGAAAGGTGTATGAAAGAGGCTAGGGGTTCGAGGAAAGGATGAAATGGGGAGATGTTTTTTTTTATATCAAAAATGCTCACATGAATAAATATATCATTAAATTTATATTGGAAAATTTAAAATATAATACTATATCTATATGATTAAGGAAAGTATTATTATTAGTGTAAATCTTCGAATCAATTCGTTCTTACCAATATTATTAGTTGGTGAAAATGTGTAATTGACAATGTATCATTTTGCCAAACTATTACAAAGTAAGACGAATTATGAAACATCAATGATTTCCATCAATCAAAATACTTTATTTAGACTCTTGCATACTATTATACCTTCAGTTTTTTTTCTTACTTATGAATCTTTTTGTTTTCTAACTTGTTTTCAATCACTTTTTAGTTCTGTGAGTGTTCTTTTACCTTAATAGAATAAAAGTAAAATATTAGTATCACATTGCCTTGACAAACTCATGGGCTTGCGTTTTAGGAAAGACGAAGACTGGTTTTGATCATCATCCAAAGAGCAGAGTCAACTAATTTTCTACACATTTCTTAATTCATCATTAAGAGAATATAAAATGGAACTTAGAGGACCTCTTTTAGATTATAATATTTAGATTATAATATGTATGTATACACATACCTTGAAACTCGCTGCGGGGCATCGACTCGGGCGCCATAACTTCTGGTGGTCAGCCCGCAGTCAGTCGTGCTTTGATTACATATTATCATCAACTATAAATGAGTTTTTTTTGCCTATGTAGGCACACATAGACAATTCTAGGAATCATGTGATGGCATTTTTATCTGAACACATTTTGTCCAATTACAATTCAAATTGCCTCTTTGATCTGTGTTTGGGACTATGGAATTTTAAAAATATTTTTTATGCTTTGAATAGACTGCAAGAAATATTGTATGTAAATAATTTTCTTCTTTTTCATCCTCTTTCTTGATCATGCAGCCCCAAATATCTCGTTGGTACCCATCTTCATTTGTAAGGCGCAACGTCTTAATATCCCTCTGGACATTCGTCAGACAAAAATACATCGACTTGGGTGGTTAGGGCACGTCCAGAGAGTGGAGGAAGACCGAACTTCAAAAAATATTTTCGATTCAAGACCCAAAGGCGGATTGATGTCCAACAGGATTTAAAGAGGATTGGTATTGCAGTCTGTAGACAAAATGGTGAAAAATTCTGAAGGAGGCCAAGGCTCACAATGGGCTGTAACGCCAACGTTCTACTATATCAGGTATTACTGCTGAGAAGGCATCTTTATCCGTTTACAACAATTCGCCGATGTCTCTGATGCCGGTCCACTCACGAATGTTGCAGAGCCATGACATCTGACTTCTTCCTATTCCTCGGTGTTCCTCCATTTTGCCCTTCACAAAGTGATAGACAAAATAACACGAAACTAATCGACGAAGGAAAAATTTCGGCTGTATGTTTGTTTTCAATAAATACATATGTAACAAATAAAATGAAAATTTGAATTTCTTGTACATTTTTGTCACTCACTTATCGTTATTACAATCCCCATATACGGAGCGGGTGATGGCGAAAGAAACAAATACGAAACTCTATTAAAAGAAATATAAAATCTTGGAAGCGTGTCCCCCAGGTTCGCAGGATGGATATCTGACAGAAAACGGTCTGTGATGTCCTAGAACGGATGTAATGTTCCACTTTTTGATTGATTTAATGATATCTGTCCAGCAATTGGCGTTCCTTGTTAGTAGGTACTTAGTATCTACCTATAATAATTTGTGTCGTCCTCCGCTTTATTATGGGCGAGTGCATGCGCGATAGGTACTGAAGTGGCGCCAACGGCGACGCTTACTCACTAAGTTCACCTCAGAGTCACCGAGACCTGGTCAAACAGGGATCTGTAACTGGCGAACTGCCAGATTTCAAATACTTACATAAAACATTGGCTTTGATGTTTTTACTCTCAATTGCTATGGGATTGTGAAGACTTAAGATCTCACGATGATTAAGCCTGTCTTTGTTCACCATTTCTTTGGGATAGTGAAGAGTTTTCGGAGTCAGGGAAAAAGAAGCGTGGGACGTCCTCAGACACGGTAGTCGGATTGCATCAAAGCAGTGGCAGGGAGCAATTGGAAGCGGTGTGCTCAGGAAAGGGAGGAGTGGTAGAAAAGGGGGAGGCCTATGTTCAACTCTGGATGCAAACAAGCTGATGAAGAAGAAGGAGAAGTGAGGAGTTATTATTTCACAATTGTAATCATATAAATTTCACCAGAAATATGCATCTTTGTTCAATCTTGGATAATTTTTCCGATTCTTAACGATTCCCGATTATTCATTAATTTCCGATTGCGCTTTATACATGATGTATGCACTGAAAAAAAGTTATGTTAAAAAAAACTGCACTATAGTGACTACAAAACAATTCGTTTTGTGCTACTAAATATTTTGTGTGTTTAACCAAACAGTATAGTCATAATCAGATAAACTTTTATTATTAATATAATTTTCGCCAAATACCTTGAACGAGATTCCGCTTGCGCAGAGCGCAAATTTGTGTCTTTTTGCTTCGTTGGTTTACGTGCAAATCTCGGCTAAAAGTTCAAGATGTTTGGCTACAACTATAACAAAGGTTTGGCTAAAAACGCAGGTAGTCAGTTCGGTGGTCAAAATTATTTTTTTCAGTGTGTTGAGATACTGATTTAGAATATGATTAAAAATGTAATATCATAACATTCCCCTATACTATAGCGGTGGAGGGTATTTTATTCAATAAAGAAATCATGTTCAAGTGAATGGGTGATGGGAAAAGTTGGATGGGTGGATGGCAGAGCGGTTAGCGCGCTGGGTTAGTAATCCAGTGGTCGCGAGTTCGAATCCTGCCTCGACCGATCTCGTTCACCTATAGGACAAGCATTTATGCTTAGTTTAGGGAACGTAGGAAGATGTATATGTACTTGTTTAAGAAGGATATATTCATTTTTTTTCAAAAAAAAAAAAAAGTTCATTTGAAAATGTTCAAAAATCCAGGACATAGTACAAAGGAGGAAAGGACCAAAAAATCGAAGAGATTCATGGTTCTGTAATCAATGCCTGTGGTTCAGAAAAAAACACTACAACGCTGTTTAGGGCCGTATTGAACAATGTGGACATAGCCCTGATGATCTGCACCAACCTTCGCAGAGGACACAATGCTTAAGAAGAAGAAGAAGAATTGACTGTTTAGTTTTTTTCATATTTGGTAATAGTATAATAATTTATGCGAGAGTTGCATACATCGAAAAGGTTCTCGAAAACTGACCTGGTTCAAAATGCTAATAAAAAGTCAAGATATAGGTACTTACGCAAACGACGCATCGACACCATTCCAGAATATTGCAGTTTCATTACAACAGCCAACCATTGTTGTCTACATTTTATTATTGATGCAATGACTGTACACTGTGCAACTGATGAAGTCATGGGAGTTTTGTGGATAGTTTACTGTGGACGTTTGCTTAACTGGGTCAGAATAAAACAGCGAACAAGGTACTATTTGAAGAGATATCGTATCCTGCATTGATTCATATGTTGAATGAAATATGAAAGACGTCCACTTCCATATGTATGTACCTTCTGTTTGTAATAAGTCTCAACATGAGAATTCTCCCAAGTACCTACCGGACGTTTCAATTGTTTTGGTTTACGGAAAATCTATTTTAGGTTTATGTTTTAGACAATGCCGGATCTACACTGTGGCCCCCCTTCCATCCGGAATGGTTATTAGCATAATCATCAGTCATCTATTACATATAAATTTAATTTACAGACAATTCTTGGTGAAATGCCATAGTGACATCTATAAGATTAAGATTCTGCGCAAGCCTAATCATGCTTCTTTTGATTTTTGTTCAAAAGTCCTTAGAACCTCTATGATTTTCAAGGATTCCTGTATTTGATTTCAAGCTAGACGTTTTCAACGTAAATGCATTCAGGCTTTTGCTCCCAAGAATGTTACACCATAATTTAATAAGATAGTTTAACTAATGACATGTCGCTGCAACAGGTTTAACATGTGAATCTATTCAATGTGTGTTTGTACCTAGTTTCGTGAAAATGCCAGTTGTATATTATATTACTAGCTTTTATGTCCCGCCGTTGGCCAAGAATGTAAAATTGTGAAAGAAAAAGCAATCGTTTTTATAATATTGTCACCCAATTATTTTGCAATATCAGACTATGAAAAGTGGTTTGAAATTTGATTGAGTTTAAGTATTGTAAAATGTTCAAGTGATGGCCACAACCCATTCTTTTTTATATATTGCTATAAAGTGTGAATGAAGTATAATATTTATACAATTTCTGCTCGCATGGACTATGCGTAATGGTTTTAAATATGACTGTTTATCAACGTTGTAAAGAGATTGGTTTGGCCACAACCCCCATTTTTAAATATTATCATCGAAAACAAATTGTAATGTGTACCTATTGAAAATTTATTAATTTTGGATGTTGGGATGTGGTTAAAATTTGATTAAACAAACGTAGATACTGAAAAGATTGGTCACATCCCATTCGTTTTTATATTTTTTCATCAAGTGTGCATTATATTTTTGCTCAATTTGACTGAAAGTCTTCATTAACGAAGAAGAAGAAGACTTGAACTATAGTAAATAGTTTTTAATTTGAATATAAATGTGAAGAGTTCAGTAATGGCCACAACCCCCATTCTTTAAATATTAGGTGTTGAAAATTATTCAAAATAGGATGATATAAATGGTTTAAATTTAATTAAACAAAAGTATTGAAAAGATTCTAGTGCAGGTTATATCGTCACATCCCATATCCCATTCATTTCATATGTATTTTCATCAAGTGTGCATATCGTTAATAATATTTCTGCACAATAGACTATTAGACTTAAAACTAACCCAAAAGACTAAATAAAAAAGAGAAAAATAAGTATAAGACTATAAGAAATAGTTTGTATAAAAAACTATTCCAATGGTCTACATAAAATAAGTAAAAATACATATACCTAATAGAAGAATTAGACTATTGGAAATAGATAGTATAAAAGCTCACCCAAAGGTCTACAAAAAAGAAGAAGAAGAATATTTAGACTATTGGAAATAGTTTGTATAAATACTGACCAAAAGGTCTACATAAAAGAAAATGAATAAGACTATTGGAAATAGTTTGTATTAAAACTCTCCCAAAAGTCTACGTACTTAAATGAAGAAGAATAATAATTAGACTAAAGGAAATAATTTTTATAAAAAAATGACCCAAATGTATACATAAAAGAAGAAGAAGATGAATTAGACAATAGGAAATAGTTTGTATAAAAACTGCCCTAAAGGTCTACATAAAATTAAGAAGAAAAAGAATTAGACTCCAGGACCCGCCGCTTCAGGCCCTTCAGTACCTCCCGTCCCTTTAATCCCTCATTACGTCCCTTCCCATCAGGCCCTTCAGTACCTTCCGTCCCTTCAGGCAGTTTTAAACCTCCCGTCCCTTCAGGCCCTTTAGTGCCTCCCTTCCCTTCATTACATCCCGTCCCATCAGTCGGTTAAGAAAAGTTTAAATCCAGAAACCATCCTGGAAGAACCGCGAAGAGATGAAAGAACCTTCTTTTCCCAGGATGCTTTACTTAATAGGTAAAATGACTAAATACACGAAGAAGAAGAAAAAAGTTTAAACCCAGATACCTGCGAAGAGATGGAAGGACAGTTGGACCTTCTTCTCCCAGGATTCTCCAACTTCATAGGTAAAATGACCAAAAATACACGATGAAGAAGAAGAAATAAGTTTAAATCCAGATACCTGCGAAGAGATGGAAGGAAAATTGGACATTCTTCTCCCAGGTTAGTCCACCTTCAAAGGTAAAATGACCAAATAGACGATGAAGAAGAAGAAGAAAAAAGTTTAAATCCAGAAACCTGCGAAGAGATGGAAGGAAAATTGGACCTTCATCTCCCAGGATAGTTCATCTTCATAGGTAAGATGACCAAGTACACGTTGAAGAAAAAGAAGAAAAAAGTTTATATGCAGAACCCGTCTTGGAAGACCTGTGAAGAGATGGAGGGACAGTCGGACCTTCTTTTCCCAGGATACTCCCCCTTCATAGGTAAAACGACCAAATACACGAAGAAGAAGAAGAATAAGAAAAAAGTTTAAATCCAAAAACCATCCTGGGCATACGCTCGACAATTCACCAAAGTTTCATTATAATCGGACAAACGGTTGATAAATAAATAAATAAAATAATTTTCCTATAGGAAATCAGTATAGTGGCCGTGTTCACCAAGGAACATCAAATGGATCATCAACTAACTACCTGCTCGGAGCTCAAATCCTTGAGTGCATCACTCAGTGAATTTGTATTTCACCAACTAAAAACCAACATTCTTAATTGAGCCCTAGGCTCAACTCTCCTTAAATTTCCGGTGTAAAGGTATACGAACTCAAGTTAAATTATATAGAAATATTTAAAAATCAAGAACACATAATTTATCTTTTTTCCTTTATTAAAATAACAATCAAATATTATTACAGTGTGTAGTTCACAATTTTAATAAGTTTTTGAAATTGTTTGAATAAAAGTAGTACTTTGATCTCATCAGAAGGTATATTCGCATTAGTGTCGTAAATGGCCGCGAGCGCTGTACACCTGAAACCATGTTACAAACATATCGCATACCTGCTATTCTACCCTTGCTAATACCTGTGTTACTGTGCATACCGCCATTATTGTTTTCGTTGACACCAATTATGCTGTTTTAAATGAAATTCAATTTTATTTAACAAATACAAAAAGCAATGTTTTGACACCATGAATTTTTCACAAACCCAGTCTTTCGTGATAATAATATATCTGGATAATATATAAATCAAATATAATATAAAATATAACAACATGTGCTAAAATGTAATAATTTTAGTTACAAAATACGTTGATGAATGACTTGATCCACAATAGACCGTCACTTAAGAGTTGAGTCGCCGGCGTCACTTAACGGTAGTAAAATTGTTTGGTGAAACGAAATTTTACGCTAAGTGCATCAAAAAATTGATTTTAGCGCTAAGGAACCTTGGTGAAAGTGGGGGTAGGTATATTATTGTTGATTTGTAAGTAAATAGTATTAGGTAGGTACCTACCTACAACAACCTTCTAAATAAATTCGATTCCTAACAAATTTTATTTGAATATCACATTCTTTCTGTAGCCATGGAAACGATTCGAACACGTAAGTAATATCGAATGGTTCGGATACATTTTTTGAATATGTAGGTACCTACATTGGTTTGTTCGATGCCATAAAAATGAAAATTGTCAGAAAAATCAAATATTATTTACAAATTATGCAATTTTATTATGCCTATATCTTTACTAATAAATAACACATTTTTACAATATATGTCTTAAAACTTGCCGTAATGTCTTGTGTTTCATTTTATTATTTCATAATTACATTTATTTCAAAGGTTTATTATTTTCAAGAACATATTCATTCGGTGGGAAAATGAAATATTGTATGAAAAGATATTAAAATGGCGGCGTTTATGTACAAAAGGCTTACTTTAAAAATAAGTTAAACAATATAATTATACCAAATATTCACCATGTTTTTCACTTAAACGCTAAGTTATACTTCAAAATATATTTTTTTTGTGTAAATACCTTCTTCTAACTTTTAAACTAACAGATATTTGCGTGCAAAGTGTACACTTTTTTGACAGATATGACTTGGAAAATTTTGTATGAAAAAAATAATTATTTAAATATTTTTAAAATTCAGCATTTTTATCGCATTCTTTTTAGCGTGACACTGCATCAGGTATACTGGTACATGTTCGCACTTAAATTATATTTTTAGATGCTCTTGGTTTTTCAGAAGGCGTGAGACAAACACACACACACACACACACACACACATACACACACACACACATACACTAACATTTTGATTGCTTTATTACTTTAGATTATGGTTGGCTCGTTAAATGCTAGATCATGGATAAGATATTCTTAAATGCTTTCTTGAGAGAGAGCCTAATGTGGGTCTGTAAATAAAAACGACCTGAGAATATATTATTGTGATAAATCTTCGCACTTCTGTGACGGATATTGAATGTTCTATGTTTATGTAGATATCCACCGACTCGGTTGATGTTTTTTACGTGCAATTCAATTTAATATATGATGTGCCTAAGAAGGTAGGGCCTTGGTACATAGATTCAACTTGTAGTAGGTAATATATCTTGGAATTATACTTAATTATGTTCTACTTTGAGGAATGTCGTTGTTTATTGGATTTGTCACGAAGAGAGTGATGATAATGTGAACTAAATGAGGTGAGGTTTCGCAAAACCCTTTTCTCATTGCAAAAACGGCAATGTGTACCTTCTTAAAAAAAGAGGTTATAAATTCCACATGAAGTTTTTTTCATTTTTTTTGGACCTATACACGAAGAACAAATGGAATTAAAATAAAACTGATTTATTTATTTGTGTAATTTATAAGTAATAAATATAGGTACTTATAGCCTTTGTACACATGTACATAAATTATAAAAATAATTAAATAAATAGTATTTCCACTCTTTTCTATTATCATTGTATCGGGTAATCGAAAATACAAGAGACACATTAACATTTAACATACTTCAGCAATGAGGTTCACCATCACCCTTTCTAAATGTAATAGTGGCCTTTTTAGGTGAGACGAGATTGGCCTGTGGGGATACGCAGGTGTCGTCCTTTCTTTTATAAAGTAATGTACACCCACACACCTGTCGCTGATTACCTCACATTGTGGGATATGCCATGATGGTACTATTGCATGAATTAATATTTTTTTATATCTCCAGCTGATCAAATAATAGGAAATCATAGCTCGAGACATGTTCGAGACCGTTTACATGGAAACTGACCGTTCCTCGAGTGATTGAGTGCAGAAGGCCATCCTCAGTCATGAGGCAAAGGAGGTAGAAGAAGAAACCGTTTTATAAATGTCTTCTTGGTAATTATAGGGGCTCCGTGGTATGAATCGAAAATCCTTAATGAAGTATCGCACAGAGGTCGAATTAAATTAAAAAAAACAACTTTATGATATTTTATATTTCTTCCTAACCAACATTAATAACAGTATTTATAGTGAGAGTCCATTTTCTCATTGGTTGCTCATTGCTCATGAGCATATTTCGTTAGTGAATCACTGCCTACATAAGTGCACTGTTCATTTTACAATGGTGAGTGATACGCACTTCTTGTAAAGACATCACTTTGTATTATATATATAATACATTATATGAATCACCGTATATTGTTACCTTTCTTGATTTCGATGTGAATTTTCCTCATTCGTGGTAGGAAAAAATACCGAACGACACAATATTTTATCTTAATTTTATGTTGTTTAATTATACAAGTTTAATTAAACAACACTACTACACGTACAATGGGGTGGTGTGGTTCAACCAACTCGAAACAGTTTTGAGGCTGCCAACTGAATATATTTATTTAAAAATAATAAAAATTGACTTGTATAATATTGATTGTGTTGTAAATTGTATTCAAATAATTTTGTATAGTTAATAATTCTGTAGCATTTTTTTTAATGTCGCCTTTACACACGAGTGCTTGTACTCTGGTAAAAAGCAACAGGTTTTTTACAGTGCATATTTTTCTGTATATTTTGATTGTATTTTTTATGTGTTGTATTATTTAAATTAACTAAAATAAAATACGGCGATTGGGTTAGTCCCGTCATACATTTTGTACGACTTGACTAACGCGAAACACGAATGACGTTGGCGATTACATAAATTAAATCTTTTTAAAAAAAAATCAAGACGAAGATTTAAAAATCTAAAACTTTTAAAAAAGTTTACAAACGTACTTAATAATATTTTTGCATCTAACTTTTTTTTTGAAAAATTAATTTTTTTAATAAAAAATTATACAATTTTATTTTCCCGCCAAACTGAAAAGCGGTTTTTGGCAAAGCAGATTCTCTCTTTCATATAATAACTTAACTTATGTCAAAAATTAAAAAAACAGACTCTAAAAGAAAAAATACCGGAAAAAAATTAAATAAACCTTAAAAATATACATTATAACAATAATAATTCAGAGCCTAACGAACGCTTGACTTGAAATACAGATGTTTCAGAGTATTTTTTATAGTTACTATTTTCGTTTCGTACCTAACTAATTAAACATTTAACAGATAATACTGCAATTTCACCCTGTCTTTAGTTTCAAGACTATAATGTGAGTATTAGCCGAGTAAATAAGGAAAAACCAATGCACCTAATCACATTTGTGTGCCTGTGTGGCCTTAAGTGTAATAGGTATAATATTTAAAAACAAATGTAATTTACTGCCTCATTGGAACAGGCTCAACATAGTGAGGTGGTTTATACAAAAAAATGTTTCATTAATTAATATTGTATTTTCTTTTCTTATATTTACTGTTTGAATTATGTATTTGGTCTTCAATAATAAAAAAAATCTGATGACATTTAAAAATGTGACATTATTTGCTATCTATGAATAATAAAAAAAAATAACTACTTCATTTTTTCTTGTATAATATCATGAATAAATCATTAATAGATATAATCAGTAAAGGAGATCGACGCCGTTTCTGATCGTTCGTAGTTTTTGCAATTATTTTGAAAAACATAGACGATGATGATGAATGATGATAAGAAAGTTGTTACTGAAGCAGATTAAACTTAACGATTGGTCGGTAACAACTAGGTATCCATCTAATTTTACATGCAACAGTGAAGACCTTCAGAAGTCTTTCTTGGTCTTAAAAATCAAATTTAGTTTGATTTTATTATTTTGTTAAGGAAATCTTATATTTTATGGCCTTTAACATTATTTACGAAATGTAACAAACACATTAAAAATATAAAATTAGAAAAACAACTTTCTTAAACAACATGTAAGCTAGGAATTTAAAAAATAATAATATATGTGTTGTGTGAATCAGTAAAATTGGATATATTTTGATATTTTAAAGTAAAAATCAATATATTTCAAAATAAGTATATTTTTCTCAGTGTAGCCGTAAAATAATATTTATTTTTTCTGGCTCCTGTAAGGACATCAGAATTATACAGGACAAAATTACACTTGGCACTAAATTACACATGGAGGAAATTAAGCGTAGAAAAAATTATCCGAAGGAGGAAATTTTAACAAAATTTGTTCGCTAGTCAAATACAAATATTATTAAACAACCAGCTAACAATTTCAAGCTACGTATTTCAAATAACTAAGTAACGTTCTTTCGATCCATCCGCTAAAGACTTCTGCAGATAGGGCGCTGTTTAGTCCCTGCTTGATCATCCCTAACCTTATAATATTACAATCGATACGTGGGGATTGCAGATCCATAAACTGATCTGGTTACAAGTAGCTACCTATTACCTACAAAGATAATCATAACATTCAACAAATATGTATAGGTGTTACAGTTACATTACATATAAGTAACATGTTTCAGCTCTCAGGACTACATTATTAATTACAATAATTACTAATAATATTTTGTTGTGTTTATATAACTTCTACACCCAAGAACATGAAAGCTTTCTGCTTTATCTTGAGAAAGTTGGTGGACCTGAAAAGCGAACGTCTCAGGATAATATTACTACAAGAACCCTGAACTTCATACATTAAACGAGTTGGTTGTGAACTATAGGTACTCCTCACTACCAAGTCACTCAATAAAGTATTCAAATTTTGTAACGATTTTTTACGTACATTTTGTATTTTTACTCTAATGTATTTTTCGGAATGAAGATACAAGGAAAGAATGTAAGATAAAGAAAGATGTAATTAACAGAATGAAAGTTAACACATTGAGATGGTTTGGCCACTTGGGGAGAATGAACGAAGAACGCCTGACGAAGAAAATATACAAAGCTGACAGGAACGGAATAAGAGGTCGCGGGCGCCCAAGAAAAGGATGGCACGACCATGTAAACGATATTTTGAAAGATGGAAATGTAAGAAGCATGAACAACAGACGAACATGTTTAAGACGATGTATGAATGTTGATGAGACGATGAATGTGTGTCAAGATAGGAAAATGTGTCGTTCGGTTCTCTCTGCCTACCCCGTGAGGGACATGGCGTGATGGTATGTATGTATGTATGTATGTATTTTTACTCTCCACTACTATGGAATAGTGGAGAGTCATGATTTCACAATTTTTAAGAGTAGGTATTTTTTTACATCAATTTCTCAATGGGTATCATGTAGAGAGTGCATACTTTGAGTTTCGTTGTTGTTTCGTATGTATGCCGTACAAAAATATGAAAAATTGCGTCCTCTGTACAGATCAAACTAAAAGGCGGATGAACTTAATATTGATACCATATGTGTGAAGTACATAAACTTAGAGCTGATTAGTTTTCCATAGACAACGGTTCATTTTTTCTCAATCTTTCTCTATGATTTCATCTGTTAAAACGGGAAATATGCTCTCACGACCTGGAAATTTGAGATATTTTAATTTGGTTTCAACTATTTATACAACATCAAGAATCTTCATAAAATTGTATTCAAGGTTGGTCAATGTTCAACGGTTTGAAAAATTATATTTTATTTAATGGATTTTTGTATGAAACTTATATGTAACAAGAGAATTTTTTTATGTTTGGCAATGTTCAGTTCTTTGATTTCATATTGATATAAGAAAATTAATAGCTTGAACTTAGAACTGATTAGCTTTCCATAGATATCATAAAATTTCTTCATATGATATCGAGTGTCAAAATTTTCAAAATGCTCTAACTCTCCTTAAAACAAAATTTATCTGCTTTTCTAAAAATATTTCATACAACATAAGCATATATAACAAGAGACATTTTTTTATGTTTGGCAATGTCAAGTTATTGATATTAGAGTGTAATATTAGCAGGGAAGCTTCATTGTGTAGTGGAGAGTTTAGTGTTGGCTGCAACTCACTCGTTTGTGATAGTGCTGAGTATAATTTGGCGCAAAAGAAATTTAGCTTGTCATGTCTATAGATTAGTGACCTGTGTTTTCAATGGATAAAAAAATATATTCTATAATCAAATAGAATATTCCAAGTCTTTATTAATCCCATATCCCATAGTTGAAGTGAACGTTTCCAGTACATATGTACCTATATCAACGGTCTTCAATCGTTCAGGTGTAGAACGTTGTTTACACAAAAGAGTGTGTAATTTTAAAGGGAGCGGAAACGGATGTTTCAATTTGCCCTCTCACCTACCGGAAGTAGCCGGATTGCTCAATAGGTATATTCAACAAGTTTAACTGGCGCCAACCAACACATGACGGCATTTATTATATACACACTGTTAATTTTGCAACCGTATTTAGAATATTGTTGATATATTCGAAAATAAATTTGTGTATTTTAAACAGTTTTTTTTTTCATACAACTCAATTAGTTTTACTGTAAAGTTTTTATCCGCCATGAGGAAGAAACGGCCGTCTCAAAAACAGTCTTATCAAATATCTACCAATCTTATTTTATTTATTCATTTATTACTTCTCGGGCAACTAACAGGTACTATGTCAAATATTAATTTAACGCGCACCCAATAACAAGTTGCTACATTCTGAACTTACATATTAAACGTCTCACAGATCCAGACTGAAAACACAATTAAAATTGTGTATCCACCTGGAATCGAACCCGGGACCTTTGGATCAGCAGTCAGATAGACCAATTGAGCCACGAAGCCTTTTTGTTTAAAACAAAGTGAATAGTTTTATGTCATATTATGCATTTATTTTATTTATTAAGGAAACATATAGTTGTGTAAATACATTAAATATTTGTTCGAAATTTATTATAAAATGAATCATTTCAACTTTTTCTAATTCTGTATTTTTTGTAAGTTTGTTTATCGACTTTTTCCTTGTGTTTGTAACCTTTTTTCCGAGTTTAATATATTAATAAACAAAACGATTGCATTGCGTGTTGCGTCATATATTTATTTTTGCAAAATTATTTTGAAATAAATAAAATAACACATTGAAAAATATGGATGAATTTATTACACAGCTAATAAAGGCTCTGTAAATCAAAAGTTTATAAATTACTCGTAAAAACTAATACTATATGAAATAAAAATGAATTTATTAATATTTGAAAAAAAATAATTGATTTCTTTATTAGGCGAGGGTCATAACTTTTGGTCCTGAAATCGATCCTTGGGGCATTCCGGTTTTGAACTGTTTGTTTTTGGTAAAAACCGTTTCGATTGATGATTAATGGACGCGTCTGGTGGGCAATGTGGTATGCGGGCTCAGGAAAGGGTATTTAATTTTAAATATGTATCTGAATTCACCTGGTGGAACGTCACGGGCTTGTGAAAAAGGGTGTATGATTATATTATAGACCTCCCCACGTTGATAAAGTGCTGAATAATAACGATAAGCAAACAATTATTTAATGTATTGTAACAATTCTGGCCTACTAATGAGTTTTCATACATAAAATTACGTATTGAGACTACGTACGGATATGAAGGAATCCAAAATTATATTATATCAAGTGGTGCTTGGTTGCTTCTGCTTAAGCCAAATGGAAAAATTATATGATCCTTGAAAATAAAAAAAACATAGGAAAATGTGAATGTTCTGCTGGAATAGAGGATTCTCCTGTGTTTTTTATTAATGCTCCAAAAAAGGTAGAAGATCTACGCTAGTTTGGTCTTATATGCCGAAATGCCGACTTGGATTCCGCAATCCAAGAAACAATATATCCAGAAGGTTTCTATTAATAAAGTGAAAATACTTGCGTTGCGGTTAACATTTTTTCGAAGAAGAATTATAATCTGTGGTAAACCGGACCCATGTTTATATTTATTTTTTATTGTTAGATTCGTTTTATAAAGATGAAAATCATGATAATTGTTCAAAGAATTGATGCGAAAAATATACAAGATCAAATTACAGTTAATCGTCTATTTTGCAATAAACCAAATTATCATATCAATTCAAAGTATAAATTCGACATAAAATTTAATGGAATTATATATTGTATGTATGGAAAGTGCCACTCAATTCGAATTTTTAGTGTATACCTACCTATTTTTTTGCAAAATGTTTTTGACGCATGTTTTTGAAATAAATGACAAAGTAGTAGGTAAACAAAGAAAATAATTGGAACAATTATTATAAACCAGAAAATATACAGCAGGCAATAAATCTAAAGTACTACAGCAATGATGATGTTAGAGTGTATGTGTGTGTTCGTTTCTCTCCCCCTAGAAAAATAAGAGGATTTAAAATATAATTTATATGCTTGCATGTACCAGTATACATGATGCAGTGTCGCACTAAAAAAATGAAAAATGGATGTTGAATTATTAAATATATTTCAATAATATTTTTTTCATACTAAACATCCAACGATAGAACTGTCAAAAAATATTGCTTTTTGTACGCAAATATCTGTGAACTCAAAAGTTAGAAGTACATATTTACACGAATAAAATATATTTTATAGTATTAATTAGCATTTTAGTGAAAAACAATGATTATTTTGTATAATAATAATATTAAACCAAATTTTAAAATAAGCACATACAACGCCGCCATACAATATTTGATTTTTCTTACAAATGAAAATGTTCTTAAGAATTAAAAACCTTTGAAATAAATTAGATTAAAAATATCAAAATGATACACAAGACATTTTAGCAAGCTTTAAGATATATCACCTATATATTGTAAAAGTCTAGATATGGACATAATAAAATTGCAAAATTTCTCATAAATATTCGATTTCTCTGACATATTCTGTTGGTTTCCATGGTTACACACAGAAAATGATATTCAAAGTATTGAAAACAATTATATTTAATAAAATTTTAAACCACTTTGCAAAGCTCAATCTTGCTGACGTTTTATACACACTTGATGAAAATATACAAAAATGAATGAGTTGTGGACAAAACTAAACTCTACAACGTTTTATTTCAATCAAGTTAACACTTCCAATTGTCCAATGTAGCAATTTTGGATACATACTTGCTTCTGATAACAGTAAAAAAAGTGAGTTGTGGCCAAAACCAGACCCTTACAATGCTTTTTCTCATTTAAATTCAATACTCCTTCATCCAATATTGCTTTATATGTTTATAAATACTTAATCTTAAAAATTGAGAATTCATAATTCTCCACTATATCACTTTGTGGAAGTGAGCAGTAAAAATGGCAGTCTGAGCGTTATTTTAGGTAGGTTTCACTGTGAAACTGTAAACAAATTAAGAAGTTAGGAGAGTTAACAAAATAAATTAAGAGAGTTAACGAAAATATGCTACTTTGTAGTAGTCAATAATTATGATTGATTTTCAATTATCATTATGTTGTACAATTAATAAAATTCAATGTCTGTTATATTTATATGAATGTCGGAACCACCATTTCTATGGCAGGTATTATTTACACACGGCCTATAACTTTGATATATTTTGTGAAAAATATAAAATGAATTAAATAATAATATTATTACTAACTTTACCGGGTAAATAAATTCCACCTGATGATAAAGACTACGGAGACATTAAAATTTTATGGTTCGGAATAAAATTATCATTATTTTATTAAAACGTTAATGTAATTTGGCGAAAAATTCCTTTTGGATATAAGTGATTTATCCGCAAAAATAGTACATTAGTAACTAATTTTGAAACGGGAAATTGTCACTATATTTATTTTGTGTGGATATGAATTTGATTTAAGTTATTTGTTAGTGTTACTTTCTTTATACTGTTATATTTTTTATACCAATATTTACTGTTGATCGAATATAGTTATGGACACATGCATACTTAAAAAAATGACAATTAAAATTTTGTCTTCGTTTTTTTGTTATTTTACGTTATAATTTATTGCGTATTTCAATGATCCTTGATTTATAATTATTTATTGTTGGTTCTCGGGCAACTAACAGGTACTATGTCAAATTTAATATGCACCCAATAATAAGTTGCCATATTCTGGAGGCCTATCGTCTCACAGATCCAGAATGATTTTTTTTAATAAAAGTTCATCAGAATAGTTGGGATTTTACTAGCCTAAAGGCTATCAGTGAGATTCCCTTACAAACTAATCACGTACAAATGTTATATTCTTTTAGTTACAGTATTAACATTATAAAATATAGAACACACAAATGCATATTAACAAATGTGTTATTTTTTTTTTATTACTTTTAACCATAAATCTTTTGACCAGAGTCTTAACTGGAGGATATTTTGTCAAGTTTATTCATACCACTTGGAAGAATGTTAAATATTTTCGGTATGCCAACTTTTAGAGTCCTTTTACCGTAATAGTCCATCTGAGAAATCAATTAATTTTGCGTGAATTGTCTGGAATTATATGTACTACATTTTACAGGGTATTTTATATTCATTTGAGAAGTAGGTAATGACTTAATATGATTCAGGGAGTATTCCTGTTACATCGAATATCATTTCATAATTATCTTTATACATTTAGATTAATCTGATTTGGGTATAATTTTTTTTTAACAATTTCAATTGTAACGTTTTGAATGTTTTATTTATAAACTGTGTCTCCACCGAGAATCAAACCCGGGACCTTCGGATCAGCAGTCAGATACCCAACCAACTGAGTTATGAAGGCCGGCCTTTTGTAATAGTAAATACTCCCATTGAAAACTGTTCATTTTCATTTGAGTAATCTGAAAAGATCCAGTGAGTATTCAGGGATTATGATTCATGAAGACGATGAAGACAATGTATGTACACATTCAGAGCATGAGGAAAATGCGTTCGGTTTCTTTCATGTACATATCTGGACTGGACGTACGTACAAGGTTTTGTGAATCACGTTTAATGATGCAAATAGGTATATGTCTAAATCTGTAGAGCGTACAATGTTCTCTTATGTCGGATATCTAACTTTGATGCACAATTATATGCAATGTGACTGTCCTTGGAAGATTTATGTACCTAATATTAACTGCAGAAAGGGTCATCAACAACAGACATTTTCCTATTTGATAATTAATATTTTTTTTATATTAAAAAGAACCAAACATATATTGTACCAGTAATAATTAGCTCACTCGCGCACACACCACACACAAACATATTTACAAACATACAACCCTCCACCCTGTTTCCCTGCTTCCTCGTTTCTTACCGACTATCCTGTTATTTTTTCTTCAATTTATGTTGCAATTAAAATATGGACATACTTATTACACAACGATATACAAAGGTGAGTTGAGAAAGGTACTCTTTCATTTAAAAAAAATGTTTAAATGCGCTACAGCCCATATCGAGCCTTGGCCTCCGTCAGTCTTAGCCTCCAGCTTCTTCTATCGTCCGCAGCAACTCTCCAACTGCCCGGCACTTGCAATAGTTGGGAAGCATCCCTTCCTACTTCGTCCTCCCATCGCAGTCAACCTTTCCTCTTCCACCTGGATGTCCACACAGGACATTCTTTGGTATTCGGTTTGGTGGCATTCTCTGTTCATGTCGTCTCTCAAACGTCCAGCATTTCAGCAGATCTGGCTGTAAGTGTCCATGTTTCGCATCCATGTCACAACTATTCAATTTTTGTTATTATTATGCCATAAATCTCTGTAAATTTCATTTTATAAACTTATTTATATTATTTATATATGTATAGAGTAAACATATTTATTTGCCTTAAGTAGGCTATATAGTATATTTTGAAAATAATTTCCCCAGTACCCTCAAAAGTTATGTCTTTGAAATAAAGAATAGTTTGTAATTAAATCTTTATTCTTTTGCATGAGTTTTTTGAAATTTGAATTTGTTTTATACTTTTCTTGTAAAACTAGTTTTAGTAAAACCCTTTTTTATTTTTGTATTATTTTTATATGTAACTTTTGTATTTTTATATGTAACTAAAAAACTACAAGGCCTATGAAGCAGATTTTTACTTCGATAGAAAGAAAATTATAATATTTTAATTACCAGATATTCTTGCTATTTAAAAAAAAAAACTCTAAATTTTACCTTTTCTTCACGGAAAAATGTTGTATATCACATATTAGGTGATACACAATATTTTTTCGTATTTCATACATTAGAAGGTAATTTAGGGTGCATTTTTGTGTACATCTGTATACCCAGCCTATACAAGGGCCTTAATTCATTTTCAATTTCTTTTTTGAAAATGTATCTTTGTTTTATATTGGACATATTATGTAAATAGACGAGTGTCCGCGTATGTGGGTATATAATAATATTAATAGGCAAAACTAAGTGTCGATGTTGACAAGAGCAGTGCAGAGACAGCTTTTGAATACGATACAGCGAGAGAGGTAGGTATATTCGAATATATTTTACCTATCGAATTTCACTGCCGTTGTTTCTTTTGTTACATACTTGACTGACAAGCAGTAGTGATCCAACTACATTATTTTTTTTCATAATAGAGAATTGTATAGATTCATTTTGTATTTTGTGACTTATTATTCAACCTCACAAAACACAAAGTTTTATACACCTAACCTGTAAAATTTGTATATAACATTTTGTCTCAGTCTTGTACAGTATTATTCTGACGATGCGCATTGCACGAAAAGCGTTGATAATCCATTCAATAAAATAGAACGAATGTCATGTACATATAGCCTTATAATGATGTTGCTTACACCACTTGTACTTTGAAAATATTACATACAAAGGCGGAACTGATTGAAAAAAACATTTTTAAAAATTTCAGGGTTACACCACTTTTGCGCTCATGACCTCACACGTTCATACATACCATCACGGCATTTACGGGGTAACCCGCGACAGGTGTGCATAACTAAATAAGGAAGCACGACACATGCGCGCATGCCCATACACTAGTCTAGTCTCAACTTAAAAGGCACTACATTCAGAATTGGTGGTGGACCTCATTTGAGGTTTGACCTGAAGTTTATGAGAAGTTTATTTTATTTATTTATTAAAAATCCTTTTTTACAAGTATAATAATATCTCAAGTGGGTACAATATAACTTGATAAAGTAGGAAATCAAATGTATAATACTATAATTAAGTTAAAAGTTAAAGTGGTCATCAGTGTGGGTATGTATTATTTGAATTTGTGGTCCCAGAGTAGCGTTATATAAATCAGTTCTATTATTTTTATTCGTCATAGTGTAAGTAAATTTTAATAAGGTTTAGAGGTGAAGGGAGACAGAGGTGCAAGTATGAAATATTGCTTGATGTAACATGGGTTAGTGCTACTATAATTTTTATTTTTTGTAAATCAATTATGTAGATATTGTTGCCTGTCGTATTTTTGATTACATGAATGTAAAAAATGGTTTAGGTTCGTGAATATTTCCCGGGTTGCAACCGTTATATTCCATCGTGCCTGGATCCTGTTGTATGTATGGAAGAGACGCCAGATAATGGACCGGTTCTAGATATCTCGACACGGTTAATTAAGGCTGTGGAAAATGTTCGCCGATAAAAGTATAATCTGCATCGAGAGTGTATGTTATATGTGGATGGATATTATGGATGCAGTCCAGACAACATCGAGAGTGTATGTTATATGTGGATGGATATTATGGATGCAGTCCAGACAACATCGAGAGTGTATGTTATATGTGGATGGATATTATGGATGCAGTCCAGACAACATCGAGAGTGTATGTTATATGTGGATGGATATTATGGATGCAGTCCAGACAACATCGAGAGTGTATGTTATATGTGGATGGATATTATGGATGCAGTCCAGACAACATCCAGAGTGGAGATAAGAAATGTTTAATTTGTCGTGTGATAAAGTAGACGATGGATACATTAATGAGGTCTTGATACAGGTAATGTAGATCGCACGAAACTTGAGCCTTAAATAAATTTAAGAGCTTTGTTTCTATTCCATCAGGAACGGGGTCGTATTAGAAGAGTTATTTGAGAACATGTAAGAAAAAGGTAAGATCCCGTACTACGAGAATACTGCTTACGGGACCTCAACTTATTCTTACATTATTCTTAAACTAGTTGCATGTAACACATGAGATCCAACTGTCGATAGCGATAGTATGTATAGTTGAAGAATAAGAATCAAACTATAAACCCATAAATCAAAATTATTGAAATTTTTAAAACATGTTGGTATGTATGTCAAGATAGGACAGTATGGAGGTCAGTCCTGTTTTCCTACCCGGAATATGAAAACAGCATGATGGTTCTGTTTGTATGTTTGGAGATTAAGTACCTATCAAACTATACACAATATGTCTTCTTACATATTGTGTATAGGCGACTGCCATACAAATTGTATGAAGCAATGTCGTCACTAAATTCAATTTTTATAAAAATTGTTAAAAAAAGTTTGAGATGTGCTAATACAATGTTCATATTTTTTATAGAAAATTAAATTATCTAGTTGGGATGTTTCGGCTTTTTTCGATATTTTTAAAAAAATTGGAAATATAGGCAGTTAAACTCATAAATTTATCATAAAAAAAATATTTTTCTTAATAAAAAATGTTTGAGAAACCTTGGAATTTTTTTGAAACAAAATATTTGAGATTTTGTATTTGTCTATATTTGTACCAATTTTCAGCGTTCTAGCTTTTATGGTTTCTGAGATATATGGAAAAATAAAGTAAAAATTCAAAAGTTGATAACCCCTGACTGAAACAAAAATTCAAAATTCTGAGTATAAAAGTTTTGTAGGCCTATAACTGTTTATATATTCTGAAATTTTGGGCTCTGTAAATTGAGCGGATCAAAAGTTATAAGGGGGGACGGACACACACACACAGACACACGAAATGTTCTACTCCGAATTCTGAGTAAATCCGTGTATGGAATATATATGCTGCGAAGCCTCTAAGTTGGTGTTTTTTGACTTCAAAGTTGGAAAAGCCGTGAAAAAAGTAGACCTCTGCATACAATTCTCGCGTATCCTGGCTTGAAACATTGTCGATATGTTAAGAGAACAAAGTTCTCCTGAACAAATCGACAGTTGGATAACTCCTTCCATAATACGACCCCTCTACTCTTAGCCGAACTTAATCTAGTACTATACTAAACGTGCACAATGGCGGGCTTATTACCATATAAATTACATAAATAAAAATTAAAAACGTGTTTCATTATTTATTCCACTATTCATTAAGACTACAACGTACAAACGTTTTCGTGCTAAGCACATTTTCAAGTAGTACTACTAAACGATTTCTTAAGTCTGAATCTAATCTTAACATACTGTTCATGATCTTGCTTACCCACTCCTGTCTAGGTCTTGTAACTTAAAAAAATAAAATTAAAATAAAAATTATTTTTGCATTATTATCTAAAAAATATAATATTAACTTTTAAACGGTTGGCAGGTAGTTACAAAATAAAATGTATTATTAAATAAAAAGGATTTCCACACTGCTACTAAAACTTTAGACAATTACAAACTAAAATAATGTATAGTATAAATTCCAAGACTTGCATTTTGTATTTAAGTTTAATAAGACACTCGGTAATGCAAGCTTTGCATAATGCAAGTCTTGTAGTAAAATAATCCATATAGATCTTGATAGCAAATATTTTGCTTTTATATGTACGTACCTACTTAATATCAAAAGATACAATATAAAATTAATTGAAAAAAAAGGATTAATCAAATAAACATTGCCTATACAAACATTCTTACAACCATTAACATTCTGTCTACGTGATAGCTTGTTTATACATATATATTTTTTTAATCCCAATGTTTTTTGACGCAACTCCCACATACATCATATTTATCGGATCAATAAATTTATCCCCAGCTCTGTTTCATGTTGCTATATGTTCTGAATGTCCAAACCGTCCAAATTCAAATTAATTAATACACATTTTATCGTGGTATGCAATCCTTGTATCCTCAATCCCATTGTGTAATCAATAATAATATGAGACGAAATACAAAATATTTATATTAAGTGGCTGATGTATAATGAAGAAATTTAAAATACAGGTAGACATACTATTTAATATGGCGTATTATTTACACTTGACGTCAAGAAATCGTAAATTCTACAACAGTTTTAGAAATAAACGAGTTGTTTGAAAAAAAATGTAGGTACCACATTGACAAAACATGTCAAAAATTGAGATAACGACAGGACCGGTTTGTAAAAATGATATTATCATCAATAAGTTATCAAACTGTCGATTTGTTCAAGAGAATTTTATTCTCTTAACATATCGACAAAGTATCATGCTAATATACGCGATACATGCAGGGTCTATATTTTTCACGGTTTTTCCAACTTTGAAGTTTAATAACACCAACTTAGAGGCGTCGCAGCATATATTATGTTCTATGTATGGATTTACTCAGAATTCGGAGTAGAACATTAAGGGTGTCTGTCCCTCCCCACCTTATAACCTTTGATCCGCTCCATTTACAGGGCCCAAAATTTCCGAATAAACTTTTATATTTAGAATTAAGAATTTTTGATTCAGTTAGGGATTATCAACTTTTGAATTTTGACTTTATTTTTCCATATATCTCAGAAACCATAAAAGCTAGAACGCTAAAAATTGGTATGAATATAGACAAATACAAAATCTCAAATTCATTTTTTACAAAAAAATTCCAGATTATTTCGAACATTGTTTATTAAGAAGATTATAATTACAAAGTTTTTAAAAAAGTTTTTAAAAATAAAAAAGCTGAAACACCCCTACTAGAAAATTTTATTTTCTCTAAAAAATATGAACATTATTGTAGTACATCTCAAACTTTTTTAACAATGTTTATTAAAATTGAATTTAGTGACGATATCGTTTCATATAATTTGTATTGTGCAGTATACACTACACAATATATCACTCAATAGTTTGATACTTAATCTCCAAACATACATTCATACTATTATGCTGTTTTCATATCCTGGGAAGGAAAAACAGACTGACCTCCATACTATCCTATCTGGACATACATACCTACATGTGTTGTATAGAAACCAAAATATCTTAAAATATTCAATAATTTGGATTTATAGTTTGGTACGTATTCTTCAACTATACATACTATCGCTATCGACAGTTTGATCTCACGTGTTACATGCAACTACAATAGTCTATTTTATTTATTTATTTTAATTTATTTATTTAATATTGCTTCTCGGGCAACTAACAGGTACTATGTCAAATATTAATTTAACATGCACCCAATAACAAGTTTCCACATTCTGGAGGTCTTACAGATCCAGACTGAAAACACAATTAAAAACTGTGTCTCCACCGGGAATCGAACCCGGGACCTTTGGCTCAGCAGTCAGATATCTAACCAACTGAGCCACGAAGGCCGACAACTAGTAGGTAGATGAACCTTTATTATAGCCTTTGTATTTATTTTTTGTTTAAATTTCTGATCCCACATTCCTTTTTTTCCATTTCCTGATATTTTAATTGCTATGAATTTTTATTTATTTTATTAATGTAAAGTTTTTTTTGTTTCATTTTTTAATTTTTTTTTTCTGAATGCTTTTTACTCCTCTCTACTTCAAGGCGATATAATGGATATTATAATCTGATCAGTGCTTCTCAATTTTTTAACTGTCATATATTTTAAAGTGACCCCAACCTCAGGAGATTTAAAATTTGATATTTTTATTTTCAAATTGCTAAAATGCCACATCACTTTCATAAAATCGCATTGAAGAATTATCAAGTTTTCATAATAAAATATTTAAAACCAAAAATGATTTATCACACTTATTTCATGAAAATATTGAAATTATTTCATAAAAAAATAGCGTTGAGTTACTTGGTAATGAAGAATATAGCGTTGGCCACAGCCCACTCGTTTTATTTTCTAATGAATCCTATCATATCATTGAAATTATCATTACCATTTGAATATATGCATTTTTTCACATTGTTGTAGTCTGTGCTAGTGTATAATAATTTTTCCGTAATATGTCTAAAAGTTTATAAATAAAAAATAAATTCAATAAATTATAAAATATTTGAGATACAATTAGGCAAACAAGAACATATTGATACTTTAATTCATCCTGACGTAATAGAAATGGTCGTTTCGAAACCGATCTTGTTAAATAACTCAATTGTGGTTGTAAATTTTAAATGATAACAAAAGGATATTAAATGCACCGCATAATTAACATTAAAACTATTCATATTTTTTTGAATTTCACAGGCAATAACAATCGAGCCGATTCTGGTCAAATTTTTCACATAAACAAATGAAATAGTCTGATAGTTTGGTCTGTGGAATGTTAAATAATATAATAATGAACAACTGATAACAAATTTTAGCATAAAGAACCGGTCCCAAATGCCAAATTACGTTTTTAAATCGGCCCCTTCTCTATCGACTGTCAATTTTATATTTACCTGCATCATTAATATATTATAGTATGATCGAAATTATGTTATATCATTCTCTATTTAGCCTCTCATCCTCTTACGAGGATTTCATAATATATTCCTACACCATCGCGTAGTATTCTTTGAACTTGCTGAAATGCGTATGCTAAGATATGTAGCTGGAGTGTCCTTACGGGATGAAATAAAAAGTTCATGCATTAGTGGAAGCCTAGGACTAGATACTGGTAAACATAGTAAGATAGAGGAAAGACAGTTGAGATGGTACGGAATGGTTGGTTGATTGAATGCAGACCGTCAGATCAAATGGTAAACCAAGCTGTCTCCATGGATGATGCAAAGCCGACCGCCGTGGCACATCATTTATATATACAAATCAGACTTCTTTACATTTTTTCTTTTCTTTGCATTTATTTTATTATATTTATAAGTGAATTCCTTGAGGTGGTTTGGACATATTGAAAGAATGAATGATGAACGACTGACCAAAAAAAATATACATGGGTGTAAGAGATGGAGTGAATAGCAGGGGCCGCCCCAGAAAGGGATGGCATGACCGTGTGAATGATATTTTGAAAGAAGGAAATATAAGAATAATCGACGAGCATGTATGAGACAATGCATGGATGTAAAGGAAGCTAGAAATGTGTGCTAAAATAGAGGAGTATGGCGCTCGGTTCTCTCTGCTTACCCCGTAAGGGATATGGCGTGATGGTATGTATGTATGTATTTTATTATATTACTTTTATTTTCAATCATATGTCATACTTTATTTTTAATTTTCTTTGTACCAAGCATTTGTTCCATTGTAATAGTCCAAGAACTCTAAGAGATAGTAACGCCAAAAAACTTAATTTTTTAAAGCCTGTTTTTTTATATTTTCTTCCTCAATGAATATAGGTATGAAAAAGGTAAGTCTGACAACTGGGAGTGGTTGCGTTTACCAGTGCGCATCCCCTTTCTATAGGTGAAAGTTGCAGATTTTAGTACCATTTGTATCTTTGTAAGTCCTTTTTGTGCTCCTCTACCATCCATCTGAATATAATGAAACTTGGTGATTTGTTCAGCACACAAGAGATTACAGTTGCGAGTTGACATTACAACTATTAGTGTTTAGCAGAATGTCGATATTTGGAGAATTTTAATTTGCCACGATAATCCAAATATTTCAGAAATTTATTCTGTACTCCTTCGAGTCTGTTGATGTATGTTATCAGAAAAGGATTCCATACCACTGATGACAATTCTAGTACACTCCTGACATACGCATAATAAAGAGTTATTAGTGCTGTTTCTAATTTGAACACTTTAAAGACATACGAGGAAGAGAAGAGAACCAAGAATATACTAATCTTGGTTTTGTATTACACATCACTAACCTAAATAGTATATGACATATATGTAAATTTAAACTTATTTATAATAAATAACATGTAACAATGCGTCCCACGTGTGAACTTATTAGGTAGGTACATAGACAATAAGTTCATGACACGCGATTGTACCTATATAACATACAATATATTAGGTACATAGACAATAAGTTCATGACACGCGATTGTACCTATATAACATACAATATATTAGGTACATAGACAATAAGTTCATGACACGCGATTGTACCTATATAACATACAATATATTAGGTACATAGACAATAAGTTCATGACACGCGATTGTACCTATATAACATACAATATATTAGGTACATAGACAATAAGTTCATGACACGCGATTGTACCTATATAACATACAATATATTAGGTACATAGACAATAAGTTCATGACACGCGATTGTACCTATATAACATACAATATATTAGGTACATAGACAATAAGTTCATGACACGCGATTGTACCTATATAACATACAATATATTAGGTACATAGACAATAAGTTCATGACACGCGATTGTACCTATATAACATACAATATATTAGGTACATAGACAATAAGTTCATGACACGCGATTGTACCTATATAACATACAATATATTAGGTACATAGACAATAAGTTCATGACACGCGATTGTACCTATATAACATACAATATATTAGGTACATAGACAATAAGTTCATGACACGCGATTGTACCTATATAACATACAATATATTAGGTACATAGACAATAAGTTCATGACACGCGATTGTACCTATATAACATACAATATATTAGGTACATAGACAATAAGTTCATGACACGCGATTGTACCTATATAACATACAATATATTAGGTACATAGACAATAAGTTCATGACACGCGATTGTACCTATATAACATACAATATATTAGGTACATAGACAATAAGTTCATGACACGCGATTGTACCTATATAACATACAATATATTAGGTACATAGACAATAAGTTCATGACACGCGATTGTACCTATATAACATACAATATATTAGGTACATAGACAATAAGTTCATGACACGCGATTGTACCTATATAACATACAATATATTAGGTACATAGACAATAAGTTCATGACACGCGATTGTACCTATATAACATACAATATATTAGGTACATAGACAATAAGTTCATGACACGCGATTGTACCTATATAACATACAATATATTAGGTACATAGACAATAAGTTCATGACACGCGATTGTACCTATATAACATACAATATATTAGGTACATAGACAATAAGTTCATGACACGCGATTGTACCTATATAACATACAATATATTAGGTACATAGACAATAAGTTCATGACACGCGATTGTACCTATATAACATACAATATATTAGGTACATAGACAATAAGTTCATGACACGCGATTGTACCTATATAACATACAATATATTAGGTACATAGACAATAAGTTCATGACACGCGATTGTACCTATATAACATACAATATATTAGGTACATAGACAATAAGTTCATGACACGCGATTGTACCTATATAACATACAATATATTTTATTTAGTACAAAAAACAAACGCTAAGAAATATGATTTATATAAATGGCAAAGGAGTTGGGATATAATTGAATGAAAACACGCGATTTGTCCATGTTAAGTCAGGTAGTATGAACAATTGAAAATATATTATTTAATAAATAACTTTTTTATATTGAATTTCATATGACAAGCTGTAAAGATATCAAATACATATTTGTGTTGAATTATATTTTATTATTTAATAGATTATTACAATCTATATACAAAATAATTTATGGTTTTTAGTAAAAAAAGTTTAGTATTTCACTAATAATTGAGTGGGTTTTGGCCAACACTAAACTCTCCAATGCATAGTAAGTGTATTTTTTTCTTTTTGATAGATTGACAATTCGTAAATAATGAAAGATTCCTAAATAAATATTAGTTTCTGTTTTATAAATTTTTCGTGCAACTTGTGCATGTAACACATGAGATCGTACTGTCGATGGCGATAGTATGTATAATTTATTGAAGAATACGTACCAATATATTAACACTTAAACACAAATTAATAAATATTTTAAGTTATTTTGTTTTCTATATAAAACATGTAGGTATGTACATATGTCAGGATAAGATAGTATGGAGGTCAGTCTGTTTGTCCTACCCAGAATATGAAAACAGCATGATGGTATGTACGTTTGGAGATTAAGTTAGTATCTTTTATTATGATAAATTTGTGTTTAACTGCCTATATTTCCAAAGTTTTTAAAAATATCGACAAAAGCCGAATCACCCCTACTAGATAAATTAATTTTGTATAAAATATATGAACATTGTAGTAATACCTGTAACTCGACCATTTTTTTAACGATTTTTATAAAATATTTAATTTAGTGATGATATTGTTTCATACAATCTGTAAGGCAGTAGGTATACAATATACAATATCTCACTCAATAGTTTGATACCACCATGCTGTTTTCATATTCTAGGTAGGAAAAACAGACTGACCTCCATACTATCCTATCCTGATATATATACCTACATATTTTACATAGAAAAGAAATATCTTTTAAACATTTATTAATTTGTGTTTAAGTATGTTTGTGTTTAGTTTGGTACGTATTCTTCGATCATACATACTATCGCCATCGACAGTATTGTGTTTAAGTATGTTTGTGTTTAGTTTGGTACGTATTCTTCTATCATACATACTATCGCCATCGACAGTTGGATCTCATTTATTATATGCAACTATATAGTATACCACAATAGTGACGAAGTTGGACGTAACTTTATACCTGGGAATTACATAGATTCGTTTTCTTACAGTAAAATGTGTCATGAATTTCATAATGTATGTATTTCACATATGCATGCACAAGTAAAATAATTCCGACGAAAATGACGGTATAATTTCAGTATGGAAATAGGTAGTGTAATTATTTTTGGAATACCAAGAAATCAGCATGCAAAGGAGTATGTTAGTTAACCATGTGATGTGGTACCGCAGCAGATGCGAAACTTTGTATGTTATGCGGGGAGGAGTGATGTGAGTGAAGGGTAAATAAGAATGGCGGGGTAACACGGTCCTCGCATTCTAAGAGGACATCTCTCGTGTAGTCCATGAAACAATAAGTAGGGTGCTCATCATTCAACATTAAATTTTATTCGGTTATTTATTATCAATTTACGAATAAACTCAAACATCCTATTTGGTGTTTCTAAAAAAATATCAGAATATTCAACATTTCTTTACTAAATCAGTGTTACACAATCTTAAAATTTAACTTTTTTTTAAATCAAAAATCTTTTTTTTTTCTTGTAGTGTGCATAAAATCAAAGAAATAGATAGACTACATTTCAAGTCAGGATTATCCTGAAAATCGGAGAGCATTATGGACTTAACACTAATACATACCTAATACGAAAACCAAAATGATGATTTTTAGCCGTGATAGCCACCCAAATATAAATCTTCAACCTAAGGATGTTAGTATCGAAAGGGTAAAACAATTTAAGTATTTGGGTAGTATAATTACTGAGAATCTAGACCCTGAAACTGAAGTAAAATGCAGAATAGAAACGGCCCGATCGGCATTTTACAAAATGAAAAATCTTCTCCTCGACGACAATATTAACTTAAAGCTGAGACAAAGAATGGTAAAGTGTTATGTGTGGTCAGTTCTGCTTTATGGGGTGGAGGCGTGCACTCTCATAGGTAATATTATAAACCGCCTTGAAGCATTTGAAATGTGGATCCACCGCAGAATATTTAGAATATCGTGGACTGACATGGTCAGTAACACTGAAGTACTACGTAGAGCCAACACCAAAAGAGAATTATTCACCAATGTTAAGCTCCGTAAAGTGTTGTACATCGACCATATTCTGAGAGGTGAAAAGTATGCCATCCTTCAGCTCGTCATGAAGGGGGAGGTTGAGAGTCGTAGAGGGGTCGAAAGAAGACAGCCTTCCTGGCTGCGGAACATCCGCGTATGGACCGGTATAAGAACTGTGGAGGAGTTGTTTCGCACTGCACATGACAGGGAGGCATTCTCTATGGTGGTGGTCAACGTCGGGGAGACCTGATATGACACAAGAAGAAGAAGAAGATCCTGAAAATGCGAAAAATCAACAAATTTTAGGTTTCCGATCATTTAAAGCAGGTAGTATCTCTTTTAGTGAGCATGCGGTTGTTACTCTTAATGACACGAATCTTCATAGTGTATTTGGTGGATTTAATATACCATTTTGTTTAGTTTTTTGTTTTTTTTGGTTTAGTGTTATATGCGCTCTTAAGAGTGGGTTTTAGTTATCGGTATGAGTTTTAACTGCTGTAAAAAACATTATGACTATTGTAAAACTATCTGAAAAGTATGAATCTCATTTGCATACTATATATTTTTGTATTTTATAGTTTGTGATTGCATTTCAATGTTATGGAAGAGAATTTAACAGATGAAATCATGAAATTTAAAACTCAGAGCAATTCCATAGTTTTTACTTTAGTTTGTTTAAGCCTTATCCAAAGATATATTTAAATTCGGAAATGATTTTTGCAATACACATATAGACACCTTAGGAGGATAGGAACAGGGATAGTTTGCACTTATAGAAATTGTTTTTTTCCTATTGATGTGTAAAATGATAATATATGAATATGAAATTGAAATTGCAGAAAGAGTGGGAAGGCTGAAGTGGCAATGGGCAGGTCATGTGGCAAGACAGAGAGATGATAGATGGACCCCCAAAATTCTGAATTGGAGACCCTATCATAATAGAAGAGGTGTAGGGAGACAACAGAGGAGATGGACTGATATTGTCGAACTGGTGGGACATGGGTGGAAGCAGAACGCCCAGGATAGAGAGAAGTGGAAAACTCAGAAAGAGGCCTTTATCCAGCAGAAGAAGAAGAAGATGAATATGAAATTGATTGAACTTTAAGTTTGGACAGTACTTGTAGATAGACAGTTGATGCATATTTGCAGTCGTGGAATTGCAAATATGTAAGCAATCTTTCTTATTCTTTTTATGAATATGTTTCAATCTACAAAATCGAAGATTATCTAAGTGACAACACAACATATTAATCAAAACTATAATGTTACTAATATGAACTAAATAAAAAAAATACAGAATATGTTTGTAACAGAAAAACGCGCCCTCGTCGATAAAGCGAGAGTTGAAAAGGTTTACCTCACGACATATTAGAACATTTTTTCTTGTTTTAGAATTTAACACCGCAATATAATGATGGTCATCCTCAACATTTGGTGTGTATTCATCGCATTTGGCTTCCTAAGGAAAGTCTACAGGTTGCTGCCAGAGGTCCGAGAGCAAAAAGTATTCCGTGCAGACTACACATTTAATTTATTGTTCATTAATGGAAAGACATCCGACATTTCTTTTGGTTTCTTTGTCGAGCTCCAGAGGATAATTATTTTTTATTTAAAAATAAAAACTCGAATACGGAGAATAGGTTATAAACGATAAAAGATTGTCAATATAACGATGAATAAATATTGTTTTCATTCGTGTCATACTAAGATATTATATAATCTGTACCTACCTATACCCGTAACATGGTATCTGACAGAACAATTATATATATAACCTATATTATAATAACCTAAATTTTATTTCAAATTTGACTTTTTTAAACATATTCGTAAATGTATGGATGTATATTATATGTATTCACGTGAACAAATTTGATGTCAAATCAACAATATCTTTCCAATAACTTTAACGAAATATTCAAACGATGTAATAGTTTAGGTACCTATAGAAAAAAAGGTGAATCTTTGATTACATGAAAATTCTTCGAAACACAATTGTTCGAATGCGCAATTGTACGAATAACAATTTTTCGAAAATCAGTTATCAGAATGTCAATTGTCCGAAAGCAAATTATTCGAACTAACATTTGTTGGAATACCAATTAACCGAATTTAATATATTTTTGTGTCATTATGTTGCCTCCTTTGACATATTTGTTGCCAGTAAAATATATTCGATGAAGAGTATTATTACTTGTTATATTATTGTTGGGTACGTATGTTAGCACATTTTTAATAACTGATATTTGACAGCGCGGGATAGCCTAGTTTGTACACCAGTTTGTGTTTATCTAGTATTCACACCAATTTAGTTATTTTACTTTAATATTATAGTTACTTTTTTCAATATATAATGCAACTGGCTCACGCCAGTCGCAATTATAACTACAAACAAACCTAACCAACCTATTTTCACCAAAGTTTTGTAGGTTTAGGTTTAAAAAATAGGTGTAAATCCTAGGATATCTGACAGCGCGGTGCGTCGCCATGTTGTTTATTCCATAGATTTTTATTATACATAATATACTATGTAGATGTAGTACTCCGTGCAAAAAGTGAGTCATTTGTTTTCGATTCATACAAAATTTGCTAACTACGACATCTAGTATATTATAATAAAAATCTATGGTTTCTTTCTCTCACAATATTACCAACATGACGTCATAAAACTTCGAACAATTGTAAATTCTGATAATTGTGTATTCGGAAAATTGTTTTTCGAAAAAATGTGATTCGAATAATTGCCATTCGTAAAATTGAGCATTCGAATAAATGTTTTTCGAATAATTTTCCTGTCACCGAATCTTTTACTGACCATAGAAGACCTAACGACCCTAGAAGAATAACGAACGATTTAAATTAAAGATCACTCACAAATATATATATATATATATATATATATATATATATATATATATATATATATATATATATATATATATATATATATATATATATATATATATATATATATATATATATATATATATATATATATATATATATATATATATATATATATATATATATATATATATATATATATATATATATATATATATAAATATATATATATATATATATATATATATATATATATATATATATATATATATATATATATATATATATATATATATATATATATATATATATATATATATATATATATATATATATATATATATATATATATAATATATATATATATATATATATATATATATATATATATATATATATATATATATATATATATATATATATATATATATATATATATATATATATATATATATATATATATATATATATATATATATATATATATATATATATATATATATATATATATATATATATATATATATATATATATATATATATATATATATATATATATATATATATATATATATATATATATATATATATATATATATATATATATATATATATATTACTGACAATACCTAAAACAAATAACGTTTACGGCGACAGTACAAAGGCAACGATAATTCCAAAACTATTTAACAAACTGCCAAAATATTTAAATGTTCAAACCAAAAACAAAAAAAAATAATAAAATTGTTAAAAGAATTTTATATATACCTAAGTTTCTTGTTCATATTGTGTTACTAGTTTTTAATTTTTTGTTATATACTATTTTTTGTTATTTTATCAAATTTATCTAAGTGTACGAGAGAGCTAGCACTGTTAAACTGCTTTTGCAATTTAGTGCAAATTGAATACCTATTGTTAAGAAATGTAAATAAACAAAACATTATTAATTTTTTTTTATTATTTATTGAATTGGCGTATATTGGGCTAATTCAACTTTACAAAGACTGCATAGTTTGGGGAATCAGTATGCTCAATACTCAGATATCTTTAATGATTCGATTGGTATTTGTAAAAGAAATCTATTAATTGCACTTGTCAACGACACCAAATATTAAGTTATTTTCTTCACATTTTAAATACATGTTTTCACGTTTTTTTTCTCAATTTGTACGTACCTTTCTTTTACAGATTGTTATTTATTTGATGTTTGTATATTCTTTCTAAATAAAATAAATAATAATAATAATTATTTCTTACCTAATTTTTAATGTTAGTTGTACATTATTTACTGTTGTAAACTCTTACATGGTTGAAGATTGAAGGGCCTGTTTGCGCAGAGTTTTTCTTTCCACCTTTTGGGGTGTCTTCAGGGCATCCTTATATCCTAATGTTTTTCATGTAGACAAGATGTGGTAGCATTTGGGAGTCCATCTTTTCCACGTGGTATGTCTAATGGCGTCTCCTTTTTCTCCCCCAACCGACAACATCTTGAATATCACATGTCTTTTTAATCGTACTGTTCCTTGTTCTGTCCCGTAGAATCCTGCCAGTTGTTTATCTGAGAGCTTTCATTTCTGTGATTCTTAGTGCGAACTATGCCATGTGCCATATTTGTTACATGGAACTAATTGTTTTATATAGACAACGATGTCTATCCTATAATTTCATGTGTCTTCATTTTTATAATACTCTTAGGTTGCAAGACTTTGGCAGCAAGAATCAAGCATTCAAAGCCAAAAATAGGTTAATGTCGACCACTTTAGACTTGGTCTTACGTATACTCATTATTAATTATATGTATTTTCATTGATGCTACCATATTTCTGACACTGTGATGATATTATTTGATGGTGATACAAATCGTCCCTCTCCTGACTAACTGTCGTATCTGACATTTTTTGCAAAATCGAGTCAGGAACACCAATGTGTATTTATATTTTTAAAAATAAATTAAACACTTGTTTTTCTTTCTACATTTATTTTTACTCTCCAGAACGACCTTTTCGCCTGATGAACTGGTTAAAAAGGCCTTCACCAGGCGAAACGGTCGTTCTGGAGAGTAAAAATAAATGTAGAAAGAAAAACAAGTGTTTAATTTATTTTTAAAAATGGAATTCTACATAGTAAACGCTGTCAGTGTAAATAAAATTAAAAGTGTATTTATATGTTGTACGCATGTTCTCACTAAAGATCTCGACTGTATCACCTCCCGTTAACTTGGAATAGCTTTTTGATTTGCTGTCTACGAATTACTGAAAATAAAATATCACTAATTTTAATAATAGGTCTGACCTATGTGCAATACGATTCTAATATATATAAGAATGATTAATATATATATATATATATATATATATATATATATATATATATATATATATATATATATATATATATATATATATATATATATATATATATATATATATATATATATATATATATATATATATATATATATATATATATATATATATATATATATATATATATATATATATATATATATATATATATATATATATATATATATATATATATATATATATATATATATATATATATATATATATATATATATATATATATATATATATATATATATATATATATATATATATATATATATATATATATATATATATATATATATATATATATATATATATATATATATATGTTATATTTGATGTTTTCACGGGTGAAATATGTTATAATATTTTTATCTCGGTTTTCCCGTGTCAGTAGGTCTTGACTAAGACCATTTGTCTTCCGACGTTTCGCCTGAATATCACCAGGCATTTTCAAGGACTTAACGAAAAGCACGCGCTATATATATATATATATATATATATATATATATATATATATATATATATATATATATATATATATATATATATATATATATATATATATATATATATATATATATATATATATATATATATATATATATATATATATATATATATATATATATATATATATATATATATATATATATATATATATATATATATATATTATATATATATATATATATATATATATATATATATATATATATATATATATATATATATATATATATATATATATATATATATATATATATATATATATATATATATATATATATATATATATTAATCATTCTTATATATATTAGAATCGTATTTGCACATAGGTCAGACCTATTATTAAAATTAGTGATATTTTATTTTCAGTAATTCGTAGACAGCAAATCAAAAAGCTATTCCAAGTTAACGGGAGGTGATACAGTCGAGATCTTTAGTGAGAACATGCGTACAACATATAAATACACTTTTAATTTTATTTACACTGACAGCGTTTACTATGTAGAATTCCATTTTTAAAAATAAATTAAACACTTGTTTTTCTTTCTACATTTATTTTTACTCTCCAGAACGACCGTTTCGCCTGGTGAAGGCCTTTTTAACCAGTTCATCAGGCGAAAAGGTCGTTCTGGAGAGTAAAAATAAATGTAGAAAGAAAAACAAGTGTTTAATTTATTTTTAAAAATATAAATACACATTGGTGTTCCTGACTCGATTTTGCAAAAAATGTCAGATACGACAGTTAGTCAGGAGAGGGACGATTTGTATCACCATCAAATAATATCATCACAGTGTCAGAAATATGGTAGCATCAATGATAATACATATAATTAATAATGAGTATACGTAAGACCAAGTCTAAAGTGGTCGACATTAACCTATTTTTGGCTTTGAATGCTTGATTCTTGCTGCCAAAGTCTTGCAACCTAAGAGTATTATAAAAATGAAGACACATGAAATTATAGGATAGACATCGTTGTCTATATAAAACAATTAGTTCCATGTAACAAATATGGCACATGGCATAGTTCGCACTAAGAATCACAGAAATGAAAGCTCTCAGATAAACAACTGGCAGGATTCTACGGGACAGAACAAGGAACAGTACGATTAAAAAGACATGTGATATTCAAGATGTTGTCGGTTGGGGGAGAAAAAGGAGACGCCATTAGACATACCACGTGGAAAAGATGGACTCCCAAATGCTACCACATCTTGTCTACATGAAAAACATTAGGATATAAGGATGCCCTGAAGACACCCCAAAAGGTGGAAAGAAAAACTCTGCGCAAACAGGCCCTTCAATCTTCAACCATGTAAGAGTTTACAACAGTAAATAATGTACAACTAACATTAAAAATTAGGTAAGAAATAATTATTATTATTATTTATTTTATTTAGAAAGAATATACAAACATCAAATAAATAACAATCTGTAAAAGAAAGGTACGTACAAATTGAGAAAAAAAACGTGAAAACATGTATTTAAAATGTGAAGAAAATAACTTAATATTTGGTGTCGTTGACAAGTGCAATTAATAGATTTCTTTTACAAATACCAATCGAATCATTAAAGATATCTGAGTATTGAGCATACTGATTCCCCAAACTATGCAGTCTTTGTAAAGTTGAATTAGCCCAATATACGCCAATTCAATAAATAATAAAAAAAAATTAATAATGTTTTGTTTATTTACATTTCTTA